>OY754974.1:6298473-6618473 GCA_963576475.1 Molanna angustata | reverse complement strand
AAATAGAAAATAAGTATTTTACGAGTGTTATCAATAGTTTAAAGATTATAACCGCAATGGTTGTAGGCCGTCAATGAAGGTCGAATAGTAACCTTCATATAAATAGATTGACACTGACTGTCCAAGAAATGATTTATGTTGATAATGCCATCAACATTTTTATAACTGTTCCAAGGTTTTGTTTAAAACAACTGAATGTCTTGTCAACTGGATTTCATAGCCAGTTTAACAAAGTATCTTATATTTTTTTTCCTCTACAAAAGTTGTCTGTGTGTGTTACAATGTGGGTACTTATTTTATTTTATTTTTATTTTATTCAGAAAACATTCAGCATATATAATAATAATAATAATAATAAAAATGATATATACAGTTTCATGCCTAAATACAGGTTTTCACTTAAATAAAAAAGTAATACCTAAACGTATTGTCACAAGAACCTATCTTCCTATTAGCACCCAACTGCAGACAATAATTGTGTTCTGAATATTTTTTAAATTTCAATATCATTTATTGTTTTTCATAGACATTTTTTGTGTATGATTGTTTTTGTTTAATAGATTAATCTACACAAATTTACTTTATATCATACAAATTCGTTAAGACATTTTTACTCCTCACTAACACAAGGTGATATAGTGGGGAGTTATGTTTTCGCAATTTTTAAGGCTATTTTTTTTGCAGATTATCAACTAGTATCATGCTGAGATTGTATTCTGAAAGTTTCATCACAATGTATCTGTGTGTGTGCTATGTGCAATGTATTGTGAGCAGTGTGCTATGTACGGCGTGTTCATTTTACTTTATCGATTATAGACTAAAGTACTCATTCGATTATATTCAAATTTTGCGAATTTGTATATCTAATGCTCACTTAGACCCCATTAGATTTTGAAGGATATATGAATAGTGCTTCTCATTTTTTTTAATTGTCAAATATTTCAAAGTGACCCCAAGCTCAGGAAAATTAAAATTTGAAATTTTTATTTTCAAATAGGTAAAAAGGCTCATCACTTTCATAAAATGGAATTAAAGAAATATCAACTTTTCATAATAAAATATTTAAATAAAAAAATAATTAAACAAACTCATTTCATTAAATTGCTGAAAATTTTCCATACAAAATTTGAATACTTTATAAAATGACTTGTTAGTGAGGAGTTTAGCGTTGGCCACAACCCACTCGTTTTTGTATGAGATTGGTACTCATGAATTTTTCAATGAAATAATCACACTTTGCGTCGTAATTACCTTCACAAGATATAGAGCATCGAATTTTACATTGGTAATTATCCTTGTCTCCTTCGTAATTTACAATTTTAAAATTGTCCAAAATAACCATTTTTTTTCCATATTACATAAAGACTTAAACCAAATTACTGATTACTACCGTATAATAATCTGTGAACAAAATACAAATTTAATGTAACAGTGACAGACGAGCGAAATGAAATAGCGCACGAACTTCATGGCTACATTATGTTCCATATTCAATTATTAATTGCCTTGAATTGAACACGTATTAGCAGGAACGCTAGCGCAACAAACTAGTGCCTTATTCGAGGCAGTACTTACCTCCTAATCAACACGGAAAGGTAAATACGCGAACGGGAGACCCTGACCATGACTGGAAGGCGTCCACGCTTGTGTTTGGACTCTTAGAGATAGTGGTATGTAAATATGCTTGATAGTAGTTTCTTATTTCGTCCGATGAGCAGTCGCTCCGGGGATGATTAGGAAAAAGAAAGAAAAAAAAAAAAAAAAGAACGTTTCAAGCTCTGAAACGTTCCCAATGGAATGGGTATGGAGACCGAAATTCTATCTTTGAGTTTATAAGTTCGATTTTGAGAGCCCCCACGGTAGCAGTTGGCCTCTTAGCGGTAGATCTATGAAATATGCTCAATGGTTGTCCTTGTTTTGTCCTACGAGCAGCCGCTCCGGATATGAACAGGACTTAAGTTCTATAAAGTTCTCAATAGAGTGGGATAGGAGACTGCTATCATGTGAGGATGATTTTGTTTAAATCGGTTAGTTTCATTTCAGACCTTGATAATACCGAGTCACCTCGACGAAAACGGGCGGTCAATGTTATGAAATGTTGCAGAAAAAAACTTTGGTAAGTATATTTATTCATTCATTTCAATTTATCTTATTAATGTTCTTGAATCAGTCTATTTTCCTCATTAAATTTGATTTCAAGTTTATTTATTTATTTTTAAAAGGATACATCGACATACTTCCAGCTTACAATTGTCATAAAAGGAAAAAAAATATTGGTCATTATTATGAGTGCTGGACGTCCAATTATGGATGCACACTACAACATTACAAAATTACATGAGCTCATATTTAATCACACATGTAAGTTACACAAGGAAGAGTTACATAAATGATAGCAAATTAAGTTACATAAGTTAAGTAATAAAATAAAAAGTTATACAAGTTACATTAGTCGAAGTAAAAAAAAAAGGTACATAAGTTAAGTACATAGTAAAAAAAATGTTAGAGAAAAGACAATATTGCCACATATTGGAGACATTGTAGGTATTCAATAACAATCGAACACAAGACTATGGATCAGAAGTCAAGAAATTATTATTTAAATATTCAAAAGTATCTTCAATAAGTATACTGTCTCTATTATATGCAAGTATCATTCTAACTCGATCATTTATTGTGAAGGTTGTTGGTATAAAGATCGTGATAAATTGGATCAATATTTTATAAACAACTCGGAATAATAAGGAAGTAATCATATTTGTATTATTTCTTTATTTTGATCTTTAAATCGATTTTTAAATGCAATTATGTAGATATCTGCTACTCATTAGCACAAGTGAGTGCCAGGTAATAATAATTATAATCGAAATTTTTTTATTCAATTGTTTATAAGTGGGTGTTGAAATAATTGGAAAATAACAACAAATCAATATTGCAAAACAAATTAGTTTCTTATTGATAGTTGAATGCCAAAAGACCTTCGTGGCATTAATTTACAGGTAGCCAAACAGTAATACGATAGATATTTAATATAAATATTAATCATTATATAGTGAATCGTAAGAAATCGCGTGGTTAACCATAAAATAAAAGAAACTTATTAATTTTTTATGAAAAATCACAAGGGAAAGATAAATCAATATGATGATGATTCCTTCGTTACTGTAGCAATATTCTGTATTGCTGAGAATTTTTTTGTAGAAAAAAGACAATGTTTTAATCTACCCAATGGAATACTTTAATTGTTAACTTAAATAAAAAACTTTCTATCAAACTGCTTTGTTTTGAACAAACAAATTAAACCGATTTTAAAGGAATGTTTTTTTGCAATAATGATGAAACTTTAAATGGTATTTGTATTAATTCTATGTATACCTTGGGCATATGGATGTACACAAGTATGCACAGTAAATGACCTTTTGATGGATGAAACACGAAAAAATATATTGTATCACCATATCTGAGATATATATTTTTCGCGAAGAAACGTACAATTTGAAGTTTATTTAAGCAAGAATAGTTGTTAAAATTTTGCAATAGTAAAAAACTCAGTCGGTAGATTTACATATTTTCTATCGATTGAAGTAAAAATCTACTTCATAGGCTTGTCGTTTTTTTAGTTATTTACAATAAATATTAAAAAAGGCTTTTATTTAAACTAATTTTACGAGAGAAGAATTAAACAAATTCAAATATCAAAAAAATATATAAAAATAAACTATTATTTTATTTCAAAAACGTATCTTTTGAGAGTAGGTATTGGGAAAAGATTTTTCAAATTTACTATTGAAAATCTTTTCGCTAGACTCTATTTTAGTTTTTATATAACTTATCATTTAACAGATTTATCAGAAACCGTTATACGACTACTATAGTATTTTTGAGTGGTTCGGTATCCTTATTTACAAATCTCTGAATTCAGTAGAAATATGAATTATTTTCAGCATAATATGTTACCTTCATAATTACAACAGTAAAATAACATATGTAGGTCTAGTATTGGGTTACACAAATTTAATAGGTATTCAAAATAATCTTCATATTATGTATCTAAGTACATTTCAATATATCATAGGTACTTAATCATAGTTTGGGCATTAGATAAAACAATTTCCAAACTCTTATAACAAAAGAATAAAGAAATCGACCTCTAAAGATGTTTGTCAGTCTTATAATAATCCCTTCTGTCAAGAATCCAACACCATTTCCTGGATTAGAACTGTCAACTTTAATTCATAAAGTCCTCTGGAATTAGAAGTTTTGTTGTTATTATCTTATCTATGTCAAAGTACGAAATACTAAGATCTGTAAACAAGTAACAACTACATAGGTACCAAGATATTTATATTTTGTCCAAAATATTTCAAATGTATGCGTTTTAATCCATAATGAATTATGTTAATGCATAGAGTTCCACCGCTGAATTAGAAATCCAGTCGACGTGGGTTCGAGTTCGTTCACGTAAAGCACAAAAATTTGTATAATTCAGAAAATGCATGAAGATTTATATATATTCTTGTTTCAAGATCATATCCATGTTTTTCAAAAATAACAACGAAAAGGTGGGACACATTTCAAATATATTCATTATTTATTTATTTATTTACGGTAAAATATAACCATTAACATAAAAAAAATACAGAATAAAGATACATCACATCATCTTAAGTTAAAAATATAAAAATCAAAAAGTATACATATATGTATATGAATATAATTGAAAATAAAAATAGTTGTTCCTTATTTAGAATTAGAATTCTTATTCAAATACAAATTATAAAAAGATAAAAAAACAAAGAAAGTAACAAGAATACAAATAGGTACATAAGTATAAAAATCAAGAGAAAGATAAAAAATATAGGAAACATATAAAATAGAAATTAAAAATGAAAAAAATAGAAAAAAAAACACAATTGAAAATGTTACGAAAACAATTCTGATATCAGTTCAATCTTCAATTTGTATAAGCTTACATTGAAAATGTCAGCAACAAAGGCATACTCATTCCCCAAACGATGAATTCTGGAAACGGAGAATGTCTATGGGCTTCGGTCCTCATTATATCGCAATTAAATAATGATGAGTGCCTCGTAAATGTGTTAGGTATATGAAACTTAATCAATGAAATTAATAATGGACAGTCAAATTCAGAATATATGATCTTGTACAGGACAATCAAGTCTGACATAATTCTTCTATTGGATAATTTCGGCAAGCAGAGTGAATTTCTTAAGAAGTCATAGTTTATATCGTACAAAGATATTCCAAGTCTGAAATTTACATAACGTAAAAGTTTCTGCTGAACATTTTCCAATTTGTTGGAATGAATATTATAATGCGGTGACCAAACAGTTGAGTTATATTCCAGTTGACTGCGAACCAAAGAACAATAGAGATGTTTGTTAGCAGACAATGAATTATTGTTAGTATTTTTAGATATTTTTGATCAACTTCACATGTCTGTATGTACCAGAATTTTGAAATCGATTTTTAAGTCACTTCCTGACAAGTGCTCTGAAACGTTCAGAATTTGTGTATTTCCGATGACAATGTATGCTAAGAATAGCTTGATTCATTTGATAATATTGAATAATTTTGTAATTCTGAACTTGAATTGTAGCTGCTATATATGTTGCATAATATTCAGGTGTTATTTACATCAGTTTTTAACTTATCCTTCTGTTGACTCATGATTCATGTGATATTTTGATGTTGTATTTCATAAAAAGTTAGCAACAATGGTTTAGTAACTATTAAACCAGGAGTACCTAGGTATTTTTATAATTTTTTTTTTATTAAATATTGCCTCTCGGGCAACTAACAGGTACCTACTATGTCAAATATTAATTTAACACGCACCCAATAACAAGTTGCCATATTCTGAAGACATATGTATGTTTTTTATGTTTTTTACTATGTTTTCTTGTAGCTGCCAACATAAAATATATAACTATTGTTTATTTGGCATTACAAATCTCTCAAATATTTTATTGTATTGTATATTGTATATTTTTATGCTTCATTAAGTTTAACTGTACACCCAGATCAAACCGATTTTCTCTGATAGATCTATCTAGTTGTCAAAGTCGTAACACAAAAAATGTTTGATAATATATTATTAAATTCTATAGATTCTTTTGGCAATCCAACTGTTGTTGAAACGTCAGATGTTATGGTTTGTCGAAACAGCCTAAAGGACACTTCTTTGAAACTTTTGACACTTAACATAAGAAGCATTAACAAAAACTATGATGATTTTCTGGTAATGGTTCAAATGTTAAACATTGAATTCGACATACTCATACTCACTGAATGTTGGCTAAAAGCTACGTCACAGAATAAATTACTACCAGGCTATGATACCTTATCAACAAAAAAAAATAATATGCAAAATGACGGAGTTGTAGTCTTCATTAAACAAGAAATTCCATATACTGCCTCTGAAATTGACTTGACTGGAGCAAACTGTCTCCAAATTAATATTTATAACTCAATATCTATATTAGCAACTTATAGATCACCGTCTACCCAAAATATTACAGCTTTCCTTAAATCACTATCAAAGACATTAGAAAAACTGTCCACAATGAAAACACTAATACTTGCAGGGGATATAAACATTAATATTATAAATAACCAACATCCGCAATCAATTGAATACTTAAATCTGATGACTCTGTATGGTCTAAGAGTAATGGTAAATAAACCCACTCGAAAAACATTTGTCAGTGAATCATGTCTCGATCATATTATGTGCAAATCAGAAGAAAAATCCACAACCGTTATTTACCAAACATCTACAACTGATCATTATACAATAATATTTTCCATTCACACATATATAAAACCCAAACATAAGGAACAACTCTTAAAGAAAAAGCATACAGATATACTAAAACTTGTCGAAAACTTACAAAAACAAGACTGGAATACAGTCTACCAAACACAAGAAACTAACACAGCATTTAACAATTTTCTAGAAATCCTTAATAGCCAAATAGCTAACTGTACTACAATAAATATAAGTGTTGTACACAAAAAAAAGAAAATTAAGCCCTGGATCACTGAAGGGCTCACCAAGTCAATACATAAAAGAAATGATCTTCATAACTTATGCAAGAAAAATCCTGATGATATCCTTTTACAAAATCATTATAAAAGATATCGAAATACTTGTAGAAATATTATAAAGGAAGCAAAAACAAAATATTATACGGCAAAACTAAACGAATCAAATAATGATATTAAAAAAACTTGGAAAATAATCAATGAAGTAAACGATAGAACCACAATACCTCAAAAAATTAACGAAATAAATTATAATGGTGAAACGTTGACAATAGACGAAAATCCACAAAAAATCGTAAACAGCTTCAACGAATACTTTGCAAAAATCGGTAAACAATATGCCACTGACCTCCTTGAAACTAATAATACTACAGAGGAAATTTTGGTCTTAAATGAAAATCAACAGAATTCAAATAAATTCCCACATAAAATGATTACATTTGACCTGACATCTGACGTGGAAATAATATCAACTATCAATTCCATAAAACAGTCCACATCTACAGGAATAGACGGCATAGACTCAAAGCTACTAAAAAGTATAAAATTTCAAATAGCTAAACCTCTTAAACACGTTATAAACCTTAGTTTACAAAATGGCATATTTCCAGATTTTCTAAAAAAATCAGTAATAAGTCCTATTCATAAGAAAGATTCAAGAGTCGAAATTTCTAACTATAGACCAATCTCACTTCTTTCCATATTCTCAAAAATACTAGAAAAAATAGTGAAATTAAGACTCAATAAATTCCTGGAAAAAAGTTCTATTCTTTCAAATAATCAATATGGCTTTAGACAAGGCCTGTCAACGAATGACGCAATTTCAGAATTAACAACAATAATCGCTGATAAAGTAGACAAAGGTCAAAAATGTCTTGCCATTTTCTTGGACCTTGCAAAGGCGTTTGATACAGTCTCACATCCTCTGCTTATATCTAAACTTCACAATATTGGTATCAATGCCACAGTACTAAACTGGTTCAAAACATATCTTAGCAACCGTAAGCAAATTGTCACTATTGGAAATTATCGTAGTGAAGAGCAATATATTTCCTATGGAGTCCCGCAGGGTAGTGTACTTGGACCAGTTTTGTTTCTCATATATATTGATAATTTGTGCCGTCTTCCTGTAGATGGAAAAATAATAAGTTTTGCTGATGACACTGTACTAATAGTCAGTGAAAAAACTTGGAAACAAAGCTACAAAATAGCTGGTATGGCAATTAACAAAATAAAAAACTCTCTGGATAACAGCCTTCTTACATTAAACAATAGTAAAACTAAATACCTTACATTTAGCGCCACACAAGCAGGGCAACCTTTACTAAATTCGATGTTTTCTATAAAAATACATTGTTGTGTACCTAGAGACTCTTGTGACTGTATCCCTTTGGAGAGAGTCACTGCTATAAATTATTTAGGTCTGACCATAGATAATAATCTAAGATGGCAAGATCACATAGAGACACTAACAAATAGAATTCTAAAACTTGGTTATATTTATAGAAACCTTCGAAAAATTCTAAAACAAAAAACATTAAAAACTGTCTATTTCGCATTGACTCATTCATTGATCTCATATGGAATTGTTGGTTGGGGTGGATGTGCCAAAACTATCTTGGAAAAACTTTGTCTAGCTCAAAGATGCATTGTGAAGATAATTATCCAAAAACCGTTTGATTACCCTACGGAAAACCTCTATAACGATTTTAAAGTATTTGACCCGAGACAAATATATATCCAGCATATACTAACTTATTTTCATAAAAATATAATACATCACCAGAAAACACAACAATCCAGAACCACACGAACAAGCATTACTTTAAATTACATAATCCCTCATATGAAAACAACTTTCGGACAAAGAAATGCATCATTTATCGCTCCACGAATTTATAATACTTTACCTATGTCTCTCAAGGTAATAACTTCACATACATTATTTAAAACAAGAATAAAAAAATATATAGGGAATTACGGAAGGACAGAAATTGCCCAAATATTAAACATCCAACAATAATTCTGAGAAATAATATTAATAATATAACTACACGCTACACAAGCTGGTTCGAGGAGAGGATTGTCTTTACATTGCATCTTATTTTAAGACAAATAAACTCTAAAACATTTCTCTTTTTTTATTAGATTTATTTCAAAGAAGAAATCTTGATTTTGTATTTTATTTGATTTGTGACTCAAGTCAAATAATATTGTTACTGAGTATATAGGTACGTTGAGAAGACCACAGAGCAAATTTTAATGTCAAACTGCTACATAACATAAATGACAACAACGGGTGTGCATATTATGGTAGAAATAATATTAGAATAATAACATATCAAAATTTACTGTATCAGTTTATACTTTTGTGTTTGAGATATTGGTAACTATGTAATATTGTAATTTACTGTGTTGTGATGTCTGGTGTCCGCTCTATGTAACTATGTATAACCAAAATGTCAAATATTTGGCTTGGTAAAATTGTAAACTGCTAGCCCTAGAACAGGGTTACCTAGTTGGGCAGCAGTAATCTTCATAATAGTCTTTGTGATAAAGGTGTGAAAAATAAATAAATAAAAAAATAAAAAATAAAATATATGCGGTATTAATCGTCTCACAGATCCAGACTGATAACACAGTTAAAAACAGTCAGATATCTAACCAACTGAGCCACGAAGGTCGAAAAATTTATTATTACGTGAAGAAAACCTTGAAAAGGATGTCGTTGATGGAATAGAATACCTATTTTTTTTCATTTACTTGTTAAAAATATAATGCAGTGTACAAAAATTAATATAAATAAAACGGAATTAGTAGTTAAACTCCCCAAAATGAAATCGCAGATTTCATTTAACCCAGGAAAGTTGTAAAAATTTCATCACAGCTTTGACGTACGTAGGAACAACAATGGACCCGAGTTTTAATATAAGCGTTGTTTATAGTCGGTTTAGTTTGGATATAAATACAACGAATACCTGTTTGGTTTGAAGCCCAAAGCCATAATACGACTCCGCTAACACATAAGTTGTATTTTTTTTTTCATTTTTCTCTTTGTGCTAGACCATGATATTAATTAAGTTTCTAACGTCACGCGTTACAACCGCTCCTACAGCGACACAATCCTTATTTATGGTCGGAGGTATTAACTTCAGATATTCATTTCTTGAAAGAAACGTAAAAATCCTCATAAAAACTTCAATGGTCACCTGGTACGCCCTAATACTTTACGACTCCTTCTTCAGCCTGTTAACTTCGTTTTTGTTTAGGTATCTTATATAGGTGAGCCCTTGATATTTCACTATTCTTTGTCCTGGACACATTGCATCCATTTCTCTCCAGTATTTTTTTATTTGTCACCAAACTGCCGAAGCTTTCTTCAGCTTGTTCTCGGCACCCATTCAAAGAAAGTTTTAGTGTATCCTGACATCTGGAATTATGCCCAGCCACGCTTCACATAGGTTTAGAAACTCTTTTCCATTTCATCGTCTAATTAAGTTATTTTTTGGTTATTACCGATACATATCAATCGTACACAGACGTTTTTTTGTCAATTTGCATTTTTTACAAATAACAGAAATGTTTTTTATTTTATTTTATTGTAAAATACATTTTATTGCAGCATTTGAACATCCAGAAACAATATTAAATAAATAATGACACAGAAAAAAATTACAAGTCTTGATGCGTATGTAAATTGCTTTAAGTAAAGAACCTGTTCTGAAGCAGTTTATGATTTTACATATTATTATGTGTATGAATTATATAAAATTACTTAAAAGTAAATAAAAATACAACTTTTTAACATTAATTTGCCACTAATTTTAAAAAATGTGTTTTGACTTACTTTTAAGTACCTAATTTTTATTTAATAATGGAATTCCACCGAGAATTAGCAGTCAAAATTTTTTAAATAATTATGTGTATGATTTTAGTGCGCGTGTGTGTCTGTCATTGTAAGTTTTCGTAAAGTAATCTATTGGCTAAAGTTTATGTGTATTTTTATCCATTTTTTAATTCCGTGTTTAAATGTTACAATGTTATTAGCAATTTTCGACTCCAATGGAATCAAATTAAATGATTTGACTCCAAGGAATTGAAAATTTCTTTGACCAAAAGTTGACTTTGACTTAGGATGTTGACTTATCATAGTCTGTCAAGTTTGTCGTGTAATTTGGCTTGGTTGGAAACTGCTGATATTTGTAGATGCAAGTGTTGTATAAAGTAAGATAGCAAATATTTGATGAAAATTCACAATGTATTATCTTGATTTATTTATTGCTATTTATATAAAAGATTGGTAAAGTGGCTACAAAACATTAATTTCAATTATTTAAATGGAATAAAGTACAACAAAAAACAACATATTTATGGGTCTACAACAAAAAACAAAAAAAATTAAATACTTGCACTTCATATTATATACATTTTTGCTTATATAACTATATTCCGTCTATATACCGTCTGTAATTATAAATCAGGTATACATAAGGACATTTGAAAAGATTAATACACATTTAAAAGAGGATATAATTTTATATATAAAAGAATATGTTATTGATATACACGAAATTAATTTTATATACATAATTGCATGCTTATTTTGTTTAAATATGGTTTCTCATCTACGCTTAAGTAAAAAAGTGTTATATACGTGGGAAAAAAATGGGCGATTTATTTAATATAATAGATACGTGCAACAACGATACGCAAGTAATTGATGACTTTAATAATGAATTTAAGGAAAGATGGAACCATCCTAAATACAGTCTTAAAATATTACACCAAAATATAAGGAGTATTGCACATAATCTTAATGAATTCTTAGCAACGTGTAGTTCTTTTATGATAACTTATGATATATTAATATTGACAGAATGTTGGTTGGGAAATAATTACATATCGAGATCGTTACCCCATTACACGGAATACCATACAGCAAACAAACAACTTTAACCAAAATAGTGGCATAGTTATTTTCATAAAGAATGATATACAAGCAAAGGTAGAAGAGGTAGTTTTACACAATACAAATTGCATTAAAATTATACATAATACACCCCGATATCTGCATACTAGCAATACATATATAGATCTCCATCTATACAAAACATACAACTATTTCTAGAAAACATGGAAAACATTTTAAAAAGTGAAAAAGCTCAAAAACAAATAGTAATTGGAGACATTAATGTTAATATAATTAAAGAAAAGCACATCCAAGCAAACGATTACCTTTGTCTAATGGCTGAAAACGGATTCGATTCTGTAATCAATGATACTACTAGAAAAACAACTGACACCTGTGTCGATCATATATTTATCAAAAGAATCAGAGAATATAATTCATACATATTACAGCTAGATATAACTGATCATAGTTCAACTGCAATTTGTATAGGAAGTCAACCTCAAAAAGTCAAAAAAGATTCTAAAACATTTAACAAAATCGATTTTGACAGATTGCGTGATAATGTATCCAATGAAACATGGCAAAATATTTATAATATATCAGATGTAAACGAGGCTTTAGGTAATTTTATAAGTACTCTAAAGACCTATATAATGAATAATACAGAAACTATAAAGATAAAATCAAAAAACACCAAATTAACTCCATGGATTACACAAGGGATAATAACTTCAATTAGAAAAAGAAATAAACTTCAAAAAATAGCAAATAACAATCCCTATAATAATGTTATCCAATTAAAATACAAACAGTTTAGAAATCTCTGCAAGAAAGTGATAAATTTAACAAGGGAAAAATACTATCGTGACAAAATTAGGGATAATCCGGGAAACAACAAATTAGCATTCAATACGTTAAAGGAAATAACATACACAAAAACCAAAGCGAAAAATGAAATTCAGTCAATAATCCATGAAGGTCAAACCATATGTAATCAAAAAGCTATTTCTAATATAGCAAATAACTATTTCAGTTCAATTGGATACACATTAGCACAAGAACTTTTACAAAAAAATAATATTCAAATGGAAGAAAACCTTGCAGAAAATATTGAATGTGATTTTCCATTAAATAAATTGAATTCTATAATCACGACCAAGGAAGAAGTGGAAAACACTATCTCATCACTAAAAAACACACTCTCGGTGGGGACTGATACAATACAGACAAATGTACTAAAATATATAAAAAATCAAATTTCAGAACCACTAACTTATATATTTAACCTTAGTTTTCAGACAGGAGTGTTCCCGTACCAGTTAAAAGAGGCTTTAATTATACCTATACATAAAAAAGGAAGTAAAAATGACATACAAAATTATCGTCCAATATCAATATTAAATAACCTTGCAAAAATCATAGAAAAAATTGTAAAAAACCGAATTCAAACATTTATATCTAATAATCACACTCTAGCAAACAATCAATTCGGATTCAGACCTGGTCTAAGCACCGAAACGGCTTTAGCAGAATTTACAAAAATAATAAATGGTCAAATCGATAGAGGTAGAAAGTGCATAGGAATCTTCGTTGATCTTGCGAAAGCATTTGATACCATATCGCATCGTATACTCATAAAAAGGATGAAAAATATTGGTATTGATGGCAATCTTCTGTGTTGGGTTAAAAGCTACATAGAGGATAGAAAACAAAGAGTTAAATTAGATACGGTCGTAAGTGAACCCAGAGATGTGACATTTGGTGTCCCTCAAGGAAGTACATTAGGTCCTTTACTGTTCATTATTTACATCAACGATGTGTTCAAACTTCAATTGAACGGAAAATTGGTTACATTTGCAGATGATACTGCATTAGTAGTAGATGGAAAAGATTGGGAAGAAACGCATAAACGAGCAGAATCCGACATAAATATATTGAAATCATGGTTTGATAGAAACCTCTTAACAATCAATATTGACAAAACAAAATACATTCGCTTTAGCATAACACAAACTGGCCAACCTAATACAAATTATAAAATCAAACTTTATTCAAACGAAAATAATCCTGCTACTGCAAGTGAAATAAGTGCGGTTACTTCTATTACTTATCTCGGTATGGAAATAGATCAATTCTTAAAGTGGAATCCCCACATAAATAAGATAGTAAATAAATTAATGAAATTGATCTATATATTCAAGACATGTCGAAAAGTATTTCCGAAACCGATGATGATGCAATTTTATTATGCATTTGTAAATTCAATTATATCATATGGTATAGTTGCCTATGGAGGAACATATAAGAACAATATAAAACCCCTGGAGGTCGCTCAGCGTGCAATTTTAAGGGTAATCTTAAATAAAAATTATGGCCATCCTACAAATGATTTATATGGTAACTCGAAAATTCTAGATATAAGACAATTATTTATTAAAAAAATAATACTGTTCATGAAAAATAATATGAATAATTTTGAATACTTGGAACATGGAATAATGACACGAAATGTAAATCAGGGATACTTATTGGGGAATAGAGTAAATACTCGGTATGGTCAAACACATTTTACCTTTGTGGGTCCTAAGATTTATAATAAACTACCAAATGACATCAGACAAAACACCAATATAAATGCTACTTTAAAAAAAAAAATTCACCAGTGGCTTCTGAATCTGGGACGGGAGCAATCTGAACAGTTACTGACAATTCAAATGTAATTTTGTTTTAGTTATAGGTACATGCAAGAGAAAAATATATGGATTTGTACATACATACAGGAACATCACTGAATGGTACGATAAGCACACAATACTTAGTACATCGATTTATTTTTGTATGTAGTTTTTTTGCTTTTATATTGTTGAATTTATTTATTATTATTCATATCTGTCTCTTTGATTTTGATTTTGTGATTTTGATTTTGCATTGATGATGTTTATAGGAGTCCTACAGCAATATATAATGTTGAAAAGAGAAAAGAAATAGAGATATATATGTGTATGAAGTAATGTAATATAATATAATGTAATATAATATATAAAATATTGTAAATTATAATGTAATATAGACCCCCAACACGGGTAGGTTAGGTAGGTACTCGCCTACCTAACGGGGGACACTATAATGTTAATGTGTTATGTGTAATTGTTAATCAATGTATAATAAAAATAAAAAAAAAGTACCTCTGCCTAATATGATCCTTTGAGAGAATCTGCAACGAATGGTAGATATTGTTAAAAATATACACCTAAGAACAACCGTGTTGATCGAAGGGTTTAGCATAAATAATGTTCGGTCAAAAATATATTTCTGATTAGTTCTGGTATTTATTTTGGTAGACGGTCTTTATGTACATATTAATGTGTTAGCATCGATACAAACATGCCATAAAACCGCTTTAAACATACGTTTGACACTCAGTCAAGAGATAAACCCACATAGGTACATATACACATATATTTGTCTTTTGAAAGCTGCAAGTTATAGATGGTGGGCGGTAGGTGTCAGTTTGGTAGGTATGTAAATATATTGTAAATGACAAAAGGACGTACGCCCTTAACGTCTCTATATCGAGACATGGGTAATACAAATAATATTTTAATTTAAATAGTCTCTGTTGAAAATAAATTAATCAGTTTTATAAAGTAAAATATAGATACTTTATTAAAAATCATTTGAATTCATAAAGTTTATAAATAACTTAATTTTTTTTATTATTATTAAGTATTTTCGAAATAAGCTTTATGGCAAATAATGTTAGTGACTAACGCACTTTGTTACTTTACATTGATTTCAATATACCTAAGTATGGTATGCGCATTGCGCATAAAAAAAAATATTTTTCTTATATAGGTATCCCACACACAGGCTTTACCTTAGTGGTATCCTTACATATTTTCTGACTGAATTATATTTTGCACTTTCCGTACCACTGGGAGCATTCCTGTCTCCAAAGTCCATATCGCGAAGAGTGAAACTCCAGGTCTATAATAGCCTTATTAAACCAGTAATCCCGTATGGTGCCGAGTCCTGGTGCATGACACTCAAGGACCAACAAAGACTGCTAACGTTTGAAAACAGGATATTGCGTAAAATATTAGGCCCAAGACCAGGAATTGCGGCAGGTACCTGGAGATCACGAAGCAATGAGGAAATCCGTGCATTGACAGGACAACCTTTAATCACCAGCGAAATCAGGTCCAGAAGATAAGCTTGGATTGGACATGTTATCAGATCAGGGGAAGAAAGAGCCACAAAACGTATCCTGTAAAATAACCCTGTGGGCAAGAGACCCCTGGGAAGACCAAGGCAGAGATTGATGGACAATGTTACCCGAGATCTGAACGTGCTGAATGCTTGTGATGACTGGGAGTCCACTGTAGCTGACAGGAAGGCTTGGAAAGCTATTGTTCAGGAGGCTAAAGATCTACCGGAGTTGTATGGCCATCGGAAGTAAGTAGGTACTATACCGTACCATCCTCGTCACATTTCTCTCCATCTTTTAGTCTCCTACGCCTCTTTTGTTCATCCAGACTCTCGAAGCCTACATATACAAATACTTATATACAATACTCAGTGGTTGTCAGACTTGTCTATACAAGACATACATAACATATCATATATGTAATGCAAGTTAGAGAATATTCTATATTATTATGATTGTGAATATTTGGAAGGCATCATATGTTGAAAGCACCCCGGGCAATCACGCCTTTCCCTTCAGATCCGTGTTCCCAAATGCCCCCTGGACTTAGCGCTATCACGACTCAATGTGCTGTCCTGTATTTGTATAACAAAATTACCATTAACCGATTAACTCCGGTTAAACCGAAAAGTCTATTTCGGAATATTTTTGTCCGGAACAGATTAGACGATAGTCTTAAACCTCGTTTTAAACGGTACTTAGATACTTCTGAGCTTTTATTAATAAATTTGGCTTTCAATGCTAACCAGGGGGGCAAGTCTGGTTCAATCGACGAAATCAAAACTCCCGTGATTACCCATATCATGGATATAATTATTATATGGAGTTCTACAATATCTTTAGATGTCATAGAACTCCATATAATAATTATATCCATGATATGGGTAATCACTGGGGTTTTGATTTCGCCGGTCGAACCAGACTTGCCCCCCTGAATGAAAAATAATTACTTTGTTAATGTTACATACATACCACACGCCATGTCCCTCGCGGAGTAGGCAGAGAGAACCAAACGCCACTTATTTCTAACTTGACACACATTCATCGCCTCGTCGACATTAATACATCGTCTTATACATGTTCGTCTGTTATTCATGCTTCTGACATTTCCGTCTTTCTAAATATCATTCACATGGACGTGCCATCCCTTCCTTGGGCGGCCCCGACCTCTCATTCCATTCCCGTCCGCAATGTATATTTTCTTCGTCAGGCGTTCCTCTTTCATTCTCCCCTTGTGCCCAAACCATCTCAATGTGTTCACTTTCATTTTATTAATGACATATTTCTTTATCTTACATTCTTTCCTTATGTTCTCATTTCTGACCCTGTCATACATCGTCCTATTACATATTCTACTTAGCGATCTCATTTCAACTGCATTTATTCTGCTTTCGTGCGACTTCTGCCATGTTACAATCTCTGTTAATGTAACAAATTCATATTCCAACTGTCGATTCGTTCATGAGAATTCAATTCTCTGAATGAATCGACATTATTAAGCCAAGATGCGTATACGAAGGAACATTTCGTATGGTGTAGTGGACTTTTTGCAAGCTAATAACACCAACTAGAGGCCTCGCAGCATATATATATGTTCCCATACATGGATTTACTCAGAATTCGGAGAAGAACATTTTATGTGAGTTTTGTGTGTGTGTGTGTGTGTGTGTGTGTGTGTGTGTGTGTGTGTGTGTGTGTGTGTGTGTGTGTGTGTGTGTGTGTGTGTGTGTGTGTGTGTGGTGTGTGTGTGTGTGTGTGTGTGTCCGTCCGTCCCCCTTATTACTTTTGATCCGCTCAATTTACAGAGCCCAAATTTTCAGAATATATAAACAGTTATAGGCCTACAAAACTTTTATACTCAGAATTGTGAATTTTTGTTTCAGTCAGGGGTTATCAACTTTTGAATTTTTTTTTTATTTTTCCATATATCTCAGAAACTATTAAATCTATAATGCTGAAAATTGGTAGAAACATAGACAAGTACAAAATCTCAAATAAATTTTTTCAAAAAAATTCCAGGGTTTTTCAAACATTTTTAATTAAGAAAAATATATTTTTTTTGATAAATTTATTAGTTTAACTGCCTATATTTCCAAAACTTTTACAAATATCGAAAAAAAGCCGAAACACCCCAACTAGATAATTTAATTTTCTATAAAAAATATTAACATAGTAGTAGAAGATCTCTTGAAAAAAAAAATTTAAAAATTGAATTTAGTGACGACATCGCTTCATACATTTTGTATGGCAGTCGTCTATACACAATATCTAAGAAGACTTAATAGTTTGATACTTCATCTCCAAACATACATACATACCAACATGCTATTTTCATATTCTGGGTAGGAAAAAAGGACCTACCTCCATACTATCCTATCTTGACATACATACCCACATATGTTGTATAGAAAACAAAATATCTGAAAATATTCAATAATTTGTATTTATGGGTTTATAGTATGGTACATATTCTTCAACTATACATACTATCGCTATTGACAGTTGGATCTCATGTGTTACATGCAACTAGTTATAATATGAGTTCAATGAACGGTAGTTCGAATTCTCCTTCGTTTAACCTTTTTTTTCATAGTATTATTAAACATAAAACAACGTAAGTAACATAACAAAAATTATAACAATAAAATATATTAGTACATTACATAGTAGGTATAGTTTTTCAAGTAAATTTGTCCGAGATGTTCGTACGCTGTATAAAAAAAATATTGACACGTTGGACGCTCAACTAGGTGAACCTTTTTGAGGACGTCCGATAGGAATAGTTACTATAGTAGCAATAACCAATACAACACAACACACACATACAATAATGATTCTAAAAAATAAGGTAAATTTAACAAATTTTCAGGTCCAATGAAGTTAGAAATGAAGTCAATTTATTATTTGATTCGTCTATACCTATGGATATAAGCCAAGCAATTATTGTTTTTTTCAGCAAATTTCTTGTCAACTGTTTCCAGTCATCAGGTAGTAAATTAAACATTTTGGGGCCAAGAAATCTAAAGTTACGCTGTACAAAAGTAGTGTTTGTTTTTTTCTTAATAATAGTTGACTTTTGAGAATTACGGGTGGAATAAGAATGGCTAGCAATTGGATATTCCTGTCTATGTTTGTTAGTATGTAGAATTATTTTGCTTATATATAGTTGTTTGACATTTAAGACTTTAAAATCAGTGAATAATAGATTACTGGGATATCTGAATGGTATATTGAGAATTATTCGTTTTATTGATTTTTTAATTTTTAAAAGCGGATCAAGAACAGTCATACTACAACCTCCCCATCCAATACATCCATACTGCATCACTGAATTGCAAAGTGCATAATAAATTTGCCTTAAGTCTTTATAAAGCAAAAACATTTTTTATACTCTTAGTATCTTAGACATTGAAAAAAGCGTCAATATCTTCTACTTGATATTAAGGATATTAAGTATCAAGCGAAAATATCTCATTTTAATAATCCAATATAATTAACTATTAAATTGTTGATCGAATATTTTTTTATTATTGCATATGCGCAAACATTGGATTTTTTTCCCTGTCGGGAGTCAAAGATATCTTTGACTCCCGACAGGGAAAAAAATCCAATGTTTGCGCATATGCAATAATAAAAAAATATTCGATTACTTACACATTGGTACAAGTAGGTAAATAAGACAAAAATGACCTTATAAGTCTGGCGAAATTCAGGGGTGACTTCTATGCGAATAATGCATTTGCCACCTCAGGTATAAGAATTGTTGCTCTCATTATTTTACAAAAAACCAATTCTCTCAATAGATGGCGTTACAACAAAAATAAATAAAAATAATAAGAATGTTGTTCATAATTTCACACATAGATGGCTGTAGTAAAAATTCCTTATTTTCAAGTGAAAAGAATTTCAGTATTACAATATATAGAACTTTCAAAATTGAATTGATAGGGATCTCATTAAAAAGGCATAATTGGTGAACGTTGCGCAAGCGCATAAAGTGATCACGTAAACCAGCCGATGACAGGTCGTAAGCCCTGTAGGTGCCTTGATTTCCCGGTTCTCCTACAGTAAATATTCCAACTTCGTCTCTATTGAGATAATTAAAAATCTGTTAAAAAATATTAAATTGTTGGTATTATATTCAGAAGGTATATATATTTGCTGTGAGGCACCGGCTTTGAATAGTGCTTCCACTCTTTCTTATTATCATCGTTTTCGGGTGTCCTGAAAGAGCTCGGTAATCGAAAATACAGCAGGCAAAATAACATATTACATAAATATTCTAAGGTAGAGGCGTTAACATTGTGGAAATTCATTTTAATAAATTATTAAAATAACAATATAACTTTGTTTATTTCCACTTATTTATTTTTATTCCACAACTAGTTTCAAGAACTACCGTTCTCTTCTTCAGGTGGGTTTAAACTAAAAACTAATTTGGTGTGGTGTGTGGCTGTGTCATAGGTATAGCGGGAGGTGGGGGTAAGGGGGGAAGTGGGCGTTGCCCTAACGGGAACATGGATAATAATGGTGAAGTGTTGGGTTGTGTCTGGTTGTTAATTATTTTCTTGTGACTGTTTATGGCTTTGTGGATTTCTAATGTCTCTAAATTATTTTGTTTCAGTCCGTATGTATGCTTATGTAATAATTGTGCGTTTGTATTGTCAAATGTATGATTTTCTTGTATTAGGTGGTTTGCATATTCTGAGAAACCGTGTCCATTTAGACAGCGTTTATGTTCTTTGACTCTAGTTTCAATTGTCCGTCCTGTTCTCCCTATGTAAATACTATCACAGTCCCCACATTGCAATTCATAAATTCCACTTTGTTTCAGATTACTTGTTTTTTCTGTGTTGTTTTTCAGTATAAGTCCTATATTGTTGTCTGTATACAAGGCTGGTTTTATGTTTAAAGGAAGATGTCTCGTTATATCATGTGTAATTTTATTAAGATATATTATTTTTCTCCAATTTGTGCCAGTCTCTCGTGGTTTTGGTTTGTATATGTATTTATGAATGATGTTTGTACGTGTTTTTCTGTTTAATATTTTATGAACTATATCTTTCTTGTAACCATTATTAAGAGCTATAGTTTCTATTGTTTGTAACTCCTTGTTATAGTCTGTCTTATTTAACGGTACCTTGAGTAATCTAGTGATCATTGAATGAAAGGCTGCCATTTTGTGTGTGATTGGGTGTTGTGAAGTATTATGAATGATATTGTCAGTGTATGTTGGTTTTCTAAATATGTTAAACGTAAAGGTATTATTTGTTATTTTTATGGTCAGATCTAGGAAATTTAGAGTTCTGTCTTTTTCCGTTTCCATTGTGAATTTGATTTTATTATGTAGTGTATTAAGGTGTGTGAGAAATTTTTGTAGTTGTCGGTCCGTACCCGTCCATATGCAGAAAATGTCATCAACATATCTATACCACAACAATACATTTTTTATATATTCCTTATTTTTAGTGTTATCAAATAAGTTATTTTCAAAATTATTCATGAAGATGTCTGCTATTAGTGGACTGGTTGGTTGTCCCATTGCCAAACCGTCCTTTTGTGTATATATTTTTCCATTATAAACAAAATAGTTTTGTTCCATACAAACACTAAATAATTTTTGTAATTCGTTTGCCAAGTTTCCATCATTCAAATTTTCTGTTAAATTTTTAATAATATTTTTACTTTCCGTGATAGGAACATTGGTGAACAAATTACTCACATCAAACGAAACTAATTTAGCGTTGTCCGGGACCCTTATGTTTTTTATCTTATCAATTAGATCAATAGAATTTTTTAACTGTGAATTTGGGTACAAATATATTAAGGTTATTAAAAATGGACACTAACATTTTACCTAATTTGTATGTTGGGGAATTACATGAACTAACTACAGGTCTAATTGTTATTGGGTTTTTATGTAATTTTATTAGTCCTTGGAATTTTGGCACTGACGGATTCATAAACACTAATTGTTTTTTAATGGTTTTGTCAAACAGATTACTGCAGGAGTTTATGATCTCTTTCACTTTTTTGTTGAACTTGTTTGTTGGATCCTTGAGAATATGTTCAAATATGTTATTTTTTAGAAAGTCTTTAATTTTGTTGTCGTATTCATTAGTCGGGATGATGACGATCGAATTCCCTTTGTCTGCACGGGTGAATGTTAAATTATTGTCTTTAAGTTTTTGTTTGATGTTTTTTAGCACTTTAATTTCTTTTAACTGCCAGATATTAATTTTACATTTGTTAAAAAAACTTTTTATCTTGTCCGCACAATTATATTTGAAAGTTAGATTTTCTCTGTATGTAGCGGTCTCCAGGTCAACAGCTAGCACTTCCAGGGATTTTTCGACTTTGTACTTTGGAAGGTTGTATTTCATACCCTTCGATAAAAGATTGTTTTCTTCTTTATTGAATGTAAAATTTGATAAATTCACTACCCGATCGTAGAATTGTATCTTGTTTGTATTTTGGTGAGCATCATAATTGGAATTCACGTTGACATTTGATTTTTCAGTTTTACTTTTATTGGTTATGAGTGATTTGAGTTTCTTGTCTAAGGTTTCTTTTTTCTTGTGGGCACTCGCACTTCCATATGATCGAACTTTATCGTCGAATAGATCCCATTCTACACGATGTAGTACACTTGTTAATTCAGTATGTAAGAACTTCAAGTACATTTTTAAATTATTTCTTTTTATAAATAAGTTTTTTATTTCGTCTCGTCTAGACGAAATAAAAAACTTATTTATAAAAAGAAATAATTTAAAAATGTACTTGAAGTTCTTACATACTGAATTAACAAGTGTACTACATCGTGTAGAATGGGATCTATTCGACGATAAAGTTCGATCATATGGAAGTGCGAGTGCCCACAAGAAAAAAGAAACCTTAGACAAGAAACTCAAATCACTCATAACCAATAAAAGTAAAACTGAAAAATCAAATGTCAACGTGAATTCCAATTATGATGCTCACCAAAATACAAACAAGATACAATTCTACGATCGGGTAGTGAATTTATCAAATTTTACATTCAATAAAGAAGAAAACAATCTTTTATCGAAGGGTATGAAATACAACCTTCCAAAGTACAAAGTCGAAAAATCCCTGGAAGTGCTATCTGTTGACCTGGAGACCGCTACATACAGAGAAAATCTAACTTTCAAATATAATTGTGCGGACAAGATAAAAAGTTTTTTTAACAAATGTAAAATTAATATCTGGCAGTTAAAAGAAATTAAAGTGCTAAAAAACATCAAACAAAAACTTAAAGACAATAATTTAACATTCACCCGTGCAGACAAAGGGAATTCGATCGTCATCATCCCGACTAATGAATACGACAACAAAATTAAAGACTTTCTAAAAAATAGCATATTTGAACATATTCTCAAGGATCCAACAAACAAGTTCAACAAAAAAGTGAAAGAGATCATAAACTCCTGCAGTAATCTGTTTGACAAAACCATTAAAAAACAATTAGTGTTTATGAATCCGTCAGTGCCAAAATTCCAAGGACTAATAAAATTACATAAAAACCCAATAACAATTAGACCTGTAGTTAGTTCATGTAATTCCCCAACATACAAATTAGGTAAAATGTTAGTGTCCATTTTTAATAACCTTAATATATTTGTACCCAAATTCACAGTTAAAAAATTCTATTGATCTAATTGATAAGATAAAAAACATAAGGGTCCCGGACAACGCTAAATTAGTTTCGTTTGATGTGAGTAATTTGTTCACCAATGTTCCTATCACGGAAAGTAAAAATATTATTAAAAATTTAACAGAAAATTTGAATGATGGAAACTTGGCAAACGAATTACAAAAATTATTTAGTGTTTGTATGGAACAAAACTATTTTGTTTATAATGGAAAAATATATACACAAAAGGACGGTTTGGCAATGGGACAACCAACCAGTCCACTAATAGCAGACATCTTCATGAATAATTTTGAAAATAACTTATTTGATAACACTAAAAATAAGGAATATATAAAAAATGTATTGTTGTGGTATAGATATGTTGATGACATTTTCTGCATATGGACGGGTACGGACCGACAACTACAAAAATTTCTCACACACCTTAATACACTACATAATAAAATCAAATTCACAATGGAAACGGAAAAAGACAGAACTCTAAATTTCCTAGATCTGACCATAAAAATAACAAATAATACCTTTACGTTTAACATATTTAGAAAACCAACATACACTGACAATATCATTCATAATACTTCACAACACCCAATCACACACAAAATGGCAGCCTTTCATTCAATGATCACTAGATTACTCAAGGTACCGTTAAATAAGACAGACTATAACAAGGAGTTACAAACAATAGAAACTATAGCTCTTAATAATGGTTACAAGAAAGATATAGTTCATAAAATATTAAACAGAAAAACACGTACAAACATCATTCATAAATACATATACAAACCAAAACCACGAGAGACTGGCACAAATTGGAGAAAAATAATATATCTTAATAAAATTACACATGATATAACGAGACATCTTCCTTTAAACATAAAACCAGCCTTGTATACAGACAACAATATAGGACTTATACTGAAAAACAACACAGAAAAAACAAGTAATCTGAAACAAAGTGGAATTTATGAATTGCAATGTGGGGACTGTGATAGTATTTACATAGGGAGAACAGGACGGACAATTGAAACTAGAGTCAAAGAACATAAACGCTGTCTAAATGGACACGGTTTCTCAGAATATGCAAACCACCTAATACAAGAAAATCATACATTTGACAATACAAACGCACAATTATTACATAAGCATACATACGGACTGAAACAAAATAATTTAGAGACATTAGAAATCCACAAAGCCATAAACAGTCACAAGAAAATAATTAACAACCAGACACAACCCAACACTTCACCATTATTATCCATGTTCCCGTTAGGGCAACGCCCACTTCCCCCCTTACCCCCACCTCCCGCTATACCTATGACACAGCCACACACCACACCAAATTAGTTTTTAGTTTAAACCCACCTGAAGAAGAGAACGGTAGTTCTTGAAACTAGTTGTGGAATAAAAATAAATAAGTGGAAATAAACAAAGTTATATTGTTATTTTAATAATTTATACATATTACATAGTTCAGCAATGAGGCTCACCACCCGTGCTGAATGTTGCCTTTTTAGGTGAGACGAGACTGGTGTGTGGGTATACACTCATGTGTCGGGCTTCCTTTCATGATTTAATGCACACCAGCACACCTTTCGCTGGTTACCCCACATTTTGGGATACGCCGTGAAGGCACGAATGAATGAATAAAGGCATATACATAAATATTGTCTTTTTAAATCAAATATATTCAACAGTGTGTTTAAAAAAAAATAGCATAATTATTTTAAACATTTCTCTTGTGAATGTTCGTCACACAATTTAAAATTTCAACATAAATTCACCGAAAATCATTTTTCAAATTATAATATGACATATTATGTCATAAAAAATATTTTTTTTGTGTAAATAAAAACGATGACCAAGTCAAGTTTTGGGTTCCCGATCATTTAAATCACGTACAAACCCTTTTGAACGCACGCGATTGTTACCCTTACTAACATGTAACTTCATAGAGCATTACGCGGTTTTAAAATATGATGTCACTATATTTAGGGTTATATGCCCTCTTAAGAATTTACTTAATCGATGATTGTTCAAGAATATTGATCATTCAGGTCCCTCCGACGTTGACGACCACCATAGAGAAAGCATCCCTGTCATGTGCTGTGCGAAACAGCTCCTCCACAGTTCTCATACCGTTTCATTCCCAGATGTTTTGCAGCTAGGAAAGCTGCCTTCTTCCAACCCCTCTACGACCCCAAAACTTCCCTTTTATGGCATGGGGAAGTTTGATAATTACTTAAATAAAATTTTAGTTAAGTTTTAAGGTGCTAAATATTGAAGTAATATAAAACTCATAATATTACGTGTACTCGTATTAATTAGAGGCATTTGAAAATTAATTTCAAGATTTGTTCCGTATAAAGTTTCATCTATTTTTTGTTTGATAAAGCGATCTTAAGATATGGATAGAGGAAGACACCATAGCTTGGAAAGTATTTCAATTATAGAAGTTCAATATTCTTCTTTTTTTTAGGAATCGATAAAGCACTTCCGGAAGCCTTTAATAAGTTGAAATTAAATTCAAAACTTTAAGAAAGTCTAGACAAAGTTGGATCTAACATATTCCCGGTATCGGAAAATTGAAGATGTGATGGATATAAAAAGGAAAAAAATCAAAACTAAAAGGACTTTGATAATCAAAAAAATACAATCGATAACGATGATTTTTAAATTGACTAAAATGCTTTGCTTTATTCAATTTCTCGACGGACAATTACATATTGATAGAACTCAAAAGCAAATTAGTAGAAAAAATATTTAGGTAAAATAAAACAAAAATAAAAATCGCATCGCCTCCCCGGAAGACCACCGAAGAGGTGGAGGGATAACTGGACCTCAGCTTCACAGGAATAGCTTTCTCGAAAAACAGATCTACGATCTAATATACGAAGAAGCAGAAAACAAAAAGTTCAAGTTCCACACGATTTTATTACTATTTTCGTAACTGACATTACGGCACTGTGGCGAGGCTATACCTACACCACAATGAAAACGTCATTCATCGGATAGTCTCGCATCTCATTCATATTAACGAAGATGGCCGAAGGACATCAGTTCCTGAACCGAATATGCAGCGCGGTTCACCATTCGCGCATCAACCGACGCGACGAGGCGATTGCAGTGTCAATTCTTTAACAAATAGTAAAAAATTAATATTGACCCAAACATCGCGAACATAATAATGTGATAATATTGTGACTTATTTAAATCGAAAATAGATGTAAATATTTTAAGTCCTCTTTTATTATGAAGCCCTTCATCACTCAATTACTATTTATATTTCTACTAATTAACTGATTATCAAATTGCAATATCATATATGTATAGTGATGTATGTTATTGGGATGTAATTTGAACACGCACTTAAAATCGTAACCTTCTGATTTATTATATTCTTAATTAAATAACAATCCAATAGCATTCACACCGCTATAGCTCTATTGCCAAGATGACATAAGCCTAGAATGAGAATTTAAATGACCGCTTCTTTCTTAGGGCGGATGGCAATGCGTTGTCATTCGTCATGAGTAACTAGCGGTCGCTTTGAAATCTGCCGTATGAAATATCTCGTCCGTGGTTTTAACAAAGTGAATTAATAAAAAAAACAATTATTATGATTATATATATAATGCAAATAATAACGGGTGGGTTGTGGCCAACTCTATACTCCTCACTATCAAATCCCTCCACAGAATAACCAAATATTGTTTGGAAAATTGTCAGCATTTTCATGAAATGATTTTTATTAAATATTTATATTTTATTATGAAATCTTGGTAGTTCTTTACTGCCATTGTATGAAAGTGATGTGCCATTTTACTAATTTGAATTTGAAATTTTAAGTTTCCTAAGCGTGGTGTTACTTTGAAATATTTGACAGATAAAAAAAAATAAGAAGTACTGACCCCCCTAGACAACGTGTCATTTAGCTCAAGAAAATAAACAAGAAAAGATAACTCAATGTATGGAAGTGACAGATTCCAGTCACATGGCTGGCAACATAACTGTCACTTCCATACATTGAGTTATCTTTTCTTGAGCTAAATGACACGTTGTCTAGGAGGGCTGATCAGATATCCATCAAAATCTAATGGGGCCAAAGCGAACATTAGGTATACAAATTTACAAATTTGGAAAATATTCGAATTATAAGTAGGTACTTTAGTTTATAATTTTGTTTATAAACACGCCGAACAAAGTACAGAGCACGTAGTACATAGCACATATGTACACACAGATACATTGTGGTGAAACTTACAGAATACAATATCACCAGGATACTTGTTGGTAATTTGCAATAAAAAAATAACCTTAAAAATTTATATCCCCTTGGGGTAATGAGGAGAAAAAAAAATAGATTCACATGCATCGTACCATACATATCATGATGTCATATCCTTCCCCCTGACCGTCTAAATTTTAATTCTTGTACCTATATATTGATTCTGTTTCATGTAAATAAGTTCTGGTACATTTTCAAGTAAATACCTATATGTAATGATGAAAATAATTATTAACTATCTACCGTGTGCAAATGGTGATTTTATTGCCATATGGCAATTTCTTTCAACTATCCAATGTTTCCAGCAACCATGAATTTAAATAAATTTATACTCTGCTGGATATAGAACCCAGGACGTCCTCGCAGAATCTACACGTCACACCAAGTGTGCTACGACGGCGGTCGCCCTTAAATTAATTAATATTCGTATATACTCAAACATTTAAAGATACGTTAGATACATAAGGTGTTTTCAAAAGAGTGAAAAAGTTTGTTAAATGTTTAAAACTAAAAAATATGATGTCTAGACTTATAAAAGCTATCGAAGCGAATATCAAAGATGACTTTCAGGAGATATTACTGATCACTAAGATTTTTACAAAAAAGTTATCTAAAACTTTTACTTACACCTTCAAATATAGCTGTTACTACCATTTTCGTTAAATTCATAATGTATATTTCACATAAAAATCAGAGTTAAGAGAAAGATTTGACATATTTGCATATAATTATCGTAAGTAATACATATTTTTAAAATAAAAGTATCTCCAATGGCTCGAATAAAATATTTCAACATTTCGATAGAAAGTTTTTTAATACAAGTAAAACTATTACATTGGAAAATTTTTCTCGGTCTAGTAAGTTTGAAATTTTAGTATTGAATTTCGTGCATAAATTACAATATTAATGGGTACCTAATACGTATATTTATTAAGTACATATTATATTATATTATAATATGTGAGAATCCGATTAAATAAAAAAAAATCAATATATAAAGGATCTGATGAAATATCAATATTTCAAAATCAATTCAAAGTTTTAACACAGTGGAACTTGAAAAATAAACAAAAACACATAGTTTTGATCCATAAATGAGTAAGACTCTAATGAGCCTAAGCGCTTTCGCCGAACACAGCCGGCATCCTCAGAGGTATAAATCAAACTCTGTTATTTTATTTTATCAAATGCGAAATTATTGTTTTGTGGCTCCATCGTTAATTGATAACAATAAAATTACTTTGTATTAACCACTTTTTATTAGAACCAAGTCTACATGTTTCAAGAACAATGTTCTCTTCCTCAGGACACTTAGTGAACTGTTATTTTAATTCATACTTTCAAAATCAATTATGAGTATGTTGCAGTATGTACGATATTCCTTTATATCTGGTAAATTACTCGTATATTTTTTTTATAAAAATAATTGTTACATTAAGCGAACAATACTTTTTTTTGTTTCATTTATATACCATCACGGCATATCCCACAAAGAGGCGTAACCAGCGACTGGTGTGTATCACCTTATAAAAGGAAACACAACGCAGTCTAAAAAGGTCTTGAAAGGTCTGAAGTTGCTCTTTGTGGCTACGAGGTCTGCATGTCCAATGGGTACAAATAAATTCTCTCGGACATCGTTGTAGAGTGGAAGCACTCTTTTAAGCTGCATAGCTATTATTTTAGCAAAACATATTTTTTTTCCATATAGCTACATTATAAATGAATACAATAATATTATTTTGTACTGTTTTTTCACAATAAATTCTTCATATTAAAATAAGTAAAAAATGGCGAACAAAGTAGTTCTTATTCAAAGTATTTTTTTTTTAAATCATGTTTATGTTTTCATACTATATTTTGTATAAATAATTTATAGATAACAATGTTTATTTGGAACAAATATGCTATATGGCAATTAATTTGCCACTTGCACAGGGTGCAAGGAAGTGATTATTATATTCTACGGTAGTATCTCTATAATTTGAACCTAATCTGTAAAAATAATGTAACGCCTGTCTCATTTTTAATTTGACATGTAGATAGTAAAGTGCACCTGAAACATGTCGTGAAATTGCCCACATTGAAATGGATCAAATGAATAAATATTAGGAATTATCTGAAAGAAAAGTTTAAAATTTGTTTTTTTTTTCACAAATGTTTTTCAAAATTTGTTATACTAAAATTTTTTTGTTAGAGTTGAACAAGAGAATGCTGGTAACATTTTATACAGCATGGTTGCAAATATTTGGTTGCAAAGGTCAGCACAACGCCGAATGTCAACTGATTCCAATCAGAATAAGTATGTCCTAAAATTGGTTTGTGCACAGGTGATGTCACCCGCAGTGATTCGCTTGACAAGCTCTACCTGTATTTGAAGGAAAAAGTCATTACTTTGAGAACAAATCCATATTTAAGAATTGTTTTATTTTTAAGTTTTTATATTTTGAAAATATAATTATCTTTTCTCTAATAGATATGGAGCTAAATCAATAAATCATTAAGCCAAGTTTTGTGCTATGTAAACTTTTTAAAAAGGAAAATCTTAGGCCCATCCACTTATGAACTTTTCGCTGATAATTTCTTAACCTCGTTATAACTAACTAAGTAAGTTCAAAGCGAGTCGGTAGATAGTGGAGGATCCCTTCTCCGTGAAGCATTCAATGAAGAGATGGCTGGTCCATGGGAAATGGAAGGAGACTCGTGGGTACTTAGGACGACATCAAAGGAAAATCATCTCAAAGAGAAAACTTTTAATAAAATTCGCATTGCCTCAAGCTGTCTAAATACTCCGGCAGATTTATTTGCATCGACTTACTGGGTACTTTTGTACCGAAACCCAGATACCTACCTTTCATTTGCTAAGAATCGCAGAAGTTGGTATACATACCATCACGCTACGTTTTTAAAGAGATAGGATTCTACATGTATATGTTAATATAAATGTATGCAGCATATATACGCTAGATGAGTTTATTTAATTTTAAAGTAATTTAAAAAAAACAACTACAAAAACAGCTACGATAAGAACGTTCTTAAAAGTACAAAATAATTTACCAATTTAATCAAAAACACGTTGAATTAACATCATTTTATAACAAAAAACACATATGTAGGTACATACCCAGTAACTTATATATTTATTTATTTATCTTTTGTACATACATATGCAATACTAGTATGGGGAGGCGCTTACCATGTAACAATAGACCATTTGATAAAACTACAAAAATCCGTATTAAAAATAATCTACAAGGTACCAATCCGCACTCCATCTGACGCATTATTTAATGACTTTAATATACTAAATATATCAGAATTATACGCAAAGAACGCTTGTACATACATATATAAAAACATAGACAAACTTCACTCTACGCAAACATATAGACCAACTAGACAGACTAAACTCCTAATACCTAGACTCAAGACAACTTTTCGACAAAGAAATTTCCTGTTTTTTGGACTCAAATTATACAACGAACTACCTTTATCACTTAGACAAAACAATAACTTGAAAATATTTATGCGAGACATTAAATTTTGGATTAAAAAAAGGGGAGAGACTATATTAAAAAAAAACAAAAAAATAAATATACCTATATAAACAAATATATTACACACTGGCGGGCTTTTTGCCATTAGGCAATTTCTTCCAATCAACCGAATACAAAGAGTGATAAAAACTGTGTAGGTATATAAATCAACGAAAGAATGAAAGCAGAAAATCAATAAAAAAATATATGAAACTATGCTTACAATTAAAACAAAAAAATGAAAATGCTTTATAGAAAAAATTGATCGGGAAAAGACAAGGAGAGGAAATCGGGATCATGTGTTTAGGGATCATAAATATTCCTTCTTCATTTTTTTTTTTGAAGATACAAAGTGAGTTGGATATTTTAACGATTCCTATGAAAAAAGGGAATCATCGAAATCGGATAATGTGGTAAAAAATACCATCTTTGCTGTGAAAATTGAAGAACTTGATTTATTTCTCATGGATGTCATAAGATCTTGACCAAATATAGGACCAATTTGGAAATTTATTTCTTAAAAATAATATCGTCCAAATGTAGACCCTCGCGTTCACAGCACTCATTTAATCGAACAGTAAAAGTACTTATGACGGCTCGGCAGGTGGACTCAGTGATTTCGTGACGGATATTTTCTTTCAAATGCGCCAGGGAAGTCGGTTTACTGGCGTAAACATTAGATTTAAGATAACCCCATAGGAAAAAGTTCATATAGGGGTTAAATCAGGACTGCGTGGTGGCCAATTTAAGTCACCTCTCCTGGAGATTAATTTGCCTGGGAAAATTTCACGAACTCGTGGCAGAGATGTATTGGACGTGTGTGACGTTGCTCCGTCCTCCTCTAACCATGTTCTTTGGTTATAGCAAGGAAAGTTTTGCAGTTCAAGCACCAAGAAGTCGTCTAACATCTCCACATACCGCTCTGAATACAAATATAAAATTCTTTTGAGACACCTTGTAAAAGAATTTAAAAAAATAAAAAAATAGTAAGCATCCATTGCCTCATTACATTGACGCATACTCTCATACATGTCCATCTATTGCTCAAACGTTCCGTGTTTCATGATAATATTTCATAAGTTAAAAGCGTCATTTCCTGAGAATAGCTCAAGCTTTTGTTTATTTCCAGTCCGCTCTATGTATTTTCTTCATTGGGTAGATATTCTTAATTTGTTTTTCGTGCGGCAAAACCATCTCAAATAATTCACATCAATTTAAGTGATATCATATTGTTTGTGATTGTCAATGTATTGAAATGCAATGAAATCAAATATTTCTCATATTTTTTTATTTGTGTTATTATTTAGAAAACCTGTTAGTACCTTATTATATTTATTTACACTGAAAAAAAGTTATGTTAAAATCAACCGAACTATAGTGACAACAAAACAGTTCGTTTAGTGCTACTTAATATTTTGTGTGTTTAACCAAACAAAACTGTCATAAACAGATAAACTTTTATTACGAACTAGTTGCATGTAACACATGAGATCCAACTGTCGATAGCGATAGTACGTATAGTTGAAGAATAAGTACCAAACTATAAACCCATAAATATAAATTATTTAATATTTTATGATATTTGATTTTCTATACAACCATGTACCTAGGTATGTATGTCAAGATAGGATAGTATGGAGGTCAGTCCTTTGATCCTACCCAGAATTTGAAAACTGCATGATGGTATGTATGTACCTATGTTTGGAGATTAGTATCAAACAATTTAGTCTTCATAGATATTGTGCGTAAGCTACTACCATACAAATTTTATGAAGCAATGTGGTCACTAAATTCAATTTTTATAAAAATTGTTAGAAAAAATTTGAGATGTGCTAATACAATGTTAATATTTTATATATAAAATTAAATTATCTAGAAATATGGAAATATAGGCAGTTAAACTCATAAATTTATCATAAAAAAAATATTTTTCTTAATAAAAAATGTTTGAGAAACCCTGGAACTTTTAAAAAAAAATAATTTGAGATTTTGTACTTGTCTATCTTTGTACCAATTTTCAGCGTTCTAGCTTTTATGGTTAGCGTTCTAGCTGTAAATTGAGCGGATCAAAAGTTATAAGGGGGGGGACAGACAGACACACAGACACACAGACACACAGACACACAGACACACACACACACACACACACACACACACACACACACACACACACACACACACACACACACACACACACACACACACACACACACACACACACACAAAACTCACATCAAATGTTCTACTCCGAATTCTGAGAAAATCCATGTATGGGAACATATATGCTGCGAAGCCTCTAGTTGGTGTTATTATCATGCAAAAAGTCCACTACACCATACAAAATTTTCCTTCGTACACGCATCTTGGCTTAATAATGTCGATTCATTAAGAGAATTGAATTCTCATGAACGAATCGACAGTTGGATAACAAAGGTTGGGCTGAAAACGCAGGTAACCAGTTCGGTGGTCACAATTTTTTTTTCAGTGTAATCGTATTAATTTGCGACCACTTCAATAAACTTTATTCTACATGAAAATAGGTAAATACGTCATTTATCATTTATCTGGTGAGCATGTTTCAACGCAATGGACGGATTGATACGGAGATCGAAAAAAGATTTATGGCAGAAAACAGAGTGAATGGAGCATTTAGACAAGTTATGAATGATCGCAACGCAACATATCAAAGGATGCTAAAGTTGCCATTCAAAATGCTATCTTAGTGCCAACCTTGACGTATGCAGGTGAAACCCGAACATGTCAGAAATCGCACGAAAGCAGAATAAATTTAATGCAGTTGAAATGAGATGGCTAAGAAGAATCTGTAATATGACGATGTACGACAGGGTCAGGAATGAGGACATAAGGAAAGAATGTAAGATAACGAAAGATATCATTAATAGAATGTAAGTGAACAAATTGAGATGGTTTGGCTACGTGGGGAGAATGAATGAGGAACGCCTGACGAAGAAAATATACACTGCGGAGAGGAATGGAATGAGAGGTCGGGGCCGCCCAAGGAAGGGATGGCACGTCCATGTGAACGGAATTTTGAAAGACGGAAATGTCAGAAGCGTGAACAACAGACGAACATGTATAAGACGATGTATGAATGTCGACAAGGCGATGAATGTGTGTCAAAATAGAAATAAGTGGCGTTCGGTTCTCTTTGCCTACCCCGCGAGCGACAAGGCGTGATGGTATGTATGTATGTATCATTTAAGAATAGTTGTAACAATTCGAAAAGCTCTCTTTAATGTTTCAGAATCGTTCCATGGGCAGAATAATTATTGTTACAAGGTATTCATTTATAAATATAAAAGAATAATTAACAAAAGCTTGATATGCTTCATACAAATGTTATGTATTTTAGCCAAAGGCTTATTATTATTTTTATTCATTGAGGTTTGGGATAAAGCAGAATCTACATACCAATGAGTGGGATTAATATCGGGAATAAAGGTTAATAAATACTCGGAATCAAAATATGAAATTTAATTAGATATTCTTTATTATTACTCTTGTGAGTACCTACGTATTATGATAAGGATAACAGTTTTCTAAAAGGCAGGATTACGAATATCGGCGCCTGGCACATCTGCAATGCGCCCACATTAGAAATTATATAATTATTATTATTTATTTATTTATGTTTTTGTTTATTTATTTATTAATTAATTAATTTATTTATAATTTGATTTATGTAGGTATTTATTTGGTTATTAATTTATTCTAAAGAATTAATAACACAATTAATTAATTAATTAAATTATTTATGAATTATTTAATTACTTAATTTATTTTATTTATTTGCTTATTTATTTATTTATTTATTTTATTTATTTATTTATTTATTTATTTATTTATTTATTTATTTATTTATTTATTTATTATAAAAAGAAAGGCATAATGTGGCATTCCATGTACAAAATTAATATTTCTAAATCATCCCCCTGTGCAACAGAACATAGTGATTATTTTCAATTTTTTACTAGGTGTTGTAAAACGTTTCTAAGGATCGATACTTAGATATGTTAAACATCACTTTATGCGCTTGCGCAACGTTCACCAATTACGCCTTCTTACTGAGTTCCCTTATCAATGCAATTTTGATAAGGGAATTTGATCACGTAAACCAGCCGATGACAGGTCGTAAGCCCTGTAGGTGCCTTGAGTTCCTTGTTCTCATATAATATTCCAACTTCGTTTCTATTGAGATGTTGAAAAATTGACAAAAATATCCTTGACTCCCGACAGAAAAAATCCAATGTTTGCGTACATGTAATTTTTTAAATAAACACTTTTATATATTTTTTCGTTTTCCTGATTTTAGTATTTCTCTCTTTCGAATATTTTTTGAGTCTCCGATTTACTTTTACCTTGCCTGTTACAACTTCACCATTTTATCCTATGTTTGGTCCGGTCCTGGTAATCTCCACAATAAGGTACCTTCACAAATACATAGATGGCGTTTAATCCCTTTGTGAACGATACGTTTGTCTCAGTGGGAAATAATAATTGGTTTAAAAAGACGCTTGTCTATCTCAAAATGTAAGCCCTTTGTAAGCGAGGGAAGCTTAAAACGCTACAAAGTATCTAGGTACGAATGTACCTAAGTAGGTATTTACCTGATAATTTTAGGGGAACATACATAAGTTTTTAAAAAGATCTTACTCTATATATATCTATATATATAAAAATGGATGTAGGTACGTATATTTGTTTGTATGTTCGCGATGAACTCCTAAACCAACCATCCAATTGCGATGAAACTTTGGGAATTTTTTCAGCTCATTCAGGAAAAGGTTTATGCATTATAATTTATTTATATATTTATTCGATATCTAACAAAAAAAAAAAAAATCCTATTGAATTTATTCTTAGTGGGTTGGTTCATCGCGTACACCAGAAGGTTTAAAAATTAAAATTAGCATATAAATAAATAAATAAATCATTGATTGAATAAGTAAATAAACGCATAAAGAAATAAATAAGTTAGTAAATAAATAAATTCATAAATAAAAAAATAATAAATATAAAAAAAATAAATGAATAGGGAAGAAAGGACTGTAGGGGTGGAAGAGAAAAGAATACGGAATTATAATTAGCGAATCTAGATATGAATGTTTAATAATAAAAAGGAAACATACCGATAAACCATTATTGAATATTTGGATTTATATAATTAAACAGGCAGGACAACGTCTGCCGGGTTTTACTAGTATGATACATAACATTTTGTTAGTAAAACACAAACCCATGCGCTGTATTAAACTATTGTGAATTGCATTGCACTTGTAAATAAGAAGAAATTTCAAATGATTTATTTTTATAAAGTGGATTACGGTGGATGTTCATCATCTTCTTCTTTCTCTATTTCTATGTCTGTTACATGTAATCTTGGGTCAATTTTTTTTTAATAAAAATGAATATGTCCTTGTTAAACAAGTACATATACATCTTCCTAAGTTCCCTAAAATAAGCACAAATGCTTGTGTTGTAGGTGAACGAAATCGGTCGAGACAGGATTCGTTCTCGCGACCACTGGATTACTAACCCAGCGCGTTAACCGCTCTGCCATCGACCCATCTGACCCAATTTCCTTCGAGAGGTATGGATTATCAGCTGTCCTTCTATCTCTAAGGAGAACGACCTAGGGGGCAAGCCTGGTCCGACCGGCGAAATCAAAACCCATGTGATTACCCATATCATGGCCATAATTATCATTGGAGTTCTATGACATCTAAAGATATTTTAGAACTCCATATGATAATTATATCCATGATATGGGTAATCACTAGGGTTTTGATTTCTCCGGTCGGAGCAGACTTGCCCCCCTGGAGGTCTGGGGGGCAAGTCTGGTCAACCGACGGAATCAAAACTACCCATGTTTACCCATATCTTGGATATTATTATCATATGGAGCTCTAATAATATCTTAATATATTATAGAACTTCATAATTATATCCATGATATGGGTAAACATGGATGGTTTTGATTCCACCTGTTGACCAAACTAGCCCCCCAGCTTTCGTGGGAAATATTATCCATGTCTTGTTTATTGACAAACTTCTTAACATCTCAATAGAGACGAAGTTGGGATATTATAGAAGAACCAGGAACCCGAGGCACATACAGGGCCTACGGCGTGTCATCGGTTGGTTAACACGATCACTTTATGTGCTTGCGCAACGTTCGACGATTTTGCCTTGTTATTGAGTTCCCTTATCAATGACAAGTTCTGTATATTTGAATAATGTGTAACAATTCACCTGAAAATAAGACATTATTACTAATGCCATCTTTGATGTAACGAAGAAACCTCTTTGTTACTCCATCTATTGAGAAATTGGTTTATTTGTAAACAATGAAAGCATCAGTCCTTATAAATGAGGTGACGGTTTATCGCACAGATGTCACCCCTGAACCAGAAATATTATTTCATTTTTGGCTTGCTAACCTACTTGTACCAATGTGTATGTAAATCAAATATTTTTTTAATTGCATATATGTACCTACGCAAAAATTGTTTTTTTTCCCTGTCGGGAGTCAAATAATATTTTTACGGACAAACTTTGCAACATATAAATAGAGACGAAGTTGGGATATGACATAACAACAGTTTGTTAGTAAAAATATCATTTGACTCCCGACAGGGATAAAATCCAATATTTGCGTATAAGCAATTAAAAATAATATTTTATTATCCAGGTCCCTGACCCCTTTAATGGTTCTCGAATCTGCCAATCCACGTAAATATGGAAAAAAACGATTATTACATTTTTTCTAGCAGCAGACACATGTGTCTATTTTACCGAAGGTTTTCCTTTCTGGAAGGTAGATTTCCAGCTGTTTTTCCACATTTTTAAAAAACTCCTTGAAGTTGGTTATACTGTCCGATATGAGGTCGTCTGGTGGTTTCCATTCTTTGAACATGATAAGCGTAGCGTCCTTAGTGTGGCATTGTATAGAAACCAGCGACAGGTGTGCGAGTGTGCATTACCTTTTAAAAGGGAAGTACGACAGGCGCATGTTATTGTTTTTTTTTTCTAATATGTAATGCTCTTTTTTATGTATTTATTTTTAATGTTATTTCTAATTTTGTTATTGTATGCTATTTATATTTGGAATGCTATTTTTGGATATGTTTTGTTAGTTGGCATTCACTGTTAAAAGTATCATTATTTCAAAATGCTTTAGCCCCGGCACAGGTTTTTTACTTAGTGGGGTATTGCAGTTAAAAATATTATTTGTCAATAATATTTTATTAGTATGTATAAATAAAATAAAAGAATACCAACACACCAGTTTCGTCTCACCCAAAAATCTTACTTCATTCAAGATGGATGGTGCACCTCGCTGCTGAACTATGTGAGTTGTCGTTATTTTATATTCGATTACATACATACATACATACCATCACGCCATGTCCCTTACGGGGTAGGCAGAGAGAACCGAACGCCATATCTTTCTATCCTGGCACACATTCATCGCCTCGTCAACATTCATGCATCGTCTCATACATGTTCGTCTATTGTACATGCTTCTAACATTTCCGTCTTTCAGAATATCGTTCACATGGTCGTGCCATCTCTCAATCCATTCCTAGGCCCCGGCCTCTCAATCCATTCCTATCCGCGTTGTATATTTTCTTCGTCAGGCGTTCCTCATTCATTCTACCCATGTGGCCAAACCATCTCAGTGTGTTCACTTTCATTCATTAATGATATCTTTCTTCATCTTACATTCTTTCCTTATGTTCTCATTTCTTACCCTGTCATACATCGTTCTATTGCAGATTCTTCTTAGCGATCTCATTTCAACAGCATTTATTCTGCTTTCGTGCGACTTCTGCCATGTCCAGGTTTCACTTGCATACGTCAATGTTGGCAATAAGATAGCGTTATGAATGGCAACTTTGGCAGCCTTTGATATGTTGCGATCATTCATAACTGGTCTCAGTGCTCCATTCACTCTGTTTCCTGCCATAACTCTTCTTTCGATATCCTTATCAGGTCGTCCATTCCGTTGAAACATGCTTCCCAGATATACATACTCGTCGACTTGCTCGAGCCATTCATTCTCTACTCTTATTTTACACGCTGTTATGCTTTCACTCTTTTCAAAGACCATTACCTTTGATTTGCTGGCATTCATTCTCAGACCATTCTCTATGCATCCTTCATATACCATGCTTACAAGATACTGTAACTCTTCCATACTTTCAGCTAACAGTACTTTGTCATCTGCATACATCAAATCACGCACTATTACATTACTCAGTTTCAGACCTTTGCTTTCATCCTTAAGGGCTCTTATACAGAAGTCAATGTACAGGTTGAAGAGCCATGGAGACAGCACGCATCCCTGTCTAACGCCATTATTTATCGAGAACCACGATGTTACTGTGTCGTTCACACGAACACATGCTTCGCTGTTCTCATATAATGACGCGATTGCCCGTATCAGCTTACTCTTCACTCCATACGCTGATAGTATATCCCATAGTTTCTCTCTAACAACTTTATCATAGGCCTTTTCTAGGTCTATAAAGGCACAGAACAGTTTCTGGTTTTTATCCAGAACCTTCTCTGTGACCATTCGTAGAGAAAAAATTTGGTCTATACATCCTCTGCCGCCCACAAACGCTCCTTGAGCATCACATATCTATTCGATTACCAGACTCAAAACAAAATGGTACCTAATAGAAAAGAGTGGAAGCACTATTCAAATTCGGTGAGTAAACTAATGTGGGAAACGTTAAGATATTCCAGATAACAGTCATGCATATGTAGCATAAAATATTTGGGTAGCAAATGAAAGAAGTAAAATGACGTATCACAGTCAAGTTCAAAGTTTCTTAACTTTCCCATATTCAATAATTTGATACTAGCCATGTTCAACTCATGCTGTCATAACTCTTTCAAAACCGATCCATTATGAGACCACTGTTTTTATAAAGTTATTATTTTATATTTCTCTTTTTATAAATTTTATTTCTTATCAATTAGTTTATCATCACAAAATATTTATGTAACGTCACATACTTTGTTCACATACGATTTTAATTAATGATAATAATACAAAAAACTGTAATTATGAATACACGTAGAATAATATGAAATAGCCTAAGTCCTGATATAACGTAGTTTATCTCACTTAACATCTTCAAGAAAAGGCTAAAACAAAAATATTTATCTGACAACACCTGATTACAACTTCCTCTCCTCTTCCTTTCCTTATCCTTAAGTTTTCATATCATTGCTATGAATTGTTCTTTTATGCTATCATCATTGTTTTTTTTTTACTTTTCTTCTACTATCATTATTTATTTTTATTCCCAATTGAAATCTTAATCGGTTCATTTGTTACATTTTATTTTGTTCTATTAAATAATTTGCAATTTACGCATTGATCTGCTAATTATTTTGAGGAAGTTTATAATAGTAATAATGAGTGTTATTATTTGTAGTGCTTAATTATTATTAATATCATTAGTAAATCTGCCAGCACCGTTAAAAAAATATATAAAGCACCGTTTAGTGATACAAGATTACTCCAAGAACGCCAGTGACTGAACAACTTGAGAACTCTTTCGTTGTTTGGGGTTTTTCACCGGTTGCCCCGCGAAGTGACTGTATAATAATAATAAAAATAATAATAAATATTTGCCTAATTAGATCCGAAAGTATAATCTGAAAGTGAATAAGGGAATTCAGAAACCCAAAAAGTCAATCATAGGGTTTCAGAATTATCAAAAATTTAAAAAAAGGATACTTACGTTTTCGTGTTCTAAGATAATCTCACATGTCATCCAAAAACCCTATAATAAACGATAATTTTTATCTTATTCAATAAATTTGTATCAACAACATGTGTTTTTATGTATCTGTAAAAGGCAATTCAAGCCGTTTATAAATAAGTAAATAAATAAATAAATAAATAAATAAATAAATAAATAAATAAATAAATAAATAAATAAATAAATAAATAAATAAATAAATAAATAAATAAATAAATAAATAAATAAATAAATAAATAAATAAATAAATAAATAAATAAATAAATAAATAAATAAATAAATAAATAAATAAATAAATAAATAAATAAATAAATAAATAAATAAATAAATAAATAAATAAATAAATAAATAAATAAATAAATAAATAAATAAATAAATAAATAAATAAATAAATAAATAAATAAATAAATAAATAAATAAATAAATAAATAAATAAATAAATAAATAAATAAATAAATAAATAAATAAATAAATAAATAAATAAATAAATAAATAAATAAATAAATAAATAAATAAATAAATAAATAAATAAATAAATAAATAAATAAATAAATTGTATGGGTGGATGGCAGAGCGGTTAGCGCGCTGGGTTAGTAATCCAGTGGTCGCGAGTTCGAATCCTGCCTCGACCGATCTCGTTCACCTATAGAACAAGCATTTATGCTTAGTTTAGGGAACGTAGGAAGATGTATATGTACTTGTTTTTAACAAGGACATATTCATTTTTTATATTAAAAAAAAAAAAAATAAATAAATAAATAAATAAATAAATAAATAAATAAATAAATAAATAAATAAATAAATAAATAAATAAATAAATAAACATAATATAATATTGTTATCGTAGTAATGGTTTGAAGTACCACGGTCAATTTTTATAAATAATGCATTCATAATCTACCTGTGTGTTTATTTTTTAATGTCTACCAGTCGCTCAAGTGTTTATGTACAAACAATCAGAATAGCAATAACAATAATTGTATTGAATGGTAAGTGGGTTGGTTCAGGTTCATGGTGTCTGTATGTATGTACATATAATGGCCCTGAGATAGAGAGAAGACTGTTTGTTTATTTACCTAATGATATCGATATGAAAACAATGGTATCTTCTGTTACCTGTCATAACAACGTCAATGTTCCTTACTATTAACTTTCAACATTTGTACCTGCCCGTACCAATAAACCTACTACATACGGTTTACCAACGAACACACATATATTATATGTATATTATGTAAGTGAACAATCTCATATTTGGGAAAATTTTTATGTCTTTAAGTACTTTTGATCAGCGTCATTCAATATAAAATTCATAATAAGCAAATTTCATCACATTTGAAATGCATTAAAGGAAAATTATTCCAAATTTAGTAAATATTCAAATTCCCCCAGGACATTCACCAAATATAAGTAAATATAATTGAAAATACAAAATAACAACAAAGAATAAATAAAAATGGAGATATAAAAAATATCATGGGGGTGTAATAGACAAAAATATGATATATTTGCCTGTAACGGGAAAGAAAGGGGAGGAAAAGAATTAAATTTGCTACTGCTATGAAATAAGATAAAAACAAAAATTAAATAAAGCGATGCCAACTTAATGTTACCTACATTTCTTGTACGAATAGTTCTATAAATATTGTAGGAATATGTTGTTGAACGTGCTTTTTGTAGTTCATTATAATAAAAAATCGTAAAATAAGGCAAATTTAATATTGTTATAATATTTTTATTTTGTTGACAATTTAAGATTGCTGAAAAGCTTTAGATCGACATTTTAATTTAAATTTTTAATCATAAATATAATCTAAGATATTATAATCCATCTAAGATTTGCTGACGATATTGTCCTGGGGGCCTACGCAATATGCCAATTTAGCGATAGAGAGAATAAGCAAAGATAACTAAATGTATGGAAATGACAGTTGTCACGTGACAGGGCTACGCAACATGCCATTGATAAACGATACTTTATACGTGATCTTATATTCGCTACGATTCTTTTCGACGCCTAGCAACGGCCATACAAACTGGTTATCGTCGGTAGGCAACGTGCCATATTTCTGACGTTTGGAATGGAAAAATAACGTTTTTTTGGATAATAATGAAACGTCATTAGCGACTGAAATTTGGTCTGGAACGTGGTATTTTGATAGACATTTGTTTTTATATTTCATTAATTATCATTATTTTGTCGTTGAACCTGGTAAATATATACTTGAAATACATTTGAGTTTTAATATATTATGTGAACATGTATTAAAATATACCTACGCAAATATATTTTTTTACATATTAAAAAAGAAGCATTATAAGCGCATAATAGGCATATTGCGTAGGCCCCCTGGTTAGCAACAACCCCCAAGAGCTGGCAGAAATGCTGCTAGAGTTAAATAAGGTCTCCAAAAATGTGGGACTATGTATGAACCTGGCAAAAACAAAAGTAATGGGCACAAACGACTTTCAGATTAGGGTTGAAGAACATAGAAAATGTTCAAAATTATATATACCTGGGTCACAGCATTAGACTGGATAAAGAAAACCAGACGGCTGAAATCAAAAGAAGGATTGGACTAAGTTGGGGTGCCTTCGGAAAAATGGGATATATATTGAAAAATCGGAAAACACCCATAAACCTGAAAAGGAAAGTATATGAAGCGTGTGTGCTGCCGGTTGCTACATATGGCCTAGAAACAGTAACTCTCTCTAAACTGAGTGCCGAGAAACTGCGAGTCACCCAAAGAGCTATGGAAAGATCCATGCTGGGTCTGTCACTAAGAGACAAGGTAAGAAACGAAACGGTGAGAGAAAGAACAAAAGTAACAGATATAATCCACCGTGTGGCGACTCTGAAATGGAAATGGGCGGGACACGTAGCCAGAAGCTCGGACGAGAAGTGGACAAAGAGAGTGGTGACTTGGAGACCTCGTATGACAAAGAGAGGTGTGGGGCGGCCGCAGCTGCGGTGGAGAGACAATATAACAAGATATGCTGGCACATCCTGGATGCAAACTGTACAGGACAGGACGACGTGGATTCAAATGGAGGAGGCCTTCGTTCAGGAGTGGACGGAAATAGGCTGAAGAAGAAGAAGAAGAAGAAATCATAAATATTTTCAAATATTGACATCGATCCGGAGTGCCTGACTACTTTAGAAATCAAACGGAAAAAATGAAAGCAATTGATAAATAGATGAGCACATTGCACTCCACGAGAAGTTCTTTGGGATTTGAATAAACTAATAATAATTATTGTTATTTTTATTAGTTGGATAGGTAGGTATGTAGATAGGTACCCAGTAATATGAGAATCATCATTAATCATTGTGCCACGTTGCCGCCGCAAAGGTACGCATGAACCCGGAGGCAAATATTCAAATCCTAGATGTGTTGGGCTAGACGAACTATAGACATTTTTGGTAGGTAAGATCGATGCCTTCAAAATGAAAAAAAAATCAAAACTCCAAAAACCTTTATGACGATTTCCATTCCGAGTTATCAATACTTTAACGACCAGTCTCCAAGAATCATCAAACTGTTTATATTTCACAATTATAATATTTGATAGAAACAATATTTAACGTCGATAAAAACCTTCATCAATTCAGTCGAATTCTATTTATGTAAAAACATTTTTAATATTATTATTTTGTATGTATTTCTTAACGAAAGAAAAACATACGAATCCAACTAAATAAAACTACGTAGACTTAAATCGCAGCATACATTTAGTTAGCTGTGAGGCACCGGCTTAGAATAGTGCTTCCACTCTTTTCTATTATTGTTTTCGAGTGTCCCGTAAGAGCCGGGTAATCGAAAATACAACAGGCAACAATAACATCTCACATAGTTCAGCAATGAGGTTCACCACCCATTCTGAATATAGTGCCTTTTAGGTGAGACGAGACTTGTGTGTGGGTATAGACAGATCTGTTGTGCTCCCTTTTATAAGGCAATCACACCCGCACACCTTTCGCTCGTTACCCCACTTTGTGGGATATGCCGTGATTGTATGTATGTATGTATGTACATTTAGTTATCTTATTAGCCAGTGAAATAGGCGAAATCAAAACCCTCACGATTGCCCATACCATGGATATAATTATTAAATGGAGTACCTATAATAATTATATCCAAGATATGGGTAATCACGAGGGTTTGATTTCGCCAGTTGGATCAGACTTGCCCCCCCCTGTCGGTTTGTGTTTATAGAAAACGATATTTGATTCGTTTGTTTTTTTCAGAGGTCATGCATAATATATTATACCTTTATTTTATATTGAAAAAGTATGCAGTTATTTTTATGGAGATTATATTATTAATGATTTCAACGGTAAACAAATCTAGAATACGTATAAATTATGTCATTTTTTGATTCTCTAAATAATATATCATCAATTTGAATAATGTGCGAATTTTTCTATAAGATATTAAAATGAAAATAAAGATAGATTAATATAAAAAAGGAGAGATAAAGACAAATGAATAAATGCAGTTTTCACCCAAAATTAAATGCGCGTACGCTTTTATTTCGTTAATATTGATTCTCGGGTAACTAACAGGTAGGTACAATGTCAAATATGAATTTAACACACCCCCAATAATAAATTGACACATTTTGGAGACAAACAGATCCAGACTGAGAACACAATTAAAAACTGTGTCTCCCGGGACCTTTGGATCACTAGTCAGATACCTCACCAACTGAGCCACGAAGGCCGACTTGTTTTAAATGTTCATGTCAATTGGTGCTGTAAGCGCTAATATTGCAAAATGTCAGTCCAAAGTATAGCCCTGTGGAAACTTTGAGACTTACTTTCGTAAACAATCGAAATAACCCAGCTATCAAAAAAAAACATTTAGGAATAAATTTGGCATTTCTTTGATAATGATTTCAAAATATCAAAAGAGGATTTGAAACAATCTCGCTAAAAAAAAAGACTTGGTTTGCACATTAAACATTATGTTTGCTATCGGTCCAATGTGCGAACCCTGTGGTTCTCCCTAAACTTAAACTTGAAATAAGCCAGAAATTCAAATCAGTTGGAAACAATTTGGCATTTCATTTTTGATATTATGTACCTACCTTGTATCTACAAAATATTGAAATAGAGGATCTGAAACAAAGTACCCCGATAGACCATAGATTAGGTTTGTACCTACTTCATTAAAAATATGTTCGCTATCTTTGGGCATCTGGGATCGCGGCTTAGGATCGACATAGGCCCAATCGATCTGAGGTCGGGAATTGATTCATCCGGAGGCTACAACACTATCGACATGATTATCATTACCACATACAAATAGTAATTTATAGTGACCGCGCGGGCGGTCAACTAACCGTAGCATCTATCAGGGTCCACGTCACCAGCGATGACGGGTAGATGATAAAAAATTAACCGTCGAATCACTATTATTATTATTATATGTACTCCACGAATAACATTCGGCATAGTTCGGAATGGAAGATACATATCGGGAATGTGATTTCTTTCAATGGGCATGCCTTGATTTACATTGTCGCACTCGATTCTATTTTTTTTGTTAAGTTCAATAGAAGCAATCTATTTTATTGTCGAAAGATATTTTTTTTTTCATTTGGGTCAAGACATTTTATCAAATCCTAAAACGATACCTTATGGATTTCTTTTTCTTAATCTATGTACATTTTTTAAAATTCTTGATGACATAATAATAATATGACATATTTATATGACTTTGAGGTTTTGTAAAATTTTGCAAAAATTTTTTTTTTTGCTACTCCTATGGTACTCATATGGGGACTGTCAAAGGCCCCTTCGCAGAACGCTAGAATGAACGACAAAAAAAACAATGCATGGCAAGAAGAGTAGCTCATGGAGCCCTCTAGATTAGCAATCTCGGCACCATGGTGCAAAAAGAACAATCAGCAAGTGCGAATTGAGATTCACACCTGCGGACTGTCGGCGACTTCAGATCCATATATATAAAGCGCATCAGAGAAGTGACCAAGATCTCTGGAAACAGACAAGTCAGTGAGAATCTTCGGATAATAAGGCACCGTGTCTATGGCAAAATCGTTTATAATTGTTCTTCGAGAATTTAAAAGGCTTTATAATTGTTCTTCGATATCCACGGACAGCAACGAGGAGCTCCGATCTGTAAGAGGACACAATTGGGTGGGAACACTCCCAAAGGATGTGATCCGAAGTTTGGTCCGGACATTGAAAAAACTGACACGAGGAAGAGGGAGCAATGTTGAAGCGATGGAGATAGCTTTTAAAGTTATCGTGTCCTGTGAGAAATTGAGATGTCCAAAAGTCTGGAACAACTCAAGAAGATTTCAGTCGCGACCTCACGTCAGGAAAAAATAAAAAGGTAACTCTACCAACTAGACAGGTCGTCCAGCGGTTTTGCCAAATGTTTAGTAGAGTGTCGCTCACGTTTCTCATAATTGAGCTACGAGACGTTCGACTATCAGGGGGGTGAAAAGAAGTGTCACCGATAACAGAAGGACGGCCTCGCAATAAATTGAAAATAGCACCTCTACGTTGAATTTCAAGATCAAGGGGGGTTAAGCCTGTCAAAATTGGCAGGGCTTCGGTGGGGCTTATTCTGTAAGCTTTGGATATAATTTTTTTAATTATTTTAATTTTCGTAATAAATAGGAATTTCTGTATCATTTCTGTAGATATTCGACTGATTAAATAAAATAATACGAATGGGATGGCCAAAATCCAAAATGTATCAAACATGTCATAATAAAAGGTTATATTGACATAGATATTATTTGCTAACAGATTTACGTGTATCGTATCCATAAACCCACATAATATAGAGATGTAGGAAGGTCCAATGTAAACAGCTACATCCCAAAAGGGATCCATTAAAATATCATTCACCTTTTTACCGTACAATTATATTACATATTTGTGTATATACCTACCTGTAAAATATACCAAAAAGATTATCATTAAAAATACATACATATTAGCATTCAAATTTGAATGAATAAAATACACTTTGTTTTGAGATTCTTTATATATCATACTGTATACAAAGATATTTCCTTCTAAGAGGACTTAATCAAAATTGAATATAATATTGTCTTGATAATAGCCCTCAATAATTATACAGTTTTGACAATGTCCTTGTTGAATGAAATAGCTTTACACAAAATAAAATATTTTATTTAGAATTGTGAAACAAAGTATTTATCTGTTCTGTATTTTAATGGAATTCTACGGAAAGTAAATTAACTCTACCGAGATTATTTTTTATAATTCTATTTTTTACAACCTTTAATATGACTTTCATTTCACCTTGCGAGGATTTCTCATTAAAGCTCTTTTAAATATATTATATTTATAAAGGCAGCCATTCGTCGTGTGATTAAGCATAGGCACCATCCTCAGTCATGAGGTCAAAGAGAAAGAATAAATTAATTTTACTCAAATTAATCGAACCACGACATTCAGCACAGAAGCCAACTATCTTCAAATAATAAATTGAGATTGTATATTGGACATTTTTTTCTTTTGATTTTCTCAATCCAATTAGCGAATGAGTCATCTTGATTTATCAATCATCTCACGTGCAGCATCCAAAATGCGAATTGATGTCTCCTCTTGACACTGACGAGCGAATTGGCGGGAATCGAAGATTGTACTGATCGACCTACTGGCTGATCTCAGTCGTAAGATGAATGATGGATGTCTGATGATCTCCTCAACCTTTTTTCAGTTTGCAGCACTGGCTGATTCACCAGGGAATCTTCATGCCAATACCACTTTGGTTTTTATTATCATTGTATAAATTAATTAAATAAATTATACACACAGTAACATCACGTCATGCTCCTTGTGGGGTACGTAGAGAGAGAAAGACACAGCTAAATAGCATTAATTTCTGTATTTTCAAAAATGATTTTCCTCGTTTACATTCATGCCATATTACTGACATGCTTTTAAATTATACAACGATCAATGATTAAGGATCATTATAAGAAGTTTGATAATTCAGTCTTGTGTTGCACTACGAAACAATGCTGTTTTTAGTGCTTTAGTGAAAGTGATTTTGCTTTGAGTAAGGTACTGCTTATTTACTTTCCGTGTCCAAGATCACCAACCTATTATATTGTGTCTCTCCAGAAATTTGCTCGGCATAGATCCTCCTCAGAGCACCCTTCCTCCATTAGCGGGCAATTCAGCAGGTGTGATATGTTCTGCATCTCCCCACACTCGCATGCCATGTCCTGGTCAGCCTATAGAATTCCCCATCAGTCCAGGTTTACCTTGCACCTTCTCATGCCCGTCCTTAGTTTGTCCTTAGTCTGAGCACTCATTCATAATCATATTTATGCTTTTAATCTTGCATCTCAAATCTTTATAAAACTGAGACAGACTACAAACTCTTCACAAAGCTACATAGTCCACTTTTTCGGTAGAGTAAAATGGACCCAGATTCTAAAAAACTTCAGTTATTAAAAAAAAAAATCAGTCATTTCGAAAAGTTTAGCAATTACCTAAGTTATACGAAACTAATGTCTGCTTGACCGTATTTTTATGGCAGCGTTTGTTTAAAAACAGATATATGCTTTTTGGTAATGCTGATGTTATGTATGAACTAAAGAAATGTATACTTTACTCCATAAGAATATACTTAGGAATAATAAATTTTAAAAGGGTTTTGATTCTGTCTATTTATGTTGGGAATAATTGTGAGCTTAAACTGAAACTGATTCCGTCATTCTCCCTTCAGCCACGAATTCATTCAAATGTTACCCCATTGAATCTGTACAAGCGATAATGTTTGCAAAGTAAAAATAATTATGGTTGTGTATTTTGTGTAGTAGGAATGTACATACGTAAACGTTAGAAGTATTAGACATTATACAATTTACATACTAAGGTAGTCATGGCGATTACAATGGACGAACAAACTATGCCCCCGGGTCACTTCAAAAGCGGCTCGTCAATATTATATCAACAAAAAAGAATTATTTTAACGATTCTTGTGTACAAAAAAAACATAAATTCTTTTTTTTTATAACTTCTCGGGCAATTAGCATGCACTTTGTCAAATATAAACAACTACAACTACAGTGCCTATTCAAGGAACCAAATAACGTCTGAAAATAGGGAGGCTTCGCTAATTAGGACACGTGCATCGTATGGAAGATGACCAGACAACAAAAAGAATCCTCACATCACGTCCGCAGGCAAGAAGAGGTGTGAGAAGGCCGAAACTACAATGGATGGACGGAGTCGAGAAGGACCTTCAGATAGCCGGTGTGCGGAATTGGAGAGAAAAGGCCATTGATAGGGTGCAATGGAGACGATTCCTTGAGAAGGTCAAGGCCCATCCTGGGCTGTGGAGCCACTGAATATGATAATGATGTCAAATATAAATTTATCAGGCACCCAGTAAAAAGTTGCCACATTCTGGAGACGTACGATATTAATCGTCTGAATACACAATTGAATATCTTCACCGGGAATCGAACCTGGGACATTTGGATCAGCAGTCAGATAGGTATCTAATCAACTTAGCCACGAAGGCCGACAATTTCATTTTTTTGCATAAAATGGCTTCTCAGGCTACTGTTACTATTATCACCAGTCATTTACTTATCATTATAAGCCATCAATCGTAAAAGGACTCCTTTCTCGAATTCCATGCCTCTCTATCCCTCGCCGCATTGTGCCATTCTCATTCTTCTTCTTCCAGTTCCCCGACGTTGCAGATGACTAGAGAGTATATCTCCCTATCGTCTGTGGCTGGAAATAGCTCCACCATGGTCCTAATCCTCGTCTGCTATCACGTTGTATTGCTGAGCCATTAAATTCGCTTCCTGTCGACATCCCGATTTTCCTCCACCTTTCCCTTAATGATCAGATGCAACATTTCATATTTTTACCCTCATTTCCAATGTATGAATAACACCTCTAGGATTGTGCCACTGAACAAAAATAACGAACATTAACTAAATACTCTCCCATCAATAAATTGCCAAGTTGGAGTAGAGAAATTTGGTTAGGTGTGTTAATGAAACATAAAGGTTGACTTGTTTCTTGAAGGATTGTTTTATCCTTACTGTACCATCAGAAAATTTTCGTAACATTTTGGGTAGAAAAGCAGATAATATTTATATTTTCATCAACAACAAACCAAAATTGTAGATTTGTTTACAACTTGCATACACGTAGATTGTGAAACCTTTTCGTTGGAAAAAAATGCGTTACGCATGCTTGTAGAGTGATCGCGTGGGCCCTTTATATATGCTTCAAATGACATATCCATATTTTCCAATTTTTGTCATCGTTTCTGTTGGGAATAAATAAATTATATAACATTATTTAGTTACACACGAGTTGCTACTGTGAAATCAAATACAAGTCTACACTGATTACATGCGGCAATCGTTGCCAGCTAGTTGAGGTACGTATTGCCAGTGCCGCAACCAGTTTGTTTTACAGAAACTTTAACACGAGGTGCATAAAAAGTGGGGGTAAAAAATAAATATCGCTGAGAAGAAATTAAATCTATAAAATGAATTGAAAGTAACCATTCACAATACCTACGAGTGTGACATTTGAATTATATAAGAGATAATAATAATAATTAAAAAATAATATTTTTATAAACAACGTGGCGGACTTATTTTCCGCAGGCATATTTATATTTTGAAATCTAGTAATAATTAATATATGTATTCTCTCTATTGAGTGATTGCATATAGGTACTCGGTAATGAGTGTCTCTATTGATATATTTTGCTGTTCAATATACGAATATGCATAGTAACTTCTAAAGGTCGAATCGGGTTCTTTTTTTGTTATTTTATGATTTTTGTTTATATTTCTTTGATTATTCTTTATTTCATTTTTTACATATGTTTTATTGTACTTATGTTTATATGTACAATAAAAACAGACTGGACGCATTTGAAAGAAAAATACTACGCATAATATATTATGGACCCATTAACGACGGTCAAACACCGAGCTCTATGATTTTTACCAGAGCATCAGCGTAAAAAAGTTCATTAAGATTAACAGACTACGCTGGTTGGGACATTTACACCGTGTGGTTGATCTGGAGCTCCCAAAAAAGGGTGTTGTCTATTGACCCAACCGGTAGGAGAAGCGTAGGGAGAACTAAACTACGATGGTTGGACGGCGTTGTCGCGGATTGTTGAGCTATGTGGCAGCAGAACTGGAAGGTGGCAGCCAACGATATTGCAGTGTGGAGAAGATTCTTGGAGGCAGCTAGGACCCATCAAGAGTTGTGACGCTAAGGTTGATGATGACAATATGTATAAATGTATTTTACTTCGTCGTTCACAAATCTGTGTATTCAGTTTATAATTATGTACATAAAAACCCCTTTAGGGCGTTTAAAATACAAATAAATAAATAAATTATCAGTTTTTATAAAATATTGTTATTTTATAATTAATTTATAATAAAAAACAACCTAAATGAAAAGTGACATCTTTGGAAGCTGTCATATATTGATGGTTGTTTGGTTCAGAACCATTTGAATGATTATATTGAAGCATGTTATCAAAGTAATAAGAGTATTTAGACAGATGTCGCCCAGCACGAATATATTATGAGTGGCTCAGAACCAGAGATGATTAACCCACAAATGAAAAAAAAATGAGTTAGGCACGTATCTTGCATCTTTATTTCCATATATTATATCAGAGCCAAAAGCAACTATACGGTATTTGACTACGACAAGTGATTACGCCCGACAGTATACCTATTCTGGTACTGAGTTAAAACGAATTAATGTCAGCGCCAAATGTGACTATTCAACATAAAAATGGCAACCGAAAATGAGATATCGCTAATGCTCGAAGAAATATCAGATGATCTTTCAAATGATCATAGTGAATATATTATGAATTATTTGTATATTATTTTAGCTGTTGTTTCTATGTTAGGGTGAATAATTAAAATATATAAATAATATTGAATGGGAAACAATAAAAACTTGTAATTAAGACATAAAGAACAATATATTCATATTCTAGATAGACCTCCTCTAGTAAACAACTTTGATTCTAATTTTTATACAGAACAATTAGGTCTTTGAAAAGAGTGAAAGCAGAACTGCGTGTAAAATAAGAGTAGAGAACGTATGGCTCGAGCAAGTCGACGAATATGTGTACTTGGGAAGCATATTTCAACGGAATGGACGACTCGATAAAGAGATCGAAAGAAGAGTTATGGCAGGAAACAGAGTGAATGGAGCACTAAGACCAATTATGAATGATCGCAACATATCAAAGGATGCCAAAGTTGCCATTCATAACGCCGTCGTAGTGCCAACCTTGACGTATGCAAGTGAAACCTGGACATGGCAGAAGACGCATGAAAGTAGAATAAATGCAGTTGAAATGAGATCGTTAAGAAGGATTTGTAATAGAACGATGTATGACCGGGTAAGAAATGAAGACATAAGGAAAGAATGTAAGATGAAGAAAGATGTCATTACTAGAATGAAAGTGAACACATTGAGATGGTTTGGTCACATGGGGAGAATGAATGAGGAGCGCCTGACGAAGAAAATATACAAAGCGGAAAGGAATGGATTGAGAGGTCGGGGACGCCCAAGAAAGGGATGGCACGACCATGTGAACGAAATTTTGAAAGACGGAAATGTTAGAAGTGTGAGCAATAGACGAGCATGTATGAGACGATGCATGAATGTGGACGAAGCGAGGGATGCGTGCCAGGATAGGAAAATGTGGCGTTCGGTTCTCTCTGCCTACCCCTCAAGGGACATGGCGTGATGGTATGTATGTATGTATGTACAATTAAATCTTGAATGTGTATTATTTTAAAATTGTAATAAAAGTTTATTTGAACATTGAATCTCCCAACATCCAAAAAAATTACTCTCTGGAATAGAGAGATATTTCACAGTTTTCCATTATTGGACACACGCCTCCTTTCACGACATTCATGCCTCTGTATTTCTCGCCACCCTTTGCCATTAAAAACTATGGTGTGATGCAAGATTATATTGTTTTTTATTTATTTATTTATTTGAATCTTCTTGTACATACAATTTGTACACTGGCGGGCTTATTGCCTTAAGGCAATTTCTTCCAACCAACCAGAATTAATGTTAAGTATACAAAACAATATGTAGGTACTATGGCAATCAGTTACACAATCACATTACAAAATAAATAAATACAGCAGAAAAAAAGTAAAAAAAAACAAATAAGATAGCATAAAAAAACAATTAATAGCAATGATAGGAAAACTAAAGAATAAGGAAAGGAAGAGGAGAGGAAGATGTAATCAGGTGTTGTCAGATAAATATTTTTGCTTAAGCCTTTTCTTGAAGATGTTTAATGCGATAGACGACGTAATATCAGGACTTAGGCTATTCCATAGCCTAGCCGAATGTACTTCAAATGAAGAGCTTAAAAAATCAGAACTATGAATAGGGATAGATAGTAAAGCACGTTCAGCAGATCGAAGTGGACGCCCGTGGCTTGAGAGATAAGTGAATTTATCTTTGAGATACTGAGGTAAATTTGGATTAAAAAGGACATTGTATAGTAATGACAAGATATGTACCTACCTATATTACATCGTTGTCGTATCTTGGGCCAATGAATATTATTTTGATAATCTTTAAAAAATACTTTTATTCAAAGGGAGTGTAGAGGCGCTCCACTACGAAACATATGCACTGGGCGTAAAAACCATCGTTTCGGCCCCGTGTCCCATCGCTGAACTCCGTGATTTATTATTAACTGGATACATTATATACACAACTGATCCGTGTGGATGAGCTAACACCTGACATATGAACGTAACAAACAAAACAATTCCAAAAGTATGCGGCACCATGTCAAAAAAAACCTTTTCGCTTTCTCTAAGCTATTACAGAGTCGCATCCGAGAGTTTGCCTTTTGACGCCGGGCCCGGTGCTCTCGAAGTTTTCGAGTTCAAATTTGACAATAGCACAGACAGAATTTAATTGAAAAAGTATTAAAATTTGATAAATGATTGAAATAATAAATGTGGGTTTATTTTTTATCGATTTCATTTCTCCGCTGGTAGCTCAGTTCATACATAGCGCGGTCAGCGTCCTCTTCAGAATTTTTAAATAATTAATTCCTTGAATTCTGTGCGTGTTCGTTTTGTTGTTCGTAGTCGAATGTTGCCATTAAATTATTTCGAGAAAAAAACATTAATTATTTTATCATGAAAAGAAATTGTTTATTACCATAAAAACACGGTTTTTTAATTATATATTTTTTCATAATATGCTCTGAATAATTTTTTAAAAAAATATAATTTTTCCATGAAGTCCGTATATAAAACTTTTATATACAGTAAATTTGATTTCAAATATAAACTATGAGATCGTGAATTGAGTTGTACCTACAATTTAAAAAAAAAACGAGGAAAATAAAGTAAACAACGAAATAACTATACTTACCTACAACAGTGATGACATTATTTCTCCTAATTTCCTACCTCTCCTCCATTCTTCCTTTATTTTATTTTATACATCACGTCATTGTATCACTCTTTATTCCCCCCATATCCTACTTTGTTTTGAGCTTTTTTGAAAAAAATTTAAATTTTTATATTTTAAGAGGGTGACTGCTGCCAACGTACCTATTTTTTCAATTTGATATACCATCATTATTACCAAACGAATCATTTTGAAAAAAATAACCTAGTTAGTTTGGATATTAATAAAGAGAAATATACCTTCACTTTTTGATTATGTTCTGTATATATTCTTGTACGAAAATAATAAGCATACCCCGATTTTAGACATTTATCTTAAATTTCTAAAAAAATATAAGGTATAGAGCAATATTTTTTTTTATAAATTAAAGAACAACAAAATACCTGGAAAAATATGATATGACTTTGCATTAACGCATCAGGTTAAGTAAATAAACCAAAAAAACTTTTGTTACGCAAAGGCGCTGAATGAAAAATAAATGTTTTTTAGGTTTATTTACTAAACCTGAAGCATTAATGCAACGTCACATCATATTTTTCTAGATATTTTTGTCTTCTTTAATTTAAAAAAAAATATATATTACTCTACGCCTTATAGTTTATTGAAAATATATGATAAACGTTGAAAATCGGGGTATGCCATTATTTTTCTACAAGAATTTATACAGAACATTATCAAAAAGTTAAGGTATATTTTTATTTATGAATATCCAAACTATCTAAATTATTTTTTTCAAAACGATTTGATAAGAAATAATGATGTTATATCAAATTGAAAAATAGGTATGTTGGCAGCAGTCCCCCCCCTTAAATATGCATATTCTTTTTTTTATTTTGTATTCTTGTGGTTAGTTTGCAGTACTTACTATTCTATTATGTATGGGTGTACAGATTGTTGTATACTTCTTTTATATTTATCATGTACTTTTCTTTTTGTAGGTAGTTACTCCTTTTTTGTTTCCTAATCAAAATAAATAAAAAAAATATACTTGAAACCAGCCATATTAGAAAATTAATAAATTAATTTAAACTTATGTACTTATATAGACACCTATATATTATACCGCCTTAGAACAGGTTTCACCTAGTGAGACAGTTTATGATCATAAAAATATCTGGTATCTTAAATTTTTAGTATTTGGGTCGTTTGCAAATTTTGTAAACGACGATATTTTGTTTGCACGTAATCTTGTCTCTCAAGAAAAAAACATCCTTTATAATAATAAACGTCCAAACCTCATTATTTTTAACATAAATACAAAAAATATCACAGAAGTAAACGTTTATTATAAACATTTATAATCTTGAATCTATTTTCCACTTTTTTAAAAGTAATAATGTTTTAATTCATAGTACATTCAGAATAATTTAACTATATATTCTCTTATTAATCAATATAAATTACAGAGTAAACTTACATAGCATATACATAGACACTACAATTTTAAAATGAGGTGTTCGAAAAAAATTATATCAAAAATAAATTTGTTATATTTTGATAGACATTATTTAGTTTGTGGGAAAAAAAATACTGTTGCGAGGAATAACAATATTGTTATTTTAAAATAAAAAGTGGAAAAATTGATTCAAGATTAGGTATTATTATTTATAATAAACGTTTTCTACGAGGTTTTGATGTTATTAATTATAAAGGATTTTTTTTCTTGAGGGACAAAATTACCTGCACTAAATTTGCAAATGACCCATTTTGTTATTTTTGATGTTAATAGACTTAAAAAAGTTATTCTTAAAAAATAAATTATTAAAACTAATGTAATAAATTAGTAAAAAATTAAATAACTTGTACTGCCTTAGAACAGACTATGTCCAGCGAGGCAGTAACATTTTCAAATGTGTGGAATTGTATTTATTCCTTTGTAATATCTATAGTGTTGGAAATACATTATTCATTCATTCATTCCATCAAGTGTTTTATTTACAAAGAAAAATATTATTTACAGTCACATTGATATATGATATTTTTTATCGTAGGTTGGTATCTATGTACTTTAACTCACAGACATGATCCTGTTTCCTATAAGTGAAGTATTTATGATCAAATTAATGTAAATGTAGTTGAAGACTTTACGCACATGCGAAGGTGTCAGTTGTTAAATAAATTGACCGGGACAGGGAATGCACGGTCATAAATCATACAAGTGCAATAAGTGTCAAATTTGTTTGCTGTCAAAAAAGACTGTAAACTTTGACTGATCAACCCATCGCTGCCCCCTGAGTTAGATCCATGGTCTTAAGTTATAAGGACGTAGTGCCTGTAATTATTTGGAAAAACATAAAATTTTGTAACCATTGTCGGCTCAGTAAGTTGTATGTCTACGCCTACGGTCCTGAGTTCGATTCTCAATGATTCTGAGACACATTTTTTTTCTGAGTGGATATGTGGTCATTGACCAAGAAGGACGAAAATGCATTGTTGGTGTTTGAAAGGAAAATACTTCGCAAAATAATTGGCCCTACCTGTGAAGGAATATCTTGGAGGATCCGGTTTTACCATGCGCTAGAAATAATTTATGGCGAACAAAACGTTGTCCAATACATCAAAATAGAACGTCTACGTTGGCTTGGACACGTTTGAAGAATGGAGAATAGCCGGGTCCCAAAGAAAGTATTGGACACGTGTCCTGAAGGAAGAAGAAGCAGAGGATGAGATGGATGGACGACATTGAGGGCGATATAAGAGCGATCGGACAGACAAATTGGAGGAGACTTGCTGTCGACAGGGCGGGATGGAGGCAGTTTCTTGAGGAGGCCAAGGCCTACACCGGGCTGTAGCACCATTGCTGATGATGATGATGTGAGACGGTTGATATTATAAGTCTCCAGAGTATATTAAATTGTTGGATGTTTGTCAAATAAATGTGTGATAATGTTAAAAATTCAGTTCAATATTTTAATATGTTCAGCTGTCTTAGAAGCTATACAAAGCATATTGTAGCTGACGATTACAACTGTCTGGTCAAATTAGAATTAATATTGGATTTTTGTGTGAAAAATTCTAAACAATTGGATAAAATTTAATAACATGCATTCTAACTACATAGATGTTAAAATTTGTACACATATTTAAAAATTACACCTGTTTAGTAATGAAATATAACTAGTCTAATGAAATGAAATGGCCTAAATAAAATATGGCCTAATGAAATGTTTAAAACATGAAAATAATAAAATATGGGTGGTGGCAGAGCGGTTAGAGCACTGGGTTTATAATCCAGTGGCCACGAGTTTGAATCCTGCCACGACCGATTCCGTTTATCTATAGCACAAGCATTTATGCTTAATTTAGAGAATATGTGAGGATGTATTGTATATGCACTTGTTACAAGAAAATATTCATTATTTAGAAAAATAAGTTATTATATATTTATTGTAATTGCTATATAAGTAGGTAATTGGTTATTTTGAATAAATAAAAAAAATTAAATCATATAAAAATTAGTACTAATTAAAAAATTATACAAAATAGTTAACAATTGCAAAGAAATTTATGCACAATGTTTCTAATTTATACCTAAATCTACACTTATCAAATAATATTTCCTTTATTCTACATCAAATTCTCGTATAATGTTTTTAGTAGACGTTATACGTCCCAGACTCCGCCCTAATGACCGTCGATCGAAGATGAGGTGAACTCTACAATGAAGCATGTCTCGTTGATTAAGGTCCAAAACCCTTGAACTCCCTTTCCAAATGGCAAGAACCATTTCATACGTTCAATAATTACAAGAACCCTTTCAAAATAAAAATATGCTAAATAAAATCTTATGACCATCAAAAAGAAAACAAAAAAAAATGTTATTTTATAGTTGTCATTCTAATGATCAATGATCATGCTTCATAGATCGCAGGTTACATTCAAAGCATTAAATAATAGTCCTGGGAATTTCATAAATACAATTGGTTTGATCAGATATAACTGAGTAGGTAATATCTGATCATTTTTTCTTTTCATTTTAGCAGTATTTTTTACCAAACAATCATTCTTATATACATTAATTTTCTTTATCTCTAAAGATCAGACTAAAATTTGGTCACTGTACCTATGTCATGATATTCGTTCATTGGAAACACCTACTATCAGTATCTCCAGCTTTCTTATTTGTAGCACACCAAGAACACCATCCATGTGGTAAGCATCAAACATGACACATAATATTAATCGCACCCAAAATGAAGTAACTTGAGCAGTTATGCCGCATCAAAATTGTGCCAGGGAGAGTCGAATCGATCCTTAAAAGATTGATTTCCATTATTGATTACATACCTATCTGATTTTATTTACTACCATGCGCTAATATGTGATTTTATATTTTTTTTCATAAAGATTGACGGCTTTCGTGGTTCAGTTGGATGGGTATTTGACTGGTGACCCAAGAGTCCCGGGTTCAATTCCCGGTGGATACACAGTTAATAATTGCATTTTCAGTCTGGAGTATCCAGAAAGTGGCAACATGTTAAGGGGTGTATCTTAAATAAATAAAAAAACAAATAAATAAATAAAAAAAAAAAAAATAAATAAATAAATAAATAAATAAATAAATAAAATATAAATAAATAAATAGATAAATAGATAAATAAATAAATAAATAAATAAATAAATAAATAAATAAATAAATAAATAAATAAATAAATTAATTAATTAATTAATTAATTAATTAATTAATTAATAAATACACAAATAAATAAATGGGATGGACAATGGCCAGGATGGACCGAAGAGATGGAAGGAAAGCTGGACTTCGTCATCCCATGAGGCATAGTTTCTGAAGAACAGACCAACTAGGTCTACTAAACGAAGAAGAAGAAGAATAAATGAATAATTAAATAAATATTAAATAAATTAATAAATATATTGAATAATGAATGAAAAATTAATTAATTCATACATAAATAAATAAAAATATAAACAGATTGATAAATAATTAATACTAAAATAAAATATATTATTTATATTTTATAGATAAAATTAAGAAGTCTTTTTCGCAATCTTGTTTTGTTTGTTTATTTATTTAATTTATGAAGATAGTCACGTTTTTTGCTACTACTAGCCACTAAGTTCTCCTTCAGTCTCTTTGTTCAAAGATTTACAACTCTTTAAGGATATTCTTGTAGATTTTATATTGGCCCTTCGTAGTTGCAAAATTTCTTTGCAAAATATACATGTCCCATTCGATATAAATATTAAATTTCGATTTCACGCTGCGGTATAGCTAGAAACAAACTAGCCAATTTTTAAAAATGATAAATAAATGATACAGTTGATGAAATTATATTTTTAAATTTCTGTAGTTTACACAAAATATATTTCAACTCATAGATACTTATCGTAAAGAATAATTATTTTAATAAATGTCTCATTCGTTGCAATTTATTTTGTTTTCAACCACGATTGCGTTATTTGGTACGAGCGGTTTTAAAGTTACTTCCTCCGGGCAAATAACAAAAAAATGAGATGCCATCTGAAATACTCCATACACATAATTGGAATTTTGAAAGATGGAGACTTTAGGAGTAAAAATAATATTTGATCGTGTTTGAGACTATGCATGGATGTTAAAAAAGCGAGAAATGTATGTTAATGAATAAATAAATAATGAACACTTCCTTGCACCCTGCGCAAGTGGCGAGTTTATTGCCGTATGACAAAATCTTCCAACTATCCAGTTTTTCCAACCCAGAGAAGCATATTTGCGTGAGAAATTAATTTAAATAAATTTCTCCTCTGCTGGGAATCGAACCCAGGACGCCCGCACAGAAACCGAACGGCTTACCGACTGTGCACGGCGCGGCGGTCGGCATAGTTAATATAGGCACGGTAGTTAATAGAGATGAGTCTGGCGTTCGGTTCTTTCTGCCTACCCCAAATATGGTAAATGCTGAAATTGCGAATTTAAATATACCTATGTACACATTTTATTTTTTCGCTTGAATCGTTTGATTGTGGTCTGGTTTGGATCCCTGCAACAATCAAACTCTTTTAAAGTGATTTTTAATTAAATTGAATATGATTGATGATCAGTGCAGTACTTTTTTTATTCACTTTGCACTTGTTATGATTTAGCGATACTTATAAAAAACATATGTCGAGTATTTGTACCGACGCGACGGACATACACATTAAAATAATAAATTTTGTACAGGTACATGTACTACCTACCTGTGTATGGATGGGTGATTAGTTATTATGTCAGGAAAATGAATTCATATACTAATTTGAACGTCTGACAGTCAGTCAGTATTCCCCGGACCCAAAGAAATTATAAACTGCTATGAAACACAATTAGAAATATTTACAATAAAAATATTTTAATACCTACATTTTACAGGCAAAAATAATAATTAATTAATTGTTCTACGAATTTAATTTCTTTTACCTATAGTTAAAATACAGTTATTTTAAGTTGGGTGGTGGCAGAGCGGTTAGTGCGCTAGATTAGTAATCCAATGGTTGCGAGTTCGAATCCTGCCACGACCGATTTCGTTCACCTATGCTTGATTTAGGGAATGTATAAGGATGTATGTATACGTATTTTTTTCAAAAATATTCTTTAAAAAAAAATAAGAGTTAAATAATTTTGGGGAAGAAAAGTATCGAATGTCTTGTACGGTGAGTAAATGTATTGAATGTGTTACATTTTATACAGTGACGGAACATTAGATCTGAAATTGTGCGTCGCATGTTGCAGTGGTAGTTAGAATATTTGATGAATTTATTCTAAATTCGATCCAACGAGTGCTGAAAATCTTTTACCGGGGATTTCACCCCAGACAAGAGAACAATATAACGTTTTTAATGTTTTAGGGTTTTTACTGATTTGTTAACAATATTTTGAACATGTTTGTCATGAAGTTATTACAATAAAATAAATTGAAAAAATATTCTCATAACTATATAGAAACCTATGTTATTGTATAATTTTGTGATTCGGTAGGAATATGGTCATTTTTTAGATAATAAAGGAAACTGTGTTTTATTTAAATTTTCGCTATCAAAATTATACTTTAAAAACTGACGACGCAACTAGCAAAGTTGTGAAAAATTCTTTACCTTTTTTTCTTTTGAGTAGATCTTGGAATCTTCACTAGGTCATTTCTGTTCCATGGTGGTGAAAATATTTATAACATACAGTTGGTATAGTTAGTGCAAAGTTAATGGTAAGAAAGTGAGTAATTATATCTCACTAGCGATTATTATTTTTAGCTAGAGTCATTAACTTTGTTAACCGCCGTTTCCCGTATGGTACTAAGTTTTGCTTGGGATCATATTCAATTAAAATTAGTATATGGGGCGAGAAATTAAAATATTCAATGCATAAAGAATAGTTTATAATCGTTATAATATCATTATGAAAAGCGGTGGTCTCTATAGTCGGTAATATGTTTCAAAAATATATGACGCCAAGTCATGCGAGATACATACATAGCTTAAATCATAGTTGTATGAAACTCACAAACGTAATAAAATTTTACTAACCTATTTATTTTCACGACTTTAATGATTACTAGTTGCATCCAGCAAAATATTAAATACTGTGACACGAAAACACGATTTAAAATTGTGTCTCCACCAAAATCGAACCCGGGACCTTTGGATCAGCGGGCAGACACCTAACCAACTGAGCCAGGAAGGCCGACAATAATAATATTAGAAACAAAGCGATATATGTATTTTTTAGCAATCTCTATGGAGAGTCTCGAAGTATTCCTGTATCGCTCTGTCTCATTCAAAAACTCTGCTTGACATCATAAAAATAATTTATTTATTTAATTGTTTATTTATTTATTAATTTATTTATGCATTTATTTATTTATTTATTTATTTATTTATTTACTTATTTATTCATTTATTTATTTATTTATTTATTTATTAATTAATTAATTAATTAAATAATTAATTAATTAATTTATTTATTTATTTATTTATTTATTTATTTATTTTTTTATTTATTTATTTATTTATTTATTTATTTATTTATTTATTTATTTATTTATTTATTTATTTATTTATTTATTTATTTATTTATTTATTTATTTATTTATTTATTTATTTTTATTTATTTATTTATTTATTTATTTATTTATTTATTTAAGCATGAAAAAAGCGCACTGGTTTCATGCATTTACGAACATAATATATATAGTATGGAATGATTGAACTCTTGAACAATGCCCGTGATTGTGTAAATATATCGACATCTTATAGTCTGAGTGACCGTGGTAGGAGAGCATGGAAGGCCAGGTTTGTATTGTAATGTGAGATGATATTCAAAATAAGTTGTTTGATATGAATTAGCCTAAAAATGTTAATGAATCCAGTATTTTTTTCATTTGCTTGATCTATTTCGAGTATCCCGTTGAGTAACAGGCAATTGGAGCAGTGTGAGCGTTATTATAATACCTACTACATTTCATTTAATTGTTCGTAATAATAATTTAGTATACATAATGGACATTATGGTGGGGGGGTTGCCAATAAATATAAAGTATTACTGTTGATCATAATAATATGTAGCGATGGCATCCATTACCGATGATTAATAATTCGATGTTGCCATACTTTCAAAAGACATTTGTTTTTATTAAATGGGAAATAATATGGAAACATTATCGTCGAATGAAATAATACAACGATTACATAATTCGTTCATCACAATAGGGTTGGAGATAAAAATTAACGGGCATAATATAAAAATGTATGTTAAAATTCACGATTCGAATGGTTTATTAACTGTCAAATTATGCAGATAATATTTCTTATATTTGGTAAATGTACAATCACGCCTTTTCCCTATTTGGGGTAGGCGGAGATAACACGCCAGACCCTTCATCTTGACATTCATGTTTTGCTTCATTTACATCTCCATAATACATGCTCTCCTATTATTCTGGCTTCGCATATTATCATCTTTCAAAATCTAATTTGTATGATCTTTCCAACTCTTTCTATGCCAGCCCCTACATATCATTCCAATTTTTCAGCCTTGTTAACTTTCTTTGTCACGCGTTCATCGTTCATTCTCTTTACATGTCTGAACCATCGCAAAGCATCATCGTTCTATTCACAATAGGTATATCTTACAATGACATTTTATATAAAGACACGTTATATGAGAAAAAAACAAAACGGCCTAAAAAAATGGTACAGTTTAACGAATTATTACAATGTCACCAAGAAAGAGCACACATGACAGAATACATTAAGTGAGAAAGAGATAGACACAATAATATAACACACCGCAGACATATTTTGTCTTTTACTCCAGTACAATCCCATTATAATTATCATTCACGCCAAATAATTACTGCAAAAGAGATGAGTTGATATTAATTTATTTCTGTGTGAAAAAGCGAATACAACAACAGAATCCCATATTTTGACTTCTATATAAATATATAAGTTATCGGATAAATATGCAGCATAAAATTATATTATCTGGTCATTTCATCACAGTTCTAGTCTGTTTTTTACATGTTTTTATCAATCTGTTGATTTGTTCAAGAGAATTTTGTTCTCTTAACATATCGACAAAATATCAAGCCGAGATTCGCGAGATTTGTATGGTGGGTCTATATTTTTCATGGTTTTTCCAACTTTCCCAAAGTCAAAAAACACCAATTTAGAGGGTTCGCATCATATATTATGTTCTATATATAATATATTAATTTAGGATCCGCTCAATTTACCGAGCCCAAAAATCAAAATATGTACATAAATAGTAATAGGTTTACAAAACTTTTATACTCAGAATTTTGAATTTTCGTTCCAGTCAGGGGTTATCATCTTTTCAATTTTTACTTTGATTTTCCAGATATCTCAAAAACCATATAAGCTAGAACCCTGAAAATTTTATATACAAATACAAAATCTCAAATTTGTTTCTCAAACAATGAGTTACTTTTTGTTTGCCAAATTAAAAGACTAGTAACGCATATATTATTTTTTGTATACCGTTGATCTCTTAGATATAAATACGGTATTTAAAATATCCCGTGTATTTCACTTGTCATTTTCTCAATAATTCGTAGGATGAATATAAATTTCAAACTAAAATTAAAGAAATTGGCTTAAAGTTTTAATTTTTCAGCTGATCTCATAAACCTCCTTCACTGATGAATTCATTATTATTATCGACATTAAATTTAAAATTGTCAAATTAATTAAATTAATAATTGGTTCTCGTAATTAATTTTGACAAATAATAATAATATTAATAATAATTCCGGCCCGAAAGAGATAAAGGATTCACGGTACTGAAATAAAATTGTATTATAAAATTTTCCAATAAGCTTCTAGAAAGTTCTTCCAGAATGTCCCAATTTCATTAAAATCATTTTCACACCACTGCCATTGAATCATTTGTTTGACAGTTATCTTGTTTCGCTACACTTTATTTTTCATTTTAATTTTTAAAGACGCGGTAAAATGTTGTTAATAATCTCAAATTATTAATAAATCGAAATTGAATATCTTAGACGACATTATTGTTTGTTGAACGTAGAAAAAATGTTCAGTCAATTAAACTAATCGGATAGAATCTACTAAATTTTGAATAAATCTCAAACCCTGAAGTGGTTTTATCAAATACATTAATTTAGTCAGGTCTAAGAATCAAGATACAAATTTAATTGTATAATTGAGTGTTATTCGAAGAACTGCTGGATATTGGAATACATATATTGTAAAATGTGAGTTGTGATATAACTATAGCAATTTAGAAGAAAATTTAATGTCCCATTTTTATTCCTCACTAACCCAAGGGGATATAGTTGGGAGTTATGATTTCGAAATTTTTAAGGCTATTTTTTTTTATTGAAGATTATCAACTAGTATCATGCTGAGATTGTATTCTGAAATTTTAATCACAATGTATCTGTGTGTCAAAAGCCATAAAATACAGAACGCAGAAAATGTGTAAAAATATAAACAAATACAATTTTTCAAATTCTGTTTTACGAAAAATTTCCACGATTTCTCAAACTATTTTTTACTAAGGTAAATATTTTTTATGCAAAAATGATGTGTTTTAATGTCTTTAAAGACAAAATGTTTTGTGTAGAAAACTAAGTATCTTAAAATATTGAATAAATATTGAATAAAAAAAAATTTTAGTTGATTATGGCCTTATAAGCCGAAACGGTCGTCGGGAGAAAAATAAAATAAATTGTGGAATTATATATGTGTTCATATTAATCATTGTCATATTGGATTTATGGGTTTATAGGTTGGTGTGTATTTTTCAACTATACATACTATCAATATCGACAGTTGTTATCATGTGTTACATGCAAGTAATAGTAAAAAACAAATGATTGGTAAATAGTTGGTACTTTGAGTTGGTATGAGACGATGTATGGACGTGAATGAAGCGAGGAATGTATGTCAAGAGAGAGGAGTATGGCGTTCGGTTCTCTCTGCCAACCCCAAATAGGGAAATGGTGTGATGGTATGGTATGTAAAGTATGAAACTTTGTGGCACTATTATGAATTTGTAAAACCATACAAAAACATTCATCGAACCACTTTCTGTAATCGACACTTAATAATATTATCGACGTGTTTCGAGAACAACATTATCTTTTTCAGAATAACTTAGACCTTAAGTCCTTATATACTAAGTACTATAGATAAGTGGATATTGTCATTTAAGTTTTCGCCATTCGGGATAGCAACTTACTTATCTACGTTTAAGGTTGTTCGTAGAAAAGTGTTATGATGCTGATTAATGGTATGACAAAACTTTCAAGGTCTTTATAATATCTGGAGCAGTGGTTCCCGGTCAGGATAATACGCACACCTGAAAATTGTTTTCAGCTCCTCTTCATTTTAATTGTTTCTCGGGTAACTATTTATGTCAAATTTTATTTAACAAGCACCCAATAGGTAACAATTTGTCACATTCTGGGGACTAATGACCTTTGGCTCAGGTGAGCCTCGAAGGCCGACAGTATAAGGAACGAAACTACATGTCTTTGATTCATACTGTGAAGACAATATCTAAATATGATTCCCATGTTACGCCATTCCTTTCTAGGTCCTCAGAATAATCATTTTTATTTTATATTACTCGTATTATAATTCTGTAATCTGGTCCCCCTACTACAATGTTCACTTAAATCATATTGAAAGGGTCCAGAGAAAATTTTTACGATTTATAAATTATAAAAAGGGGATTCCAATAGAACACATCAATTACTCAGATCTAATGCTAGAATTTAAACTTTTAAATCTTGACGTTAGAAGAAAGGTTTTTGACCTTTCCTTCTTACACAAAATATTGAACCATGCTATAGACTGTCCTGAACTCCTTAAACTCATCAACTTTAATGTTCCGGCTAAAACTACTAGACAGTGTGTTATGTTTCGTGAGAGCCATTCTCTAAATAATTATGTCTACCACTCCCCAATACCAAGGCTACATAGACTTGGTAACATTGTGGGAATTCACTCCGATGTTTTTGCCGACGATTTTTCTTCCTTCAAAGCAAAAATTGTAAATTTTCTTTCTTTAAACTCTTGTATTTGAATAAAAATAAGCTTTCAAGCCTTTAGTGTATTTAAATAAATAAAATTAATTAATTAACATTTTAACTCATGTAATGTTAATCTAGTAATCGTTGTCTGGGTTTTTTTTTTTTTGTATTTTTTTTTGTATTTTGTTTTTAAATTGTGTATAGTATATTATTATGGATATTATTTATTATTATGTTTGTTATAAATTTGCATTGTTGATATTATTGATATAATTATGTTAGTTTAAATTTACTTTTTTTTTTGAATATGTATTCTGATATGTTTTCTCATTCGAGTATTCTTCTTTTTCATTTATTTTCAACCTTTTTATGATGTTTATTTGATTTTTTTTTTGTTCATGTATGATTTGATTTAATTACTTTTACTTTTATGTTGACTTTGCTTTGTATTGATACTTTTTATTTTGTTATAAGTGCTTCCCTCATCAAGCACAAGATTGTAATCTTTTTGATGAGGTACTGCAGGGAAAAATATGTAAGAATATTATTACTAGTGAATTTATTTATTGATTTGTATTATAAAATATATTAAAAAAAAAAAAAAAGTTTTAATCATTATATACTTGTTGTTTTTTTTATATAGGCTCTCAAGCCGTAAATTTGAAACAAATAAATAAAATAAAAGTATTATTTCATCAGTGTATTTTGTATTTAATTCATAGATGGTGTTGTACTTACTATGTACCAAATTGCTGATATTTTTCGCGAGTTGTTTGACAACTGCTGACCAAGTAAAATACTTAATTTCCACCCAACACACAAACAGACACGATTCAAATGAAAATTCAAAACTTTGATAATGATTCCGCAAATTATGAATTTAAAACAACATTTAAAAACCGATGAATATTAAACTATTGCGAAAAGAAAGAACATCGCTCGACTTGTATGTAGGCAAATAATAATTTATAAATTTTAATCTTAACAGAAAGTTATATAAAGTAATTTATGCGAACATTCTACTATATCAATTAAATAACATTCTAACGATTTTAAACAACTTGCATAATATAATCATTATCATCATCAGCTTTGGTCTCCTCAAGGAATTGTCTCCATTGCACCCTATCCATGACATTTTCTCTCCAATTTCGCACATCAGCTATCTGAAGGTCCCTCTAGACTCCATCAATCCATCGTAGTCCAGACCTTCCCACTCCTCTCCGGAATTGTTATGAGGATTGTTTTCGGCGTCTGGTTATTGTCTGTACGATGCACGTGTCCTGAAAAAGGATGGCCCGACCATAAGAACGACTTTCTAAATGAAGGAAATGTAAGAAGTTTGAACAACAGACGAACATGAAAGAGACGATGTATGAATATTGATGAGGTATGCTTGCCAGGATAGAACAATATGGCTATCGGTTCTCTATACCTAATTCATTATGTAAAAAAAAATAAGGGAATGAAACAGGAATGGCGTGGTGGTAAATTATTGTTTTGCTAACGTGAAAAATGACATTAAATACCAACATATTTATCAAATACCTACACCACCAAATAACAATAACCTTTCTTGATTTGATGCATATTAGAATGAAAATATTCATTCATTCATTCATTCATACCATCACGGCATATCCAGCGACAGGTGAGCGGGTGTGCATTACCTAAACAAATATAAAAAAGTATTTACTTACATATATATATTTAAAATTATTACATAAAATTCTGATTTAAAACAAGAAGGACATACATTTCTGGTTCAAAGTGTCAATTTGTATTTAAATTCTGCTAAAGTGTAAAATGTAGAAAAGTTTGTAATCACTTATAAAACGTTTTCTTTGTTCTTTATCAAAACAGTTTTCGTTTTTCTGTTTAAAATGAACAAAAAACAATGCTAAAAAGTGTTTCCTCGTGGCGTTTATATTAATACAAAATCAATTAAGCTCACATCGAACCTCAATAAATTGTAAAGGAAATGTGTTAAGGGTATTATTGAAACAATATAAAAGTCCATTTGAATAAATAAATGTTGCGAATAAGGACCAAAAAGGTGGGTAATTATATAAATATTAGCATGCATAATGCTACTCTTTTAGTTGGGCCCTTTTGACATCACGCCGAACAAAGTGACCGCTTGAAATAAATTATATTTACAGCGCTTTTAAATGGTACCATCTTTCTAACATCGTAAGCTATAACATTTTATATAAAAAATTAAATTCAATTCGTTTTTTTTTTATAATTTATTTATTTATTTATTTATTTAATATACAGAGACACCAACAGAACACTGAACAACACAAACAAAAAAAAACATGAAACAAAAAATATAATCTCCAGTGCTCCAATAACAGGTATCTCCCGCATGGCTATTGTGCATAGTTAGGTATGTACAATCAACGTCTCCTGACCATTCATATTATAAAAAAGACATTACTTTGCACAGTTAAAAGAAAAGTTTAAAATACACATATACATATATGTAGGAAAACAGAAAGAAAACAAATGTTGAACTAATAAAATAAAACATAAAAAAAGAAGGAACAATTGAACCGAGACAAAAAAAAACAAATAGATTTTACCCAGCATATTTTAAATTGTCACAACGTCATTACATTAAATTGTCACAACGATTCAGACGCAACGTCTGAATCTACCAATACAATGACACTCCGACACGGCAGAATGTCACTGTATTGGCAGGTACAAACGCGAGTGCAATGTAACGACAGTCAATAAATAACGTCGCGGACAAAATCGCGAACTCGGCAACATGCCCGTCTAACTAGAATATTTTTAGTAAGACTTATAAGTTAATATGTTGTCGAATTTGCTGGTTTATATGTCGTACTATACACGTGTTAGTATTTTTTTATTTTTAAAACTATAAAAACTAAATAAGAACAAAACATACAATCAAGATACCAAATTATCCTAATACAAAATACAATATACAAAAGTGGGGAGAAATGCGCAATACAAATCAACACCCACAGAGCCACACAGCATCAAGGTGTCCCTACCACTAGATTTCCTCGAATCAAACGTTTGAAAGTGGACACCGGATTATGAAACACATCAAGATCCGATACAACCCTTGACAAACTATTATATGAGCTCATCATTCGGCTTATAGGACAAAACTGTCCCACATTGGTTCTATACCTTTTCAGACGAAACACTTCGCTGCATCTTAATCTATTATTTGCATGAAAGTTTAACAATTCTATGTCAGATGTGTCCAAGTGACCTCGAATCAGCTTACGAAGATACATTAATTCGGCCACACTCCGCCTAACTGACAAACTAACCATATTAAAAAGCGAAAGGCGCTCCTGGTATTCCAACCGGCCACTATGACCCGCTCTAAAAGAAAGAACCCTAGTAAAATATTTCTGAACACGTTCTATTTTGTCTCTATGAGACACATAGTAGGGGGACCATATGAACGATTGGTATTCGAGTAAACTTCGTACCAGAGAATAATATAACCTTATTAAACTATTCGGATCTTTAAACGGTTTTGTTATCTTAAATAAGAAACCCATAGTTCTGTACGATTTATCCGTAATATGATCGTAATGGTCCCTAAACGAGAGTTCAGAATCAAGTATCACCCCGAGGTCTTTGACAGAGCTTAATTTCCTCAGGTCGACGCTGTCTATATTATATGTGAATTCTATCTTTTTCCTATTTCGGGTGAAGCTTATTGAGTGGCACTTGTCGGTGTTTAGGCGCATATTATTTTTAAAACACCAATCAGACAATTTGTCAAGATCATTTTGAAGTTTCATACAATCGCTGATGCAGCTCACAGGTGTGTATATTTTTAGATCGTCAGCATACATCAGGAATTTGCTACTAAGACACGAGCCAAGGTCATTAATGAAAATCACAAACAACAATGGTCCAAGGTGGGAACCCTGTGGCACACCTGAAGTAGCCATGATGGGTCCCGAGTCAAAACCCCCCACCGATACCATCTGCACTCTGCTATCAAGATAAGAACTAATCCAGTCCCACAATTTGCCGACAATACCTGCACCCCACAACTTCCGCAAAAGTATACCAAAGTCAACTCGATCAAAGGCTTTGCTGAAATCGGTGTATATGGCATCTACCTGCGTTCTGGAATCCAAACATTCACTCACTTGATTAACGAACTCTGACAAATTGGTGCTAGTAGATTTATTCGAGACAAACCCGTGCTGGCCTTTTGTCAGAAGGGGGCTCACGTGATGGTATATATGTGGATACACCATTTTTTCAAACAATCTCCCGAAACACGGCAAAAGACTTATTGGTCGATAATTTTCTACACTAGTTCTATCTCCAGATTTATAAATAGGAACAATTCGAGAAATTTTCCAAAGATCAGGAAATTTACCCTCAGAAAGAGATTTCTGAAATATCTCAAAGAGAGGACTCACCAATTCACCGGCACACTCCCTCACGAATAGGTTAGGAATGTCATCACTCCCGGTGCCCTTGTTTATATCCAAGGTGCTCATTATAATCAAAAGCTCAGCTTTGTTTAGATGAATTCGGCTCAAAGAATTACACATGTATGAAGATTCATCAGTTGTCTTGCTCGTGGATTCAACAAAAACAGATGAGAAAAAGTTGGCAAATAATTCGCAGATATTCTCTCCATTGGTGGCAGAGACTCCCCGGTAATTGACTTCCCGCGGAATAGAGTTTGTATGCTTTTTGGAGTTTACATAGCTCCAAAATGCTTTAGGAGAGTGCTTTAATGTATTCTCGATTGAAGACATGTATGACCTGTAACAAACTTTGATAGCTTTTTTTATTCTAGTTCTTAATAAAGAGAAACAATTTCTATCATTTAGGTTACCATATTTTTTAAAATTTTTGTGGTGTTTATTCTTTTCTTTTATCATACGGATGAGGGAGGAGCTGTACCAAGTGGGATAATCGCGGGGTTTGGGCCTTAATTTAGGAGTGTGACATTCGATGGCCTGCCAAACGATATTATAAAATGCTTGTAATGCATCATTACAATTGAGCTCGTCAAGAACTGACCAGTCAATCTCAGACAACTTAGATTTACATTGAGAATAGTTGGTTTTTCTAAAATTGTACCGAACAATCTCAACATTTGGACGCAGGCACTCCAAGGCATCAGGATTAACAAAATCTATCATCAACGGAGGATGAAAGCCGTCAGGATTGACCAACCCATCCGCCAGAGACACCTGAACTGGAGCACTGGAGAGAACAAGATCCAACATACCAAAATGATTATTACATACACCATTAAATTGCTTTAGGCCTGATAAAGACAACATATCTGCAAAAATCTCGGCCTTAGGTCCATTTTTGCGAATTGGATGCATATGATTTTCCTCTCCGATCCTCCATTCGATAGATGGTAAATTGTAGTCGCACAAGATAATGTTTGATGAGCTCTCAGAGGTGTCAAGACACACTGTCATACATCTATCTAAATGTTTCTGAAACACATCAGTTGCAGTGTCGGGTGGTATATATGCCACGCAAATGTTGATGTCGGGGTGATTTTTATCGTCCGCTACAATCGTTATCCAGATATCCTCAACTTCAGAATTCCACTCTGGTCTTGGAATCACCTTAAAGGTCCTCTTTACCGCTATCAACACTCCCCCGCCCATTGATCTATTAGAAAAAACTGTATCACTACGATCCCGCCTCAGAACCAGATAACGCTCATCAAAAAGTTCCTCGCTTGCTATACTGCCATGTAGCCACGTTTCTGTTAAGCAAATCAAATCATAATTCTCCCTAAGAATTTCAAGGTAAGCATCATTGGTTTTAGTTCGCAATCCTCTAACATTTTGATAAAATATCGACATAATGAAAATAAATCAAACATAGCTCTGCATTTGGGTATATTGAGAAAACGCTCACAGTTTGTGGATGCAATCCAGGTCCCTTATCTCTTTTATTGGTGAATTATCATCTCTTCTGGTTAATATTCGGCCACTCTGTATCCAAACATATTTTATTTTTTTCTCTCTTGCAGCAAATCTTGCCCTTGCATGCAAATCCTTGTAGTATGGCGACAGGTGCTCTATGACAAATACCGGTGCAGGGTCCCTACTCTCTATTCCTAGAAGCGCTGAGTTTAGCTTCTGTTTTACTTCCGTTTTGCCCCTGTTAAAAGTTTTAACAGACTGCAATAGTTGATCACGGATGGAGCCGCTTTGGAGCTCCACCACGATATTACGTGGTCGATTAGAGACATTTGACCCCGACCTGAGACCTTGCACCCTGTGACTAGCCAGTACTTCACCGTCCTTAATGGGGAAGCCGACCACCTCTCCAATCTTCTTGGCCACCAACAACAGGTTTTCACCCCGTTTCTCAGGGACGTTCTGCAGTTCAACGTTGTTCCTCCTCTGTCTCTGCTCCATTACATTAAGCCTGTATTCGAGCTGTTTGTTTTTTTCCAGTAACACCTCATTCGTAGATCTTATTTTCTCCATCTCTCCTTCGGTGGCTTTAAGTTGTCCATTCATTCTATCGTACTCATCAGACAGGAACTGAAGAGAGTTTTTTATGTCTTCGAACTGGGACATCTTTTCTTTGATTGACAATAAATCACGGGCCAAGTCACCTCTTATAAATTCTGTAATAGGATCTAACTTATCCCCTAAATAATTTTCCAGTCTTGTCCACAAGTCATCGCTCGAACTGCCAGTTTTCGTTTTACATTCAATGCACTACCATTTAGGTTTGTTCATTTGGAGCATTGACCTGAAATGCTTCTCCCCCATCCCAGCGCAATAGTAATGTAGTCTTGACGTGCATTTGGAACAAGTTATAGAGTCCTCATCGATTAGTATTTCATTACATTTTTTGCATGACATGTTATGATTTATTTGTAACTAGGCGTATCTGAAACGACTCGTTTAGTGCCTTTGACTGCAACACTTTATTAGGTCCGCTGTCAGTGAGCGTGTATGTGTAGACACTGTGCAGTGTGTGTGTATAAATTAACACAGTATATCAAATCACTATGAATGAATATTTGATGATATGATAATAAATTATGCGTGAAGAGTAGGGAACTCACTGTGACGGGGTGACCGGCAGCGAATCCTCCAAGAATGTGAACACTGGGCGGGTTTTAGATTCAAAACAATGGCAGTTTTTAAGTTAAACGATGGAGTGAAAAAAACTGTGACTCTTCACTTTGACAGAGGATTGTTGTATATGAATGTTAGCCCTTAGGCCTCACATAAGAAGAAAAAAAAAGTTTTTTTTATATTGCGAATTTAAAACTTTCCATAAGAAATAAACAGAGATTTTAATGTACCTATGTATATAAACACGAGTCCATATTAATTTTTTTGGTTTCATATAGATTTTTTTGATAGTAATAATATATGATTGGTTGGAAGAATTTGCTTATGGCAATAAGCCCGCCAGTGTACAATTATATTTGTTTATATTATGTACAAGAAGATGTATAAATAAATAATATAAATTATTTATATAGCGCTGTTTAATGATTCAGGATCTTTTATTCCTGGGCGATGACTAAGCAAACTAAAGGATCCATAGCGGCTTTTGAGAGAAGGATCCTTCGAACGATCTACGGGGCGATAAAAAAGAATGACGGTTGGCGTCGTCGATACAATAGGGAGCTTTATGAGACCTATGGAGAACCTGATGTGATCAGTTCCATCATGAGGGCGCTTGAGATGGGCTGGTCATATAGTCCGAATGGACGACAACTCCACAATACGCCTAACACTCTCTGTGCCGCAAGGTCGAAGGAGACCAGGAAGACCAAATACTCGATGGATGAAGTGGACAGTGGTAGCATATAAAGAAACTGGAGAACGAAGGCAACGGATAGACGGGAATGGAGGATACTCCTGGATCCAGCCAAAACCCACCCAGGGCTGTCGACCTTATGATGATGATGATGAATATTGCTCTACGAAATAATGCTTTTAGGTACAAAATAATGACTATGAATGTAAATAATAATATGATGAATGTATATCAAAAAAGAAGTAAGTGGCGTTCGGTTCTCTCTGCCTACCCCATAAGGGACATGGCGTGATGGTATGTATGTATGTATATATAATAATAACTAATTAATTTATATTGTATGGGACTCTCTTTTAACTTGTATGGGTACTCTTTTAACTTGTATGGGTACTCTTTTAACTTGTATGGGTACTCTTTTAACTTGTATGGGTACTCTTTTAACTTGTATGGGTACTCTTTTTCTATCTCTCTTGTAATCTATTTTTACGTTACTTTGTTGTTTACTGGTTATTTATATATCTTCTTTTTTTTAATTGTTTATTTAATTTTGTTTCTGCATCTATATATTTTGTGTATTGCATATTGTATGGATGTATACATATTTTTAGGCATCTCTTTTTTATATTTAGTTTCATGGCTTATTTTTCAACTGTTTTTATGTTTCATTATTTTTTAATGACACTTTTGAATTTACTTTATACCTTGGTATATAATTTATATATGCTATTTTTGTTTCTTTTTGTTTTTGATATTTGTTTCTTTAAAAAATGTTTAGATATAATATGCAAAAAATGTTCTGGTAGATATATCGTACATTTATACATCTCTTTATGTTTTATTTTATAATATTATTGTATGTATTAAACGTGTTTATAATATTTTATTTTGTATGTACTTGTAAAAGGCTATTTAGCCGTTGATGAAAATAATAAATAAATAAATAAATAAATTAATTAATAAACATTTTTTATTACCTACATATACCTACAAAAAATTACATTATTTTATATAAGTAACATAAAAAATAAATTGGGTTGGTTTGGACACCTCACTAGGCCAAGCCTGTTCCGAGTTGGTAGACAAGTTACATAATATTTCTGTAATTACTTAATCATTGTAAGCTGTTATATATATAATGATTGTGTAGGTAGCCCATGGTCCACTTATTGAGTCCTATGTTAGTAGTTTTGTCGTGTATGTTGTTATTGTGGTTGTTATGAATTGAGAATTTGCTGACAATTAATAGTTGATCCCTTTGTTATATAACCATGTTTCAGTTTGTATTGTATGTTTAAGTTATATTAAACGTATGTTCTTTATATATTTTTCAACTAAATTTAGGATCTTTGAATTTGTTATTTAAATTTTGTTTGTTATTAGAAAAATAAGCCTTAGATTTAAAACAAACTACCTAATTATAAGTTTATTGATATATAATTAAACGTACTTAATTTGGTATTCAGATTGTATCTTAAAAAAAATGCATACGAACACTGTCATATTTTCAAAATAAAATCTTCACAGGTAGTTTGACACTGATTACGTTCGACTTGTTAACTGTCCGTGACGGTCGTTAAATGTTATGTCTTATCTTTGTACAATCTTCAATATACACACAAAATAAATATATTATAAGAGAACAAACGTGTTACATTTTTGAATCCATACTAATTATATCGGGGCGCTCCGTTTTATTAACACCAAATTGGTTTTCTTATGCAAATAAGTGTGACTAAAAACTCGTTTTTTGGCGTTCATTTAAAACCTTTAGTTAGGCGCTTGGGGTCGTGGCGACCCCAAAACCAATGGCAATTCGTTTTAGTAAAACGCGCCTATAAGCTTTATTTCCTGCTAGGTTTCACCCATTCCGCTTCAATGTCGTCTGAGACTTTGGCGACAGAATTGATCAAATCACAGAGGTTATTGAATGCATTAATTCCCTCCTTACCAAGTCACATAAATAAACACATTTTCTGTAAAACAGAATTTACCGAACTTTCTGTATCCATTCATTTACATATTATGTTAATTCTTAAAAGAGTTCGGTGTCATCTCTTTCCAGTGCCAATAATTTAGCAAGTGCTAAGAAGTTAGCCATTTCATGTGTGGTGATCACAAACTTTCTTACTTATTTCCGATGGCCATACAACTCCAGCAGAGCTTTAGTCTCCTGAACAATAGCTTTCCAAGCCTTAATGTCAGCTGCAGTGGACTCCCAATCATCAAAAGCATTCAGCACGTTCAGATCTAGGGTAACATTGTCCATCAATCTCTACCTTGGTCTTCCCAGGGGTCTCTTGCCCACAGGGTTATTTTGCAGGATACGTTTTGTGGCTCTTTCTTCCCCTGATCTGACAACATGTAGGTACAAACCAAGCTAATCTTCTGGACCTGATTTCGCTGGTGATTAAAGGTTTTCCTGTCAATGCACGAATATCCTCATTGCTTCGTGGTCTCCAGTTACCTGCCGCAATTCCTGGTCTTGGGCATAATATTTTACGCAATTTCCTGTTTTAAAATGTTAGCAGTCTTTGTTCGTTCTTGAATGTTATGCACCAGGACTCGACACCATACAGGATTACTGGTTTAATTAGGCTATTAATGACCCAGAGTTTTCACGATATGGACTTTGGAGACAAGAATGCTCCCAGTGCCGCTGCTGCTCTTGTGCCACTTTGAGTTCGGGACATTGTCTCAACGCTCATCCAAACTTATAATAAATTGTGAGTTTTTTTTACTATTATAGAAAAAGCTATTATCCTCAGTCATGAGGTTAAGCATAAAGTTGAAGATTATAATAAATGAAAAAAAAAAATTTTCTATATGTTAATTTAATCAAACAGTTAGTAATGAATATTTTATGTATTTTTATATCATATTATTTGGGGTAACAAACGACCCCGCGCGACATACAATTTAAAACGTTTCGGCGCGCCCAATCGAAGGTTAAGAAACAAATGCCGATGAGGTAAAAGTCAAACGCAACAAGGAATATTTCATTTTTTTCTTAGTAATGGTTCAGAAGTTAAACCGCCTACTTATCTTACATTAAACTTAACAAACAAGATGGTATTGTTTGTATGTAAATAAAATATCCTAGTATGATAACAGCACTATTGATATTTATTTATGTAGGCAATGTTTTGAGTTGATTTATTCCCTCCATAATAATTCATTCTGTTCTGCCACAACCACCCGTTCTGCTGATTGGACACGAATTCGTATTCAGTACACGTTTCAGACTACATGATAAATAATATTTAGCGGTCATCTTATAAAACAAACCTACGTGAGTGAATTGAGCTATGTACCAACGTCCAAGGCTTGATTTTAATAAAAGAGACAAATTAGACGAGCGTATCATGGCCACCTCTGGTTATGAGAAACACAAAGATCCTTCTGTATAAAACACTCATCAAGCCAGTCCTAACGTATGCTTCTGAAACCTGGGTGATTAATAAACAAACTGAAGGATCCATAGCGGCTTTTGGAGAAGGATCCTTCGAACGATCTATGGGCCAATAAAAGAGAATAATGGCTGGCGTCGTCGATACAAAAGGGAGCTATATGAGACCTATGAAGAGTGATCAGTTCCGTCAAGATAGAGCGCTTCAGATGGGCTGGTCACATAATCCGAATGGATGACGACAACCCCACAAAACGCCTCACACTTTCTGTGCCACAAGGTCGAAGGAGACCAGGAAGACCAAGGACTCGATGGATGGACAGTGTCGACGCCGATGCTTCCACAACGGATATTAGAAACTGGAGAACGAAGGCAACGGATAAACGGGAATCGAGGAGACTCTTGGATTCAGCCAAGGCCCACCTAGGGCTGTCGAGCTTATGATGATATGATGATGATTATGGCCACCTCAAATTTCTTTCTTTTCCAGTTTATTGCACACTTCATAAAGAATTACCTCCAATTCTTTTACAATCTGTTAAAAGTTACAAGAAAAAATGAGTGTCTGGAAGTATAAGTAGGTACTTTGTTTTATTAACACTATTTTACTATAGTTTATTTTTCGATTTTTGACTGGATAATTTTTTTTTTGTAATATACAAAAAAACTCAAAATCCCATTTCTAAATCATATTTGCAATCGTTCATTATTGAGGGTATTGAAGCTACACAACTTATTAACATATTCAATAAATATATGAACAATTCTTTGCTTTATTTGTAAAAGTCTTGTGAGCGATATTTTCGCATTGTGCCGTGACTAAAATTATTAAAATAAGAAAGAACGAACTGAGCACCCTCATAGTTTCAATAATTTTAAAAGTTTCCGTATTACTGATCAACTTTGTAACAAACTATCTCGTAAAGAGCGCGCGTTTGAATCATTTACAAAGACGCACTTCTTTTTGGAACCGAACATAAAAAATAATAAATTGACCATGAAAAAAGTCCAACTACTCTCGAAAGTCATTTGGACCGACAATCTCAGAAAGTTAGTGAAAAAGTTCGAAGCGACTCTGGGCGGGGGGGCAAAATTACCGTTTGACAATGTCTCCTTTCAAATTATTTAATTAAACAAAACAACTGGTGCCATTCCGCTAAACACTTTATATTATATTACACTGTTTCTTTCCTCCTCAATTTTATCTCTCCGTCTCACTCGCTTTCACTCCGCGTTCTCTTCTTTTTTTCAAAGAATTTTGATTAAAAGGCCGATCGTGGAGGCTGCCTCATTTGAAAACAAAGGGCATTGTTTGCGGACAAAGAAATTTTTCGGGCAACTTTCTTTTCAAAATAACAAACTTGAAGAATTGTACAAATGAATCGAAATAATCTTCCTGATTTACAGATTAAATGATAATCGCGGAAGAAATGTTTAAAAGAATAACTTACAAGAGCCATTGGTTTTCTTAAAGTCCTTGGCGATTTTATTATTTGTCCTTGGTCTCACAAGTTAGTATGACGGTTTCATTCAATCACTTGACGAATACTTAAGAACTTTTAATTTACTTTTCGTATGGCTTTATATCAGATTTCACGGTTCTATCGCTGAGAGATAGTTCATCGCCTTTGGTTTCGCCTCGTGGATGTCTTGGAGACTTCCACTAAATTTCTTAAGCTCTGTCAGCTTCAGCTTTTCATGCATTATGACTGTGTTTCACCGACTGCTCAGCTCCACACTCACAGTCAGGATTATCCCTTTTTCCCCGCCTCCAGATGGTCTGCCTACATATAGAGTGGTCTTTGGAAGAACCTGTTGAGATCATGCACGGATGTAGTGAATATTACATGTATTACAATATTACATTTATTCTACTCCGCAAGGGTACATATATTATGTACATACATATATACCATCACGCCATGTCCCTCTCGGGGTAGGCAGAGAGAACCGTCAGACTTCGTCAGACGTTCCTCATCCATCCTCCCCATCAAGGAAACTCCGCAAGGGAAACTGTATAATATAGTATGTAATTATTTATCATCTAAGATTCAAACCTTTTGAAAGAAGTTTATATTTTACTTCAACGTGCCATCTACACATGGCATCTTGAGTTGTTTTTTTTTTGTTAAAAATAATTATTTTTATGTCGGTGGGTTTGACAAAAACCGTTGTTGTAAATCTAAGTAAAAATAAGAAAAAAAAAAAAGTATTATTTTTGGGTGTGTAAAACCAGTGCTCTAAAAATTGAGGTTTCCAGATGTGTTTTGAATTGTCTCTCGTTTGTATTGAATTGATAATCAATTATATTTATAATCGTCTATGGATTCAGTGCGATCTTGTTTATGGATTGGTTTGTGCAACAAGCGTCTGGCGACTGATCGACCAACGGACGGTCGAAAATACGCGTGCGCATAAATATTGAACAAAATAAATAAATACCTACTTAGTATTAAAATAATAGGTATCGATTTGTCTACTTTTTTAAATGAATATGTCCTTGTTAAACAAGTAGGTACATATACATCTTCCTAATTCCCTAAATTAAGCATAAATGCTTGTGTTATAGGTGAACGAAATCAGTCGAGGCAGGATTCGAACTCGCGACCACTGCATTACTAGCCCAGCGCGCTAACCGCTCTGCCATCGACCCATCTATCTTATAACTACGTAAATAATATGTTGAGAATTATAATTTATTTGAAAAATGTGATAAAATACATAAAAGATAACATCTGCGACCAATTTCTATACAATTTATAAAGCAACTCGCTCACGCGAGTCGCTATTATTTTAAAGACTAACCGAACCGTACCAAAACATTAAGGAGTATGGGATTTACGTACACGTCATACTATTATTTTACTGTTGTATTTTATTACATCCTGTATAATTTTCCTGTCTTCCTGATTCATCTGTCGCCAGACGCTAGTGTTTGTGCAGGGTTCGAATTTCTTCGATAAGGAATAGCATAGATATTTTGAAACAATGCTTTGTAAATATAAACGTGTAAAATTATTAAATTCACTCTTTTTATTCAATAAGATGTTGCTGTACAATAGGTACATATATATCTTTAATCAAATGTATAACGCAACTTTGCGTTGAAAATCATTTGTATGCCATAGAGATGACATTTGAGTAGACTTTTTATTGTTTGTTTCAGAAATAATGTCACAAAGAACATATGTTTGAATATTGAAGACGTATTCAATGATGTAATTAGCTAAATTGAGCTTAATTTATTTTAATTGATACGTGGTAACGTACAATAATACTTTTGATGTTTTGTAACAATGTCAATCAAATAGCATTTAAAATAATGAGTACAACAGATGAAAACATACTATTAAAGTCAGTTTGTATCAATTATCAATACAAACGGACTTTTCTTGACTTCAGTATAAACTCCCATGTTTTTGGATTGTTTCTGAGTTTTCAATTTATCATATAATACAAAAATATACAAACTTTTTAAACTGATTCAACATTGCTAAACTTCGATCTCTTTGGATTAATCCTGAATTTTCAATTTAGCTCGTCCTCGATATCAGTGTGTTTCTTTAAAATCCCATTGGTTTGCGGATTTTACGAAATTGTAAAACAACTAAGTAACAAGTATTCAAACGATTATTTCATTGATTTGTTTCATTTTTATCCGATGACTCATATAAAGTAAATAATTTTCAGATATCAAGGTCACTGAACAATCGAGAGTGTCCGGCAAACCAAAAGGGCGTCCCAAAAGACGATGAAAGGGCTTGGTGACGGACGAAGTGGAGGAGCACAGAAAGGAGAGCCGATCCTACCTGTCTAATTCCTAATATAAACAACTAAAGTGTGTAACATTAAATGGTCCTCTGATAGCAATTTGGTTTTCGTTAACCCTTAATTGCATCTTGTAGCATATCTGCTACATAGTGAAATTTGGCGGTAATTTCGTATTAAAAATGAAGGTGTTACGTTTGCATGGTGTATCTAATTAGTTACAAAGCTGTTTTATAATAATGGTTCACAAAAAAGGGCAGTAGAGGGACAATTATCGCTGAAATACTAACCTTAAATTTATTTTCGATCGGTCTGTCAGTTGAGTGAATTATCACATGTTGTGATTTGAATTTTAACCATCTTTTATTTGATTTTGCTGGTGAAAAAAATACTCTGCGATTACTATGTGAGTATATTATTGTTTGAAAGATAATTTGTAGATAATATTAGTTTTATCACATATAAATATTTAAAGATATCATTGTAGGATTCTTCTTGTGTTGTGTCAGGTCTCCTTGATTTTGGCTATCACCATGTCAAAGACCTCCCTGTTCCGAGCTGTCCTGAATTGATCCTCCAATCGACATATTTCCGTCCATCTTTCTTATTTTTCGCAGTCAGGCCATCTGCCTTCAGCCAATTTTTATTTGGTCTTCCCTTATTTCAAGTATCAGGAGGAAATGGCGACATTTTTCTCCGTGCAATATATGGGATCTTTATCATCTCAACATTCGACAGCAGTTGACTACTATCTGTGCCTTTATTTTTAGTATATCAATTTAAGTTTTTATATAACATAATAATTTTAATAATTTATATAGTACCGTTTTTGTAAATATCTCACCTCACGAGTGCTAAAAATTGATTAATATGTTTCGTTTTGGATCTGGTAAGATTAGCGAAAAAGGTGTGTTTTGAGATTTGTTCTGAAGGCAGATATATTTTCGGTCTGTCTGAGGGTATTCCATGCATTTGGTCCTCCCGCAGCAAGCGCGCGATCGCCGAAATTAGCAGTGTGCATACTGTTTATTTCAACTAATTTTCCAACCATGGATGAAGATGCCGAACGAAGTTAAGATTGTCTGTCGTAAGATGAAGGTAGAATGCAAAGTTCGGAGAGGTGAGAGAGGAAGCCATACCGTGAAATACTTTGAAGATCAGATGACAGAGCTTATATTCAATCCTTTCGGGAACTTAAAGCAGATTGTGAAGATGGTGAGAGATGTGAGAAAACCTGGAGGCTCCAGTGATGTTGGTTTCAGCATTAAAAACTGACTGAATTTTAATCATTTCTATTTTTGGTAGATTCGCATATATACCGTTACAGTAACCAAAACGGGAGACAACAAAGGCGCTAACCAAATATTTCATGGTATAAGGAATACATACCTAGATATATATTTAATTTATTTGAAAAATGTTCAGTCGCTATTCTTATACCGATCATTTTAATCACTTATATAAATTCAAACCGATGAGTTAGTTTCATTTGGCGAACGGAATATAACATCGCGTGTGGATTTCGTGACACTGATTGGAGATATAAACACTTAAAAGCGATCACGTGATTTAAACACATTTAGTATTGATGACTTCTCCTTGTCTTTCATTTAATAATACAAATGGTCTCTACACATTCAAACCCGATAGTGGTTTATAATGTTAGTGGGAAATTTATGGTGTTTGTAACATCAAAACATCTAGATATTGATGCATTAATAATTGAAATTCGCCATATCATTTTAAACAGAAGGATGATATGTACAGTTAATTTTAATTTTAACATATTTTTAATATTCCTAGGTAGATACCTTCGTTTGTGGAAGTTTCATTATTTAACTGAGCATATCTTGTTTCTGTGAATTAAAAACATAGGTGAGCAGGAAGAAATAGCTATTTGTTATCAAACTCATCAATTGTACACGGCACAAAGAGGTGTTCATGATTATAAAATTCTAGCTCGTTATTAATTAATTTAAAACGAGGAAAAGCTTCGATAAGCGAACAAAAAACAGTTGAAATTGTTTTGTAATATCTTTTCTGAATTTGATAATTATTGATTTAAGAGTATTACTGGGGTTTTAATTTTACATAAACAGGGTCGTACTAAAATAAGATAATTAATAAGCAATCTTCTTTTTATTTTTGTTCTATTATGTAGACCTTTAGAATAGAATTGAAAATATGAAAAATCATTTATCATCCTTAGTAGGTATTTATATTCAAGATATCAGGATTCAAGAAATGAGAAGAGGTATGAGCACTTAATATAGATAGATATTTAACACTTATACGACGTAATATAAACCGCTTTGAGAAAAGCCTCGTTACGTTGATTGATCGTTTATATGCAAAACGAGAGACATTCACTCTGATGGTTTTATTCAATCTCATTCATACTAAATTAAGCGGTTGATTTTTTCTTAATATTGACTGACTCCTCACTTCTCGGCCTCGAAATACGAAAATTTATTATCATATTGTATTCAGAATAAGGGCAGTGAGAAAACTACTTTTGGATTTATGTTTCCCTATTACTTCAAACTTATAAATATTAAAGGTTTTAATATGATCCTAAAGACATTAAATTAAAGCAATTACAATGAAACAATGCATGGAATTATGCGGATTGCGATTTTCACAGTAGGTAACACAAGTTTGCTTTATTAAATCTATATATAAATGTATATAAATAAAACAATTTCGGGTTAGTTACACCATTTCTAACTCAAGAAAGGCTGAACCAATTGAAATGATCTCTTATTTGTTGGATTAATCTCCGCGCCGCATTGCAGAATAACTATTTTTATATCGGAAAACTTCAGCACAGAAAATTAGTGTAGATATTTTATTTATAAATGAAAAAAAAACAATGCAAGGCAAGCGTGTATTCATTTTTTAACGTTTATAAAATCCTAAATTATGGTAAGTTAAAGTCAACACGACATTCATTGACTGTTACGCGGTATGAAGTTCGACGGGTCATTTAGTACTTATATTAATAATTAAAATATTTTCAAAAATTTGATGTAGATGCTTAGATTTACGGCATCTTTTAGTTGATATAGGTAGCTTTTAAATAAGAAAATTCAAGAATGATTATTATAGCTAACTTTTACCTAAAATAAATTCTGGGGAGCTGTAAAATCGAGTTAATAAAAAACATGCCAAAAAATGACAATTTGTTACCTACTAAGGTCTTCCATAGATTTAGCGAAATGCAGATCCTTACGAAATACATCAGAAAGATGAGAATACGATACGATATAGGAGCATGCTTGATGTAAAGTATGGGTGTAGGAGAAGCGATGTAGCAAGCAAGACCAAAATATTTTATTTAGAAGTAGAACCTGTAATAGAATAGACAATTGCAGCTGATAAGCATTTGTCAGTACCTACCTAAATGTCAATGTAACATTCCGAAATGCCAACTTTGTAATTTAAGTACCTACAGAATTCTATGTATGCAAGTAAAACATAAACTTCAAAAACCGTTCTGAGTATATAATATGTCTATATAAAAATTAATCTACCTCACAAGATCCTAAATCATAAAAATCATTTTTGATTTAATCCATTCTCAGATGGACATATTATGTATTTTCAGTCCATTTTATCATTCCTGTTTTTTTTTTTACTAATACCAACACAAGGGAACATGCAATAAGGTGTCGTCGAGTTGTTAATCAAAATAATTGCCGCAGTAAAATTTGTCGGGGCTTTTGAACCCGTATCTAAGCTCAGCCATTAAAAGTCCAAGTTCGAACATTGGAGCCATGGTCGTAAATGAAGATTATGTCGGAATTTGAGCTGTAATCCACCGCGTACAAATACAAGTTGGGATTATAGATTAAGTCAGTGATTTTGTGCTCCATCCGATGATATCCAATATCATTTGACGCCTGAAACTATACTATAGTATAATGGGGGAATCAAATTGTTCGAATTAAAGACGGGGGCTTTAAACTCTGGAATAAGTAGTGTGTTAGTATTTAATGTTGTTACTTGTCAATTGGCTTAGACGTTCGACCGTGAGGTGTTTAAGACCAATCACATTTTGAACGCTTTTCATGCATGATGTGACGAGATGCATATTACATGTTGCTTTAAATTTTTGATTAACATAAATACAGAGGTATTTCGAAATCCGGTTACAAAAGGAATGATAAGTTTAAGTAGATATGAAGACCCCTTTAATATTAACATCTTTACTGTGTGATTATAAAATAACAGTTCTGTTATTGATCGATAATATTCAAAAATTTATCGGCGTTTTTTTTTAAATTCAAAACAATAAAATATAATTTAAAATATTTAGATAAGATGTGCAGACTGTCTCACACTTCGCGGAAAATTATTTATTTATTTATTTAATATTGCTTCTCGGGCAACTAACAGGTACTATGTGAAATATTAATTTAACACGCACTCAATAACAAGTTGCCACATTCTGGAGACTTACGATATTAATCGTCTCACAGATCCAGACTGAATACACAATTAAAAACTGTGTCTTCACCAGGAATCGAACCCGGGACCTTTGGATCAGCAGTCAGATACCCAACCAACTAAGCCGCAAAGGCCGACAATAACTAAATATTGCATTGCGAAAATCTTAAGTACCTACCTATTTACTTTCTTGTCAAGAGGTTTTAAAATATTTTATTTAATACCTCTTGATAAGAAAAACAAGGAACTCAAGGAACCTACAGGGCTTACAACCTGTCATCAGCTGGTTTACGTGATCACTTTATGCGCTTTCACCAATTATGCCTTCTTATCGAGTTCCCTTATTATTGCAATTTTGAAAGTTTTATACATTTTAAATAATGAGAAATAGATCGTTTGAAAATATGTTATTTTTTACTATCGCCATCTTTGAAGCAACGAAGAAACCCTTTTGTAACGCCATCTATTGATAAATTGTTTTTTTTGTAAACAATGAAAGCAACAGTCCTTATACATGAGGCGACAGCGTTCTCGCACAGATGTCACCCCTGAACTGCTCCAGAAAAAATATTTCATTGTTGGCTAGTTAACCTACTTTTTTCTACACTGTATATCGCCTACTTACCATATCCCGGATTTTTTGATGCCATGCCGTACAGCTCTAGTCTTGGTGGTGACGGAATAGTCAAGGTTGTCAATCTCATTTGCATATTCCTTCTTTTGAAAGTAATAAAAATTACATGTGTTTATATTTTTTCAAATACAACATTATAAGCATATAATACTACAAGTACTTTGCTCTACCGTAGAAGTTACCAATATTGACTTAGGCGGTGTTAGAACTAATGCGATGACAGGCAGCATCTACTCAGACTGCAATAAAAACAGTTGTGCACAAACATGTGCAAATCAGAATGACAAGCTTACGAAATCCACTTTATTTATATGCAGATAATCAATAACTCTGCAGTACCTACTTCATCAACTTTGAATAGTGCTTCCACCCATTCTAAATGTGGTGTCTTTTTAGGTGAGAAGAGACTGGTGTTTTCTTTTTCTATGATATGCGCACTCGCACAACCTGTCGCTGGTTACCTCACATTGTGGGATATGCCGTGATGGTATAAATTAATTTAAAAAAGATATATTTCGTGTTTTCGTTTAGATATACATAGGATGAAATAGATAGTATTTTGATATTCGTATTGTTCATACGATGATGGTTGGGACAAAATATATTTCCCCGGAAAAAAATAACAGCATTTTCGTATATTTGAAATATCCATACGGAATCATATTATCCGTATTATTACGATATATCGCTGCTCATGCCGTATGCAAATTATTTTAGATGAAATTTTCGTTAAATTTGAATAATATTAAGTAATGTTCCCAATACGGACGCATGTGTTGCTGCCTACCCCGCCGCCGCGCCGAACGTAATGTCATTATAAGAATGGTCATATTTTTATTTGATAAATCGTTCCACGTGTAGATTCTGGATGAAGCATAAAATAATCCAGATTTTTATTCTCATAGTGGAATAGTGGAGAGTAATGATGTCACAAAAAGTATAATTCTAAAAGCCAAAGTGTTCAATTCTTGTGTTTTCCAGTGACAAAATACGGCCTTGAAACCATGTCACTTACTGCCAGAAGTATCCACAAACTTAAATGTACTCAACGAGCAATGGAAAGACAAAATGTTAGGCGTATCCTTGAGAGATCGAATAAGAAACGAGGAAATAAGACGCCGGTCAAAGGTGCAGAAAGAGATAGACCCCCAAAATTCTGAATTGGAGACCCTAACATAATAGAAGAAGTGTAGGGAGACCACAGAGGAGATGGACTGACGATATTGTCGAACTGCTGGGATATGGGTGGAAGCAGAGTGCCCAGCATAGAGAAAAATGTAAAACCAGGGAAGAGGCCTATATCCAGCAGTGGGTTGAAAGGGGATGAAAAGAAGAAGAAGAAGAAGAATGATTTCACAATTGTTTTAAGTATTATATTGCAGCCGTCTCTGTTCGCTGCTGGACATAGGCCTCCCTCATTATTTCTCCAAGCTTCTTTGTCTTGGGCCTCCTGTATCATCGAAGCATCGCGTATGTGATCTTCATCTACTTCTCTTGTCCTCAGCTTTAGCTTTGCCGTTCTTACGACGACATTATTTGCATTATATTATTTCACATAAATATCTCAGTAGGTATTCACATAAATATAGATAAATGACCATTTTTAATCTATGATTTCATCTATCAAAACTTTTACAATGTTTTTCGTTCTGGATAAAAGTTATTTGATTGTTTTTTTTTGTTTATATTTTTTGATCCCCATAGATTCTTTACAGAACACTTGGGTTCATCGTTACAGAAAAGGTACATATGTAGTTTATAATACTATGGTCAAATTATCAATATATAATAATACCTATATTGAAATAACAGCACACCATGGTACAACAGAGTACACGATGTCCAAACAAAACATATTAGAGAATGAATAAAAACAAAGAAAAAAATAATAATATGAGAATAAAAGAAACAAAAGAGAAAAAAAACATTGTTAGAAGGATGTTAAAAGTCCTACTAGCACCATGTCCAATTAGCAATTTTACAAGATAAGAAGGAAGGTAAATGGAACTGAAAAAGTAGTCAGAATACAAGAACAAAGTCAGTGAAGGCAAAACCAAACAAACACACATACATAATAGTTACTTAATTAGTATGCTAGTATTAACAAATATCACTTATGAGTTGGAATTATGTTTAGCATCTCGTCAGAAGAGTAGAAAGTCTAATATGCCTTCGGTAAAAATGTATTTCATAAAAACGTATTCAGGGATATTCAAGGAGAAATAAAATGTAGATCTTGTGGCAAAATTGATTTACAAATAAAATCAAATGAACATTCGCAGGATATTAAACTATGCCGTTCGTTTCTCTCTGCCTTGCATATGAATTCAATGATTCAAAGAACTAGATGTTGTATAAACTTATTTTCAAACCTATCTACAAATGACATGATAAAAAATAATAATCCCATAATAAAAAAGCACCTGTTCTAGTTATGATTATTGAAACAATTACTCTGTCCGCATCCGAAATTGAGATGAAACTAAAAATGAACAAGTTAATATATTTTGATGTCCATTTTTCATTACACTCCATCCATCACATTAGTTTTATAGGCAATTGACGTCCTAAACGAATATGATTTATATAAGATAAATGCTTTATAGGCTATAGATTTTTCTTTGCATTATTTTTTATACGATTCGTCCGGTTATTATGTAACTATTTCCCGTCTTTTTATCGCTACTGAAGATCGCAATCTCGATCATTACTATTAAAGAATATAATACGTTTTTTATGTCTGCACTAGTTTAGATAAATTATTGGTAATTGATAGGTTAATTACTAAAATTAATCGAGCGTTAATCGAATACATTATGAGATATTGCAATTTGTTAAAAGTTACATAGTTTTTTTTTTTTTAATTTAAATTTCGTGTTTGATATTGAAACGGAATTTAAAAAAAATATTAAATTTGATTTTTTTTTAAATTTCTTCTTACCGCTGTCACTACTAAAAGTTTCATCTCTAAAAGTTTCACAGATAAAAAAAAACTGCATCCGAAACAGAATTATTAAATTGAGTTTTTTTGTAAAATCATGAGATATTATTATATTATCTTGCTTTTTTGCGTTCCAAGAGGGGCGGTCGAAAAGTTTGTTGACTAAAAATAAAACATAAATCACGATTGAGTCCCCTGGGAGGCCATCAGGAGTCGGAGATATGGAAGGAATAAAGAAAGAAGACGACTTCTTGCTTTGTTTTATTTTGGGGAATATCATGGAACTCCGCAGAAATTATTTCAGATTTTTTTCCCCCGCAATTTGTGAGAGGACAATAAAAGTATTAGGTATTTCGTTCTTTATAAAATTCAGCCAAACCTTCATCTGTATAACACAACAGACTTAATGTTGGTACAAAAAAATGAAAGTTGTAAAATATTCAGTACAAATTAATGATAAGTTCAATCTTTACTCTCCACACTATGGAATAGTGGAGAGTCACGATTTCACAATTTTTAAGCGTATTTTTTTTACATCAATTTCTCATCGGGTAGGTATTATGTAGAGAGTGTATACTATGAGTTTCGTCGTGATGTGTTTGTATGTATGGCGTACGCCGCCGTACAGATTATTCTTTTTACTTCTTATTAACATCATAATATATGTAAAATGCATAGAACTAGTGTAAAAATGTATATAACAGAAGTGAAATAGCTTCTGTATGGGAAAATTGAATAATGAACTTCATAATGAACTATTTTTTGACTCTCCACTTCTATCATCCTCAAGGCAGTGAAAACCGAACACCGCATTCTTCTATCTTGACACATATACATCGCCTCATCAACATTGATAAACTGTCTCATACATGCTCATTTTGCTAGTAATGCAATTTTACTTAAAACTTCTCAACAGGTATCATGTAGAAAATGCATACTATGAGTTTCGTGACAATATTTTTGTGTGTATGGTGAAAACTTTTTTTCCCTGGGAATCTTATATTTGTTTAAGAATCTAATAAAAATGGACTTCTAATGAATATAATGGATAATAAAAGTTATTGAGTCATTCAATTCACGCTAGTGAAAAATTTATTACAAATTTAAGATGAGAAGAAAAGTTTCGAAAAGACCCCCTCAAAATTATCTTTGATTTACTTGTTTTTACGCAATATTTCTTTAGTTCTTATTATTATCTTCTTTCGTTCTTTTCTGTGGTCATTCACATGGTCGTGCCATCCCTTTCTAAGACAATCTCAGATATTTCCTCTATCTCTTACACTTTTGTTTATTTCTTTTGTCGGCACTTCATTCTACGCTGCGTATTGCGAGTTTATTGCCAAACGTCAATTTCTTCGGTAATTCTAGTCCCGAGAGGCAAGAATTGTGAGATGTAGATATCTAATTTTGAATTAATCTCTTCTCTGCTGTGAGTCGAACCCAGGGCGCTGGAAGTAAAAGCCAAACGGCTAACTCCCATGTCAAGAAGGTCGTTCATTCTTTCAATGTGTCCAGACCAACATGGTTATCAAAAGGTTGAAAAACGATTCTCGTCAACGACAGAACAAAGGTCATCTGATACGACAAACACGAATGAATCAATAGGAAAATTTGACTCGAATTTCCCAACACAAGTTTTATATTTCAATTGAAAACAAGACTCGAGACCCTAGAGAAAGATTTATGAATAATAACCTTCGTGATAACAAAACATAAACCACAGGTATGAGACTAAAAGGTCGGTTATTGTTTTTAATTGTACCTTTATTACATTTAACGTATAAAATCACCCAACAGTTTAACTTTCCACAAATACCTGAGTTTTCTTTGTTCACACATAAACCCTTTACCCCCTGCTGAAGAATTTTCATGACCGATTTTATTCAAATTTATTCGGTATTTTCGAATGCTATATTTTACGAGGAAATCGATAACAAAGCGTGCAGTTCGTTTAAATGAATGCAAACAAAGCCTTGATGCGGTGGTTAATCGTTAACATTGCATGTCGGCGTCCTAAGTTTGAATAGTTTATGATCGGTTTTCTGTGTATTTATTTATGTACAATCTCTCATTTTAGTGCAAAGTGCTCTAACTTTCCCAAAAGACCAGAAAGGAAAAGGACGTCCACTATCCACGTGGTGGAGCTATATGAGTATGCTCAAGGACAAGCCTAAAAACCAGCCCCGACAAAACAGGACAGATCATCCTGGCACCGAAGGATTAGGAGAGCGGAAAAAAAAGAAGTAGAAGAATCTCTCATTTTTATACAAATCATTTCGTCATGTGCCGTTAACACATCTTTCGTCGCTGAAATTCATACTCCGTCTCATACGTTCTCAATTATTCATCTAGCTTCTTTAATACATAAGCAGAGTTGTCGCCAAATATCGTGAACCATTTCGCCCAGAAGGGGGGCGTTTTGCACGTATACCAACAAAGCAAAAATACACAAATTTGAGCTATGCGCACCCGGAAGCCTGGTTCAAGATATTTGGTGATATTTCTACCCTTTTTAAACTGCAAAATATACAGACAACATTTTATTTAGTCAGGAACTGACAAAACTTTGATGAACACCATTTTTTAACATAATTTACTTATAGTCAGTTTTTTTATATTCCGTCCCGTGGAAGAAGCGGTCGTTTCGAAACTGGTTGTATGAAATAACCCATTTGTAGTTTAAACAAAGTAAATTACATTTTATAAAATTAATTAAAATGGCAACGCCATCGTTTTTCCGAGCTCCCTTTAATATCTGCTTTGTTTTTTTAGCACCTTGCAGTCACAACTGTCAAACATAAACGCTCTTTCGAGCATTATCATGATGCGCCAGTCGATTTCATTATAAATGTATAATGAAGTATTTCATGTTGTCTGTTGGTAACGTGGTGACGCATCGGTCATTAAAGGGTTAATAAAATTTCATGTCTTCCATTTTCAAACACGAATTTTCACTAAACAGCATGAATTACAACCGTGATAACACACATGTGGTGGTTGGTACGCATGGAAATACTTTCGTCGCAAGTCGTAAATAAAATTTTATATTTTTTCTAGTGTTCCTTAATTAAAATTTTATGTATCAGAGGTGAAGTAATCTTTAAGAGGTCGTAAGAAAATCATACGTACACTATTTAGTAATGTCAAATGTATGTTTTGTCGGATGAGGCAGAGTGACGCTTGAATGTAGGTACCTACTCATTCGTATTTTTTGATAAGTAAATAGGTACTACTTAAAATGATTATGAAATAAAAAAAATATAATGGATGCGACTAAACACAAAAAACTGAGCACAAATAAGTGTGCACAAAAAACTGAGCACATAAACTGTGCGCATAAATACGTGCACAATAAACTGACCTCAGTAAACTGTGTACAAATCAACTGCGCACAATAAAAAACTGCGTACAAATCAACTGCACACAAAGGAACTATGCACATAGCAACCGCGAGTAAACTTTGAATTAAAACTTCAATACAGCTTAAATCCTCGCACGTTTGTTGTTAATTTTAAGTTTTGTAATAATGAGGACCATTAAATAACATTAGTCGGTTGCTGTGCGATAGTATGCTGGATGAGCAATAATGTGGTCCCGGATTTGAATCATACTTCGTCCGATAGGATTAATCATAATAATAATAAACACTTCCTTACACCCTGCGCAAGTGGCGAGTTTATTGCCATATGGAAATTTCATCCATCTAACCAGTGTTTCCAGCCCAGAGAAGCAATATTAGCGTGAGAAATAATTTTTAATAAATTTCTCCTCTGCTGGGGATCGAACCCAAAACCCCCTTCAGAAGACAAACGGCTTACCAACTTCACCGAAAACGGACACATTTTCTTATTTCTTTCATTTTTCTAGAATAAATGTATATGTACTTGTATCAAGATGGTTATTTTTTTAATTAAAATAAATATAATTTATGTAAAGCTAGAATGTTGGTTACAACTAACTTACTGATTTTCCAAATGATCTCAATAAAAATATCAGCATCGAATATTTATAGGGCGGTTTGAAAATCTCGAAAGTGCTTTTCATACAATATTTACCACGCCATCATTAATTAGTTGAAGAAAATAAGGCAAATATTTACATAATTACAACGAAGAGAAAACCTCCCTCTTGAAGGGGTTTACTCCGAATAAGTATTTAAATATTTTAAAAGTAGATAGGTATCTACTCTCGCTGAAGGCAGCTTCGCCCAAATTAGGCCCCATCTTTCGCATTGATAGCCAATTGTCCGTATTCCGTTTCAAAATCAACTCTAGAGCCTTATTAAGACTCATTGAGTTTCTTGCTTTCGAAGAATTTCGCAAGAAATTTAAAAACTCAAAAAAATGTACCAATTTTCATGAAAAATATTTTTAGTGATGGTACCCATCTCTTTTTATACCCAACGGAATTATATTTTCTTGAAACACGAGTAATTTCATAATTGCACGAATATAATTTTATATTTGGGAGAATTCCATTAGTGAATATCTGATGCCAGTCCACAGTCCGCATTTTGAGGTGTCTTGACATCTGAGGTCTTCATATTCTGAGGCTTCCCTCTATTTTGCCCTCCATAGTCAGAAAGTGACTCAGATATGTATGATACCTTTCGTTTTGATTTCCACATTTGATATTTTATCGACCCTGGAAATTTTCAGCTTGCGGCGATGCAGCCACATTTCAAAGGCCTCCAGACGGTTAAGCATCAGCATATTGATCTTCATGGTTCAAGTTTCAACTCAAAACATGAGAATGGACCAAATGTAGCACTTCACCAAGCGCTAACTTATTTTGAGGTTCATGCTATCGTCACAAAACATCGATCGCATCAAACATCGCGCGAGCTGTTCCATGCGGCACCTAAGTTCTTTGTCAGGATCTGAATCTTCATTGGGAATAAATATCTGATTATGATATTTCATTTTCAAATTGCAATTGTCTATTTAATATGACTAAAATCACTATAAATAAATAAACCTAACACACGATACATAAATAATGAACAAAAGTGAAAACACCATGTTTTGATTCAACATTGATGCATATTGGGACTGTAAAAACATGCATGGAGCTCATGTAGCCTTCTAGATTAGGGATCTCGGCACCATAGTTCAAAGAGAACGTGGACTGTCATTGACATCATATCTTTTTAAATGTAGATCTTCCAAGGTTTGACAAATATCTCTAGAAATAATAGGCAAACTTAATGGGAATATTCCAATAGTAAGCCACCCATGTCTATGGGAGGCCTTCAAAATTCTTCTTCGAGATCAAAATATCCTTGAAGAGACCCACGGACTGCAACGAGAAGCTCCGATCTATAAGAGGACACCATTATGTGGAAACATTCCCACAGGTTATATATATTCCGAAAATTTTTGTCAGGGTATTGAGAGAGGCTGACGAGGCAATGTTTATCGGTGAAGATAACATTCAAATCAAAATATAGTAACCATATTTGAATTATAATATAAAACTAGCTATAAACCACTCATTTTTGTGAGTCACTTCGCGGCATGTTTCGAGACATAGAAATAATTAAGCTTCAAATCGAAAAGGTTTGCCACATAATGTCAAACATATGAGACCAGAGGGAGTCATTACTACTTATCAACTCTTTAATAAATTATTTTTCATGCAGACATTTGAAATTACCGTTTTTGGCACGTAAATATAGTCTTCTTATTTGACACTCTTTTCCATTTTTATTTGTGTCAAATCTCCTTATTTTTATTTATTTATTTATAACAAAAATCCAATCCAATAGAAACATTAATAAGAAAATAAAAAATGATGAAATTCAAAATATTATTATCAATCAAATACGGATATTTCCACTCCTTTAGCCCCAAGGCTTGTTTTGGGGGCTGAAGTGTACGTATTTTTTTCTCCTGTTTTTATTGTGTATGTACTGTCTTTTATTTTTTTTAGTAATTTCTGAATACGACACTTCACTAAGCCAATACATGTGTCGGAGTAAAATTAATCCTCCATGATTTTTTTATATTTTGTGCTATCGTCCCAGGTCTAAGCTCCATTTTCAGATGTGTCTATATAACTAATAAGCGTTTTTTATACGATTTACTAAGATATTATTTTTACGAATTTTTCATCGCGTTTTGTTATAGTACCTACCTACATAATCTGCATTCACATAATCTGCTAAACTCAAAACCAACCAGCAAAATGATGTACTTTTCCTGATAGTTGCTTGGGTACATTGGGGATAATATAGTCGGGATATGAACCGACTTCTTAGGTGGCTGAATCGCGTGAGCATTTCACTTGCCGAAATTTAGGGCAGTCAAACTGTTCACTGTTAACCTCTCACGCATGCGCAGTGCTATATATAAGGTTCCTATACTTCATAATACATACTTGTCTCTATTGAAATACACGTGGTTTATTCATTTCCTTTCACATTTAAACTAAATATGAATTTGTTTTCAAAATTTGAAATAAATAATATGGTAGTTACATTTTAATTTAAATTAAAATTATTTAACATTTTTGGGAAAAAAATGGTGTGACAGCTAAAAAAAGGTTGATAACAAGACATTTAAAACAGAAATCACAATGGACAATATACTGGACACAGCAAGTAAATTTTTCACATCACAGTAAATTTTCACAGTTAAGGTGTTTTGCATATTATATCTTTGATTTTTTTTTAATATAAGAATTAAAATATACAAAATCATGCCGTGTGGTAAGCATTGGGATAAGTAGCATATCCCAATATAGGTATATTTATTGGAGAGATTGATGTAACTACAACATAACATATTTAACAAAAATTATATTATACAAGGAAAGTCTGCTTATGACCAGTCCATATTTTATATATGTTATTAATTATGGCTATGATGTAAGAGAAATATTTTATTCAAATTATATTACATTGACTTAATTGACACGCAAAAAGATTTCAACAAATATAATAAAAAGTAAGTGTAGGTTGAAGCTACCTGTAATTTTAGTCCTAATTTGTGACTACCTAGAAATGATCGAGCAGTTTTACATTTGAAATAAATAATTTAAAAGCTCAAAGTTTAATATGAGAGCAATTATACATTTGCAAGAATAAGGCATAATTTTCATGAATGAACGAATCCAATAATAACATGTTCAGAGGCAGTCAAAGCAATTTTGAGCACCCAATAGAATGTATCATTGTTGATTTCGGTAGGTTATAATATCAACCGTCAAATATTAGAGAACAAACGTGGAATTGGTTGCAGAAACAAAACAACTTCAAATAAACATAAATTTTCTTCGATATTCACTGAGTAAGTAGAACGCGAATAATTAAATCCAAAAAACTACTTGAGTATTTCTTGTTTTTAATCCAGCTAAGTCACTTTGGTTCTGAAAAGTACCTTTTCGTACATGTTTTGTACAGAAACAGTTTTCTTCGATTGTTTTCTTCTAAAAAAATAAACGTAGAATGTAGGATGATTTTTGTTTAAATTTGGTTAGTTTCATTTTAGACCTTGATAATGCCGAGTCACCTCAGCTAAAACGTTCGGTCATTGTAATCGAATTTATGTGGAAAATATTTTGGTATATGTTCATTAATTTTACGAAAATATAGCAACATCTAAAATAATAATAAAAGAAATAAAATTGAAACAGAAATAAGAAGAAAAAAAATACATTATTCGCTAAAATGAACTTTTTGCGTGTTTGATCTTATTGTACGAATTTAATCCAAGTCTGAGGAAAAGCTATTAAAAATTGTTGATGTTGAATACTGCAGTGTTCTTTCAGCGTACTTAATAGTTATTTGCCCTTGGTACATTATATTTTCCAAAAGTTAGTTGTCTTAATAACACCTTACACAAAAATAAAGAAAACTGACTGGAATGACAGGAAACCAGAGTTATCAAAAAAGTAAGACATGACCAGGTGGTTATAAATGAGGATGATATATTGAATTTAAGTCAACATAAAAAAAATATGGCGTTTGCTTCTCTTTTTCAAATTCGCAAGAGACAAGGCGTGTATTTAGAAAGATGGCTAGTATTTAGCTATAATACAAGTTTGTTATTTATGTCGCGAAAAAATAAAACTGCTTACATTAAAATCGTGTATAAAACCACCGTTTTGTTTTATTTATGTTCGTCTACCTTCAACTTCTGTTCGTATCTAAAAATTGGTGTCAATCATTCGCACGAAAGACTCATTTCAAAGTTATTTGGGCTTCTGCTGCCATGGACCACAATAAGGTTCGATTCCCAGGGTACCATTTCGCCCAGAGGATCGTCTGGTTTGAAATTAGCAATTCGATCAATTTATATAGGTAGGTACCTACCTTTATTGAACGAAATTCGCACGCCAGACGTGCGTGTTGAGTTTTATACAGTCCCAGCCAAACATATCCTAACGACGTTAGTCGTTTTTCCCCTGGAGTTTATGACGACGATAGAATTCCTCAACAAAAAGTTTCAATGTAAAATGGACCTGTTTCGAACGCCGCATACTTAGTTATTTTTTACGAAAGTGTACATTCGATAGCTACCATAATGCTACCCTTAAAATATTCAATTCAACCCTAAATAAACAAATTGTTTTGATCATGCATGCTCAGGAGCCAATTTACCCACTTTATTTAAAGACATTCGAGTAACATGCAATCAAAAAAATCACAATTTAAATTATTCAAATCGTCATATACCTATATAGATTTTTGAACAAAAGGTTGAACTAAGAGTTTGTATTCAAACAGCATTAAAAACTCACGCATGCTAGCTAAATTAGATATTCTATTTTAAGTAAGTAAATTACTAAAAATTATTCATTCTATATTATTACGAAAAAGAAGAGTATATCTTTGGTAAAACTAGTTGGTTCATATTGTAATATCTTCATCCTCTTCAGCCATCTCTACACTGCTGGATTTTTGTCTATTCTAATTACTTCCACTTGTCTTTTTTCAGCGTTTTGGACCTTATTAATACCAGTGATTGCGACGGAGACAATATCATCGGAATTTACTTAGATCGGCAAATACCTACGCCTATGAAATTGCTAAAGGCAGGATTTTAACCATGATCTATTGGATTTCAAGTCACTGCATTAACTCTTCTGCCACCGTTGAATAATTATTTGATCAAAATGAATAAAAAAAATTTACTATATTATTCTTTGTTTAAGAAAAACACTTACCTATTATTTATTTGATTCTTCTTGAACATACAATGGCAATTTCTTCCTACAAACCAGAGTTAATGTTAAATATATAAAACAATGTATACAATGACAATAAGTTAATCACAATAAAAAAATAAGAAAAAGATAGCAGAAGAAAAGTAAAAAAAAAACAAATAAGCATACAAGAACAATTCATAGCAATGATAGGAAAAACCAAAGGATAAGCATAGGAAGAGGAGAGGAAGATGTAACTATCTACAACCACAGCATTATTTCACAACGTGGGGCAATCAGCGACAGGTGTGTGAGTGTGCATCACATTATAAAAAGGAGCACTACACAGCCGCGTAACTCCACACATCATATATGATGTAAATATGAAGTCGATCGGACTTAGAGTTGGGGCTGTAGAGAGTACACAAAAAGGATAATTCCGTACGCCGAATGCTGTACGCCATACGCCATAATATATGTATACAAACACATCACGACGAAACTCACAGTGTGCACTCTCTACATGATACTAGTTGAGAAATCGATGTAAAAATATTACGCTTAAAAATTGTGAAATCATGACTTCACTATTCCATAGTGTGGAGAGTAAAAAAAAATTTTTTTTTAAAGCATTTTTTATTTATTCTATTTAAAATACATAGGTAGGTACGTAACGGAAGAAAATTATTTTTATTTTTCATAAATCTTTGTATAATACATGGAATCTTCAGTTTGATGCTGGTAACTTTGCTATAATTGCATCTAAATGTATCAGAGTACCAAATCTTCTCTTTCAAAAATGGCGTCCCTTTGGATCGTTGCAATGATGTTGAATGTTGAAGATCACAAAAAATACCCAATTTTAGCGACATGTCCTGTCAGGGTTTCAACGTGTCCAAAAAAAATATACTCCATCAGACGCTATTTCGGACATGTTTGTAAGAAAAAGGCTATCCGGCTTAAACGTGTTCCTTTGAAAAAATCGAGTCCGCAAAAAAAACATTTTTGAAGAGTCAGTTTCATAGGGAGGAGGGGATTTTGTGCGCTGTTTGGGCGGTTCAGTTTAATAATATTAATACCTAATACATTTCTTTTCGAAAAAAAAAACATTTGAAAATCTGGAGCAAAGATTTTGCGATGGCATCTTACAATTTAGGGTAACCAGCGACAGATGTGCATTTCTTATTGAAAGAAGCAGTAGACATGCGTGTATCCCCATAGATCAGTCTCGTCTCATCTTAAAAGGCAAATGATTCAGAATGGGTGGAGAACCTGATTGCTGAACTTAAATTAGATGTTTTTTTTCTTCTCGTATTTTCGATTAATCGTCTCTTATTGGACGACACCAATGGAAGCACTATCCTTATATTAAATTACTTGGCCAGTGATTTTACGCGTATGTGAAAACGGAAAATATGTGAATCAATTTGATACCACAAGCAAAAAAATATATATTAATTTTACTATATTAAGAGAAAACCCCGGGTTTTTGGGTTATATAATTAAATTCGCTTATGGTGGTAATACTGTCTCATTGACCATACCAATGTCACAAATTGATATTGGTATGGTCAATGGTCGGCCGATACTTTACACAATTATCTTTCTATAATGAACTAATTAATGAATTACTATTTTTTTATTATAAAATACAGTTTATTACAGCATTTATACTTCCCGATACAAATAAAAACATTCAGAATATTTCTAAACCTAGATGCGAATGTTAATTGTTTCATAAGATTAAGAACCTGTCCTGCCCCCCTAGACAACGTGTCATTTAGCTCAAGAAAAGAATCAAGAAAATATAACTCAATGTATCGAAGTGACAGTTGCCAGTCACGTGACAACTGTCACTTCCATACATTGAGTTATCTTTGCTTGTTTCTTTTCTTGAGCTAAATAACACCTTGTCTAAGGGGGAAGGAGCAGGTTATGATTAATTAATTATTTCAGAGAATCGCTAACATTACAATTTTTTACAGCTTTTTCTATTCATATTTGTTGTGTAATTTATTTGGATAGTTAAACATTCTTTTTTAACATGTTACAAAAGTGTTAGAAAGCATCGAGAGTTTTATGATATAGTTAAATTTACGACTTAAAAATTCCAGTCGGGTAAATAGCTAGTTTATTGGCAATGGAAGCATGCACTAAATACCCCATTTAACGAAGTGTTAATATTGTAAAGACTGCTGATATCCGTTAATAGATCCTCGGGAGTCACAGCCGATCGTTAAATTTTATACAAAGTCGTAAAATTTTTGGTATCGCGTGTCAATTTGCCAAAGGGATATAAATCATGGTCGCATGTTAGATTTACAATAGATCAAAGATTTCAAACAATAAACTTAACGATTGTCTGGAAAAATTTTGAAATAGGTAGGTACCTTTTTAAAGAAAAATCTAAAATAACTTTTTCTTTTTCAAGTACGATTTATTGTTTATGTACTGTTTTATCAGCAAAACCTGCAGTGTGATGTAAAATAAGATCTAAAAATAATTTAATTTTTACATCAGTATTTTTAGTTACAGTTGATGAGAAGCTGTCTGTAAATATGACTCAGGACTAAAAGATGTGGAGATTGAGTACCAGAAAGCCTGACCCAAGAAGATCAAGTTAGAGACAAAAAAGATTATTCTTTTATTTTCGTAGTCAGAATAGACAGACTAGGCAAGTAAACCGAAGACACAGCCAACTTTTGGTCAGACTACTATAATAATAACTAATGAAATTATTTTGTATTCGGGTAAATTGGAAGAAATTGCTTAATGGCAATAAGCCAGCCAGTGTACAATAAATAAATAAATATATCAGTCAATATAAAAATATATTATTTTGAGTTCTTTCTCTTCTAGAGCATTGCAGAAGGACTACTACAGAAATAATAAATTTAAATTATTTATTTTTACTGACAAACTTATCATCTCAATATTTTTTTTAAATGTCCACGTAGGGGACACCAGCTATTAGGATTTGGGTCCATTTTACTCTTCCGAAGAAGCGCACTACGTAGCGTTGAGAGGGGTTTGCAATCTGGAAAAGAGTTTATTAATTCGGATTTTAAAAAGACCCGGGTTGTACGAAGGTGGAAACAGGAAGATCGTTCCACAGTCGGGCTGCTATATTAATAAAGGAGTTAAAAAATAGAGACGAAGTTGGGATATTATAGAAGAACCAGGAACTCAAGGCACCTACAGGGCTTACGGCCTGTCATCGGCTGGTTTACGTGATCATTTTATCCGCTTGCGCAACGTTCACCAAGTATGCCTTCTTATTGAGTTCCCTTATCAATATAATTAGGTATTGAAAGTTCTATATATTTGAATAATGTGTAACAATTCACCTGAAAATAAAACAATATTACTATTGCCATCTATTAAGTAACGAAGAAACCTTTTTTTAACGCCATCTATTGAGAAATTGATTAATTTGTAAACACTTTGTTTATTTGGTTGGTTTATTCGACTCCCAACAGGGAAAAAATCCAATGTTTACGTATTATACAATAAAAAATATTCGATTTAAACTAGTTGCATGTAACACATGAGATCCAACTGTCGATAGCAATAGTATGTATAGTTGAAGAATAAAAATCAAACTTCTTCTTCTTCTTTAAAAATCAAACTATAAACCCAAAAATCCAAATTATTGAAAATTTTAACACATGTTGGTATGTATGTCAAGATAGGAAAGTATGGAGGTCAGTCCTCTTTTCCTTCCCGGAATATGAAAACAGCATGATGGTTCTGTATGAATGTTTGGATATTAAGATCCTATCAAACTATTAAGTCTTCTTACATATTGTGTATAGGCGACTGCCATATAAATTGTATGAAGCGATGTCGTCACTAAATTCAATTTTTATAAAAATTGTTAAAAAAAATTTGAGATGTACAAATACTCGCGACCAAACGAAAAAAACTCGCCACTTGCACAGTGGTTAGGAAGTGTCAAAGACAATTATACAAATAAATTAAGCTCAGGACTAATTGATGTATTATTCTCCGAGACGTTCAATTTATCTCGATTCGGAATAACTTACTGTATCGTTATTCAATATTGTAAATCGATTTTGAATTAAGACAGCTATAGTTGAGTAAGACCAGGTATTTCCAAGGTAGACTGAAAAGGTTGATAGGTAGGTACTTAGCAACATTGTTGCAAATAATAATTCAAAAACTATTAACAACTTTATCTTGTAAGATATTCGACTCACATAAATCTTGGCACATCGCAATGTCATCTGGAGCTAAATTAATTAAAGACAATACTTTATAACTATCCAGAGAAAGGGCTGTCGCTTTTCAATTTATAACTAAATAATACCTCGTCTTACTGCTAAATGTACATTAAATATTCGTTTCGTAACTTCCTATAGGAATCTGTGATGAAATATACATTTTTATAAACATGCAAATGTCTACATGGGAAACATGTTTCAACGGAACGGATGGCTTGATAAGGAGATTGAAAGAAGAGTAACAGGAAACAGAGTGAATGAACACTTTGACCAGATATGAATGATCGCAACATATCAAAGGATGTCAATTGCCATTCATAACGCTATCGTAGTGCCAACCTTGACATTATATAATTAGAATTCGCACGAAATCAGAATAAATTCAGTTAAAATGAGATCGTTACGAAGAATTTGTAATAGAACGATGTGCGATGTGTGAGAAATGAGGAAATAAGGAAAGAAAGCTGTCGTTAATATAATGAAAGTGAACTAATTAAGATTGTTTGGCCACATGTGGAGAATGAATGAGGAACGTCTGTCGAAGAAAATATATATTGTATTGTATATATTTTGTTGGATGTAAAAAAAATACAATTTCTTACATCTAGTATAAACAAAAATAAGAACAAATAATAAAAAAAAAACAAATCAATATCGGATGACTATATGAACACCCAAAAAAGACACGTAGGTACCTATCAATAACAATAAATCACAAAATAACAAAACAAAAGGAAAACACACTACCACAAAAGAAGACATCAGACAACATTATGGCATGACCATGTGAACGATAGTCTGAAATACGGAAATGTTAAAAGCGTGAACAACAGACGGACATGATTAAGACGGTGCATGAATGTGGACGAGGCGATGGATGTGTGCCAGGATAGAAAAATGTGGCGATCGGTTCTCTCTGCCTACCCCGTGAGGCTTTTCTGAGAAACGAACTCAGACACCGGAACGGAAGCCAAACTGCTGGCCACTATGCTAAGGCGTTCAAACAGTTACAGATCACCGTCAAAAGAAGCTATACATACAAGAAACTTGTATCAATATTCTTCTTCTTCTTTTACTGTCATCTCCTCTGCGAATGTTGGCGACCGTCAGGGATTTCTCCACTTTGTTTACTGCGGCCTTAAACAGCGATGTGATGGTTTTTATGAAGCACTGCCTCAGATTTCGGTGCTAAGAAACTCTTCGAGGTCCTGTCCTCACTTGTATCCTTAACTGGATAATTTTAAAAGTATTCTTTTATTACTAGGATGTATTATCAACTTTCAATACTTAGCTGTGCTACCATTTTTCAACGTACTGCAAACAAAAACAACAAAACTTCTAACAAAAATTGAAATAAAATTTAAACTTATCAAAAGGGTTTTTTACGACTTCGTTTTCGCTGAGATGTGTCTGCAAGATCAAAGACACGACTTCGAACTTGTGGAGAACTTTTTAATTTTATTTGATAATTTAAGAATGGATTTCTACACTTTTAACAGAAAAAGTTTGGAGTTACGTAATGAAAACTAGTTAAAAGGTTTCTCAAAATCTCGCTTTTGAATATTACAACCCTATCTTGGTGGTAGTGGTAGAGGCTACCAGTCTGTTCTGCGAAGGTGGCTGGCTGACTGGTGAAATATTTTAATTAAGTCGCTATGCAACAGGAATTCAAAATTCATTAATAATTCATATTGAGTCACAGCTGATACACAAATTAATTTTGCTGTAGGGGAGACGATTTCACGACACTACCACCGCTGGAGTAATGGCTGGACTCAAATATACATCTCATTAGACGACTAATTCTTAATTTTGTTTCGTGTGGCTGAGAAAACTTCCAATTTGATCTAGTTCATCCTCCACCACCACCCGTTCTGCTCATGAGGACTAATAACGGCCCCTTGCAAAACTCTAGAAGAACACATAAAGAACATATATAAGAAGAATTGAATATTTTTTAACAGACAATTCATGTATAAGGCCTGCTTTTTTCATTGTTTATATAAAAAAACAAGTATTGAGATGTTAAAAAGTTCCTAAAAATAACCTATAGATACATAAGGAGTTGGAAGCTTGGATTGATGGAGGCCAAGGCTCGATATGGGCTGAAGAGCCATCGAAAGAAGAAGAATGCACTGAAAGTGCCAAAGAGAGCTAATAATGTGGAAAGAACTGAGTCATTGTTCACTGACAGTGAAGATAAGAGTACACCGTATTTAAGACAGAAAGTCTTGAAAGCCCTAAACTTACTTTTCGTGGCTACAAGGTGTTAGTGCATCATCATAGAATATTCAATAATTATACGACTCACACTAAACACGATAGCTTAGATTGACATTAGATATAAAACAAGTCAAGATTAGATATGGTTCACTTTTTTTTCCTCCTTAAAGTGCAGTCCTCCCCTACGGAGATTCGCAACTATCAGGAATAACTCCATCTTGTTTATAGTGACCCTTAATAGCGAGAACAACCCCAATAATGACATGATTTTTATTTAAATGTGTCAAAAAACTTAAATGGAAATCGGCAGGGCATGGTGTCAGACAGGGAATGAACAGATGGTCACCCAGAGGTCTAAAATGGAGACCATGGGATGTGAAAAGGGGAGTAGGCCGGCCTTGGAAAAGGTAGGGTCGATGATATTGGTCCCCATCGCTGAAATTAGTTGAGTACAAGAAGTCCGAAAAGAGACCAATGGAATTACTTAGAAGAGGCCTACCAACAGCATTGGAGAGATGGCTGAAGAAAGAAGAAGAAATGTCAAAGACAAAAAAGATAATCTATCAGAAAATGAACATATTTTTTTTATAAAATTAACTTAGTTAAATGCATTGAAAGCTAATATTGTTTTGAAAATAGTTTAAAGTCATCATATAATAATCATTAAAACAATCGAATGCGTTTTAAGTCTTATAAATCAATTAAATTTAAAAGGTGGACTTTATGGCCATAAGGAAGGAATATTTGTGAATATCTTCCACATCAATATGGTGTTTTGAGTTCTGTTACAATATAGGAAACAAATACCAGACATTTGGTTAGGAAAATGAATGAAATTTTCTTTAACGCACCCTCAGTGACGCATATACCTACCCGAGTATTTTTCTTACTCTACTTTTCCCAATAAACTGTGTCAAATAACACAATATTGAAAATTTCCCCCGTTCAATACCCAGAGAAGAAAATTAAGTATTTCAGTCAGACTCCAAACATAGGAATCGTACAAAATTCGTCGATCACCCCTGACCTTACTTCCCTCTGCATCCTTCTCTTCCCCGCAACACTCTCCCGTTTCTCCGCGCCGAGAGAAATCAATACATTACTTACAGCTGCTTTCGGGAACTGATGTGGGGCGGAGAGAAGTGTATAGCCGCATTATACCATCCGAGCCCCAAATTTCATAAAAAAAATAACGCGGAAAATGTTTTAAAATATTGCATTAGAATCATATCGCCTCGGAGGTATTGGGGAGGATCGAATCCATTGACAATATTGAATTAGTTTTGGAGTCTGCGTGAGCTGCTTCTGATGTTTAGCAGAAAATTGTTATTATATAGAGGACGACAAATTATTAGGAAAATGTAAGGGTATATTTCAGTGGATCGTTTGGAGATATTAAAGATGTGACTTCCTATACTTTTTTCAAATATTTAAGTTCAAATAAATGTGATGTTACTTCATTTCACCCTGAACAAATATTAAAAAAAGAACATTATATTATCTTGATAGAGCGATGGTAGCCCAGCGGTAAGGTCGTCGCCTCACATGCCTGAGGTCGACGGTTTGAATCCGGGCTGGGCACGCACCTCTGGAATTTAAAAAAAATGTATGTGCGGATTTATCCCAAGCCCACATTCCAACCCCGACAATACAGGACAGATCATCGTGTCGCCAAAGGATTAGAAGAGCCGACCCTACCTAAAAGAAAAAACCCAAACCCAAATTAGAAAAAAGACAATTGAGATGGTATGGTCACATATTAAGAAGACCCCAGGATCACATTGTTAACCAGGCTATGGCCGAAGACATCCCCCGATCAACGAATAAGGGAAGACCAAAAAATACATGGATGGCGCAAAGGAGTTCATAATTGATGAAACAAGAATTGACATTGAAGGCGGCCCAGAACCGAAGAGTGTACAGCTTGAGGACGAGGAGAGCTGACCCCAACAGTCTTCATCGACGATAAGTTGGGAAGAGCCCAGGAAGAAGAAGAAGATATAAAAATCTAGTGTCACTCTAATCTCCGAAATTGGTGAACGCTGCGACACGTTCACAAAGTATGCTACTTTTTGAGTTCCCTTATTAAAGAGAAACAAATCTTTTGCAAATCAGCTGAAAACCACTTTCGCCATCTATGAAGTAACGAAGAAACCTTTTTGTAACGCCATCTATTGAAAAATTGTTTTTTTTTGTGTGAATAATGAAAGCAATAGTCTTTATACACGAGGTGATATTGCTCTCGCACAGATGTCACCCCTGAAGTGTGCCAGAATTTTTGGTTTATTTATTTGCTTGAATCAATGTAAATCGAATATGTTTATGTTGCATTATACGCAAATATTGGATTCTTCCCTGTCGAGAGTAAAAATGACATTTTTTGACAAATTTTTAGATATTATTTTGAGAAAATCGATGAAAATAAAAATACTAAAATTGAGGAGTTCAACCCTTTTCTTGGCATGAAGTAAATTTGAAAATTTAAAAATATATTTTTTTATTTTATCTTAATAATGTTTACATTTTATATATTTACGAATATTACCACTAGGTAGAAGGTGTTGCTGGTATCTATTTTAATGAAATATTGTCTGAGCGTATAAATACACAAGTTGTATTTTTTTAGATGTATAAAGATACTAACTATAAAAATATATTACGTATCTCATAAGATACATAGCAAAGAAAAGGGTTAAGTTGTTTAATTTAACCCTTAATTACTCGCATGGGGTCAAAGCAATTTTGCATTAAAAAATGAAGCATTTGCTGTATCTCGAAATTCCCCGCGCCCCCGCTAGCTTCATAACCCGCGTCGAAGTTTGTATTCCAATAGCGACCAAGTCACGGATGTGTCGCTGCACTCTTAAGCGGTGACCCCGTGCTAGTAATTACGTTACTTTTTTGAAAGAGGTGAGATGTTTATTTTATGTATTTTTTTGTGTATTATTAATTCGATTTGTATTATTGTATGTCCAGTGTATGAATTTATTTTCTAAATATGTTTTTTACATGAAATGCAAAAAACATATTTAGAAACATATTTACAATTGATAAAATGAAATTATTTAAAAATTTCGTTTTATTGTAAGTATTGTATTCAGGCATAAATGCACTCGTTGTACATCGAGCAATTACCAACAAATCACGTACTCACGTGAGGCGTCATTTTTTGCGGCAATTGTCTGTTGAACTTGTTCATAATCACCAGAAACGACGAATTGAAGTCAGTGCAACTCGTAAGATTGTAAAAGAACGACTTTTGGAAGTGCATGAATTGGAAAATCGCGTCCCACCAACAACTGCAAAACGTAGGCGTTGCAACAACTGCCCGCGAAAAACCGATCGAAAAGTACCAACAAAATGCACAAAATGCGCAAATTTTGTGTGCAATGATCACTCTCAAATATACGGTCAATATTGTAATAAAAGTGATTCGGAGAGTTCCTAAAAATATTCTAATATTTTAATTTTGATCTCAGTATAAGAACAAATTGTTAATTTTTGATAACTATTTTAATTTAGCTTGTTTTTGTTTAATTAGATATTTAGTTCATGTTATTACTTTTAATTATAATAGAATTAATAAAGCACTTTAATAATAAACAAGTTTTATTTACTTATATATTTAATAAATAATAAAAATTATTCCTACAATTTGGGGTCACCTGTGACCCCATGCGAGCAGTTATGTAATTTTCTTCGTGCGAGTAATGAAGGGTTAAATGCATATTTGTTATTTATGGTCGTGTTAATAAAAATTTACGAACTCTATTGAACATGTGCTTATGATCACACTTTTTTGAATCTGTGTAACTATGAAATTAGGCAGATCTAGTTTTTTAATACTGTCATTTATATTATTCGTTACAACTCCTTTTATTATTATGATTTCAAATCCCAATAATTCAACCTTTTAAAATAATTTTAACGATAATGGTACCTATTCATAATATGAATGACCTCCTTATCCGAAAATCTACCGAGTTTACGTACCATAAATCTTTACAAAGTGACAAAACAGGATGGGGTCAATTCACCATTAGACAGCTGACATCTTGTTTAATTTATGATAAATTTATTCACTTACATAATTAATTGAAGTAAACATACACTTGCCTACATAATATATTGCTTATTACACAAATTTAATGTTATTTACATAATATAGTTTGTATAAATCACATAGGTACATATAATTATATCAACTACACAAAACTTAGTACCTATATAAACCATCACGACTTTCCCCTATCGTCGTAGGCAGAGAAAACATTAATCGTTTTTTTATTGACAAACATTTTTCAACATCTCAATAGAGACGAAGTTGGGATATTGTAGAAGAACCAGGAACTCGAGGCACCTACAGGGATTACGACCTGTCATCGGCTGGTTTACGTGATCACTTTATGCGCTTGCGCAACGTTCACCAATTGTGTCTTCTTATTGAGTTCCCTTATCAATGTAATTTTTGAAAGTTCTATATATTTGAATAGTGTGTAACATTTTACCTGAAAATAATAGAACTAAACTAGAACTAGAACTAAACGGACTAAAGCCGGTGCGCCGAAGCGGACGCACGCATTGCGATGCGCTCCGTGAAATTGTCAGTTTTTTCGCGTCTAGTGTAAATATACCAGTGTGGAATTTAACCCCATGGAAAAGTATGTAGTCTTTAAGTGTTCTGTCATAAGAATGTACAAAAACAACCGCGCAATAAAATAGAAACAAGTGAGTGAATTATTCGCGTGTTAGTTTCAAAACATACTTGAATCGTAACACTCTCGACACTACACCCAAGAAAGGTCCACTCCCATACCTACCCTAGCTTGGCAGGTCAAAACATATGTTTCGTCCCCGAAGTCAGTCAGTGCGAAAAGCAATAAAGAGTGAAATAAAAAACAGTGCCCAAATTTGTGATGTGGGAGACAGCAACCAGATGTGTACATGCCTGCCACGCGACCTGAGATACCAGTAAGGACATCCCAACCATATTCGGCAATGGAATGCGCACTAAGAATGAGGATGAGAGCAGGCCAGGACCAACCATAAAACGACCATCCCCTACAGGGCAGGTAGAAGAAGGGATGCACAAACAGTTGTTGCCGCTCATACCCGGGTAATATGTGCACGTCAGGAAGTACTGCAGCCCCAGCGAGTGCGGGGATCGCTAAGGAGTAGAAGAGACCCTGTGGAGGCAACAAAATGACCCGGGTCAACGCCAGCTATGAAAAAGTGACAAGACACGAAGGATGTACCAAAAACTTTTTAGTAGATTAAGTATCATAAACTTTTTAATAGATTAAGTGAACTAATAAGTGAACTTAAGTGAATTAATAGATTAAGTGAATTGTGTATGAACTGAGCCTAAATTTAAGTTATTTATTATAAGAATCTGACCATTTGAACTGTGCCGGAATTTAAGTGATTTTCATATGTGTATATTTGTTGAGATATAGTAGGTATAGTGTGATAAGTTTTTATTAAGTAATGTTTCAATATATTGTACTTTACATACATAGCTTCTATACTTCTATCTAGATGTAAGCTGTGTAGTGTAGGATAAACGGGACTTGCATAGTGTTTAAGTAGGTATTTATATTTGTATTAAGTGTTTGTAACTAGGATAGATATGTGTAATCGTAGATGATGAATGTGTGGGAAAGTGTGATGTATGCATAAGTGAAGGAAGGAAAACCTCCTGGACTCCGTTAGGAGACCATCGATGCAGCCCGCCACTCGTCATGGTATGGTCCGGGGGGTAGGCGAAAAGAGGAGAACCGAGTGCAGAGTGGGAGTGTGGAATATCAGAGGAGGGATGGATAGAAAGATGAACGAACTGTGCGACATAATGAAAGGTAAAGAAATAGATGTTATGTGTGTAAGTGAGACAAAAAAGAAAGGAAGTGGGATGAACGTTAGGAATGATGGTATGATAGAGCTGTGGTCGGGAGTGAAGAGTGACGAGTTTGCATGCAAAGGGGTCGGTGTGATTCTAGCGGAACGAATGGGGAAATGTATGAAAGAGTACAAGCTTGCAAGGCCTAGACTGATGTGGGTAAGGATGAAGATCGGAATAACAAGCGTATTTCTAATAGTAGGATATGCACCTGGGAACTCCGACAGTGAAAGTGAAAAGGATGATTTTTGGAACAGTGTGATCGAAATAATGAACGAGAGGAAGGATAATGAAAGAGTGATTCTGGCTGGAGATCTAAATGGATGGGTGGGTGTCCGTAGGAAAGATTTCGAGTCTGTCCTCGGCCCCCACGGCGATATTAGAGTGAATGACAATGGAAAGAGGCTACTAGAAGTGTGCACGGAAGGGAATTTATTTGTGGCGAACTCAGTATTCAGCCACAAAAGAGTGCACCAGTATACATGGGAAAGAGGGAATGAAAGGTCGATTATTGATTATGTATGTGTTGACACCGCACTAAGGAAAGCGACAGTGGACACTAGAGTGTATAGGGGCGCGGAGCTGGAGACTGATCACTACTTGGTGATATCAAGAATTGATCTGTTCACCGGCTGGCGCTCTAAAACCCACCGAAGTGAACCACCGAAGCGAACCAAAGTTGAAAGGCTGCAAGATGAGAGTGTAAGAAATGAATATGGAAAAAAGACTGGAAACGAACTTCTTAGAGCAACACATAGTAGAAAAAATATGGAAGACGCATGGACGACCCTGAAAGAGACCGTGTGCAAGACAGCGAAGAATGTCTGTGGTGTTGCTAAAAGAGGTGGAAAGAAAGGCGACGCATGGTGGAATGAGAAAGTTAAGTTAGCTGTGGGTGAAAAGAAAAAAGCATGGATGGAATTAATAGCTGCGAAAGGATCGGATAGTGAAGAGAGAGCAAAAGAGAAGTATAAAGTGTGCAAGAAACTAGTAAAAGACACCGTAAAAAGAGAAAAAGATCGTGTGAAAGAGAAAGAAAGCCTGAAAATAGCCAACGACTTTCCTGGAAACATGAAAATGTTCTGGAAAGGCGTAGCGAAAAGGAAAAATGGAACTGTGAAAGCATTGCAAGGAATTAATGATAAAGACGGAAAAATAATTATGGATGAAGAGGGCGTGAAAGAACGATGGAAAGAATATTTCATGGAGCTATACGATAGCGGTATAAGCGGGGGCGTGACTCAGAGAGCATGGCAAGTAAGTGAAGACGAAAAAGATGAAATTACGCGAGAGGAGGTGCTTGAAGCAGTAAAACACGCGAAAGCGGGAAAAGCTGCCGGATATGATAGTATATCAGCTGAACTTATAAAATATGGCGGCGAGCAGACGTTGGAGTGGTGCCACTCTCTTTTCAACTTGTGTTGGGAAGCAGGACGCACTCCTGCGGACTGGAGAAATGCAGTCGTGGTACCTTTGTATAAAGGTAAAGGATCGAAACTCGACTGCAAAAACTATAGAGCCATAAGTTTGTTAAGCTCAGTTGGTAAAATGTACGCAAGGATCCTGGATCAAAGAGTACGAAAGGTTACTGAATGCAAGATATGGGATGTCCAAGGAGCGTTTGTGGGCGGCAGAGGATGTATAGACCAAATTTTTTCTCTACGAATGGTCACAGAGAAGGTTCTGGATAAAAACCAGAAACTGTTCTGTGCCTTTATAGACCTAGAAAAGGCCTATGATAAAGTTGTTAGAGAGAAACTATGGGATATACTATCAGCGTATGGAGTGAAGAGTAAGCTGATACGCGCAATCGCGTCATTATATGAGAACAGCGAAGCATGTGTTCGTGTCAACGACACAGTAACATCGTGGTTCTCGATAAATAATGGCGTTAGACAGGGATGCGTTCTGTCTCCATGGCTCTTCAACCTGTACATTGACTTCTGTATAAGAGCCCTTAAGGATGAAAGCAAGGGTCTGAAACTGAGTAATGTAATAGTGCGTGATTTGATGTATGCAGATGACAAAGTACTGTTAGCTGAAAGTATGGAAGAGTTACAATATCTTGTAACCATGGTATATGAAGGATGCATAGAGAACGGTCTGAGAATGAATGCCAGCAAATCAAAGATAATGGTCTTTGAAAAGAGTGAAAGCAGAACAGCGTGTAAAATAAGAGTAGAGAATGAATGGCTCGAGCAAGTCGACGAGTATGTATATCTGGGAAGCATGTTTCAACGGAATGGACGACCTGATAAGGATATCGAAAGAAGAGTTATGGCAGGAAACAGAGTGAATGGAGCACTGAGACCAGTTATGAATGATCGCAACATATCAAAGGCTGCCAAAGTTGCCATTCATAACGCTATCTTAGTGCCGACATTGACGTATGCAAGTGAAACCTGGACATGGCAGAAGTCGCACGAAAGCAGAATAAATGCTGTTGAAATGAGATCGCTAAGAAGAATCTGCAATAGAACGATGTATGACAGGGTAAGAAATGAGAACATAAGGAAAGAATGTAAGATGAAGAAAGATATCATTAATAGAATGAAAGTGAACACACTGAGATGGTTTGGCCACATGGGTAGAATGAATGAGGAACGCCTGACGAAGAAAATATACAATGCGGATAGGAATGGATTGAGAGGCCGGGGCCGCCCAAGAAAGGGATGGCACGACCATGTGAACGATATTCTAAAAGACGGAAATGTTAGAAGCATGTACAATAGACGAACATGTATGAGACGATGCATGAATGTTGACGAGGCGATGAATGTATGCCAGGATAGAAAGATATGGCGTTCGGTTCTCTCTGCCTACCCCGTAAGGGACATGGCGTGATGGTATGTATGTATGTATGTAATAGAACTATAAATATAAAGAACTTTCGTAATCGTGATTGTTGCCATAGTGAATTTTCCTCAAATTACAAAAAATGCAAACCAATAAACAAACCAATAAACGCGTCACTCGCATTAATCACTTGTTCAGGTTGCCCCACTGCACCACTAACTATGCTCGTAATTCGTTTATGCTGCGCAGTTGTTCGCAGTTTAATATGTTATTCGGTGACCTGGACATATTTTTATTGAATAAGGGACAGTTTAGGAGAGGTGTACGAGAAGTACTTGAATCATCCGATTCTTAACTACTAAATAAAAGTGACGTGTGACACAATTAATTGTTCCATTGTTTATGCTTGTTATTATTTATTTGTATATTTATTTATATATTTATTAATTTGTTTATAGATTTTTTGTTTTATTTATTTATTTTTTTTTCTCTTTTTATTAATTAATTGATTTAATTATTTGTTTATAAATCGAATTATTGTTTTTTTTATTATTTAATTTTGACTTTGATTGAAAATTGGTAATATTGAGAGTCTTCGCTGGTCCATATGCTGGTAACTCATTTGTGTTTATACATTGTAGTTATGACTGTCTGTACTCTAAAAATGAAATAAAATAAAATAATTTATTTTTGAAAACAATGAATATGAAATATTATATTGCTAAGCTAAATTTATATGTCTTTATAACGATTTAACTACTCCGTATTATGTTTGCGATGCTCTTTGAGTTATATTATGGGACGAATGCGAGTCTGATCAAATACATCAACGAAACTGACGACATTGGTTGATAACCTCTTCTCTATGATTTTGAAATGTCAAATGTCAAAAATTGACCTAATAGATCTGTTTTACATACATATGTAAGCTATGTATCTGTTTTGATGTTTATTGTAGTAGTGGTGAATTAGTTATTATTACAAAGTATTTCGGTTGTGTGCCTACCTAATGTATGTAGAGCGGAAACTATCATCAACCAGTTAATGAGTATTTTTTCACTGTAAAATTGTAAACTGCAATCCATAGAACGTGGTATCCTAGTTGGGCAGCAGTGATCTACTTGTTGTGTCATTGTAAAATATGGGATGATAAAAAAATAAATAAAAAAATTAAAATTTATTTATCAGTGTATTATGAGAGTAGGTACCTATTTTATTTATAAATAAAATAAAAGCTATGAAAAAATCGTGTTCAACGTTAAAAGGTACGATAAAAATATTCTACAAACATAAGTTTCAATATTATTTAGTTTGTACGATAGATTTGTTGGTAAGGTTTTTTCCTTTAAAAATGTTTTTATTTTGTTATAAATTTAATGTACCTACCTACCTACCACTATAGGTACTATTTATGGCTTCACGTTGCTTCGGTTGGTTGGAAGAAATTGCCTTATGGTAATAAACCCGCCATTGGACATGAAGTAAAATAAATAAATTAGGTTCTTCAAACAAGAGCTTTGGCGTCTAACTGTATTTCTTTTTTCCTTATAAAAATAAAGATGGACCGCATTTTTTTTTCCATTCCCTGCTTTTTTTTACAATTTTTATTATATCACCAACGTAACACCTTTCCTTTGAAACACTCAAATTTGATACGGCGCAAAGACGCTCAGGACTTGCAATTTATTTATTTTTTATTCATAAAAAAATGTTTCTATATTTCCTCAAGAATATCTTATTACTTTCATCTGACTTAATCACCGAGAGAGCTTTAAAAGTGAGCCAGCAGAAACAAAAAGCGACCAACCAATTCCCTAAAAGTCTCTTAAAACTGTTTCAATATAACGGTTGGATATTGCTGAAAGACACCATATGATTTTCCCTTGTTTCTTTTCTTTAATAATTCCCCCTTTTTATATAATATTTAAAATATCCCTTTCAAATATCTTCTCACACAAGCGTTGCCGGCTATTTACTCGGATGCTGTTGCTTTAAAAATTTTGAAATAAAATCTTTCAAAATATGGTCCAGAATACGTACCAGTGAGAGGAGATTTATGATGCCTGCGTTTTGCTGTGAAAAATCTCTTAAATTTATGAAGATTTTTTACGCTTAATATTTCAAATGTAAACATGTGGAATATTATATTACATTTTTGAAAAGGTGTGTATCTACACGTAGTTACAGGCTTCAAATAAAAAAATGATTTATTAAATTCCTTAAAAAATATTTTTATATAATTTCATTATTAACTAATACATACTGGAGTTGATCCTTATTTTCAGTGTGGAAACTTAATATGAGAATAAAATAATTTTAATTGTTTTACACATACACACTCGCATAATGCTATAAAATGCAATGTTCATCACGTTGGTACATTATTTTGATACGTAAATATAATATTTGATAATTTAGTTTTTTTTTTTAATAAATCCAGTTATTTTACGTATATATGTAACTACATACCATCACGCCATGTTCCTCACAGGGTAGCCGGAGATAACCGAACGCCGAACCGAATCTAGTAATTTTAAAAATAATTTGTTTACATAGTTCATTATGAGATTATCACTTGAAATTAAGTAATAAACTGTATATTTGTTGCCAACTTATATGTATAATGATAACAATAATAAACACCTCCATGTTATTGCCATATGGCAATAAATATTTGTTGTTTATTTGGAAATAATACATTAAGGAATATATAATCCAACTGTCGATTTGTTAAGGAGAACTTTGTTCTCTTAACATATCGACAATGTTTCAAGCCAGGATACGCGAGAATTGTATGCAGAGGTCTACTTTCTTCACGGCTTTACCAACTATCAGGGGTTATCAACTTTTGAGATTTTGGTTTATCCATATATCTCAGAAACCATAAAAGCTAGAATGCTGAAAATTGGTATAAACATAGAAAAATACAAAATCTCAAATTATTTTTTTCAAGAAATTTCCAGGGTTTCTAAAAAATTTTTTATTTAGAAAAATATTTTTTTTATGATAAATTTATGAGTTTAACTGCCTATATTTCCAAAGTTTTTAAAAATATCGAAAAAAGCCGAAACACCCCAACCTAGATTATTTAATTTTCTATAAAAAAAATATACATTGTATTAGCACATCTCAATTTTTTTTTAATGACATCGCATCAAACAATTTGTATGGCAGTCGGCTATACACAATATGTAAGAAGACTCAATAGTTTGATACTTAAATCTCCAAACATACATACATACCATCATGCTTTTTTTCATATTCTGGGTAGAAAAAAGGAATGACCTCCATACTGTGCTATCTTGGCATACATACCTACATGTGTTGTATAGAAAATATGTAAAATATCCTAAAATATTCAATAATTTGGATTTATGGGTTTATAGTTTGGTACTTCTTCTTCAACTAGGTATACATACTATCGCTATCGATAGTTGGATCTCATGTGTTACATGCAACTAGTCTATGTACATTCTCTTTTTTTTCGAAATTCATTGCGTATGATTAAGTTATAAAAGTAAATGAAATTAATCTATTTGTACGGCATAAAGCAATGATAATTTAATGTAGCTTCTTGTATGAAACCAGAAACTAGCTTTGTCTATGACCGTTTTTACAACCCAAATTATCGTCATCACGTATATTTCGTGAACTTATACATTTCTATAATTATATTTTAAATATTGACTAGGTCGCATGATTAGAAATTGTACCTTTGCAACTAATGATTATAAATTAGTTTTTGAAAATTTTAATCAACGTGTACCTTCAAAAATGGTCGAGTAAAATGAGAAAAGTGACAAAGGTATACTCAAAAATTATTATTTAAAGTCGTAATGTTAATAACTGTTATGTTTTGATTTTGTATTGTTTTTGACAGATTTTGTTTTGTAATGACTTACGCTTGATTAAAATGAAATTAGGATATGTGAACATGGTATTCTTTCGCTTTTCTTGGACTCAGTCTGTTGTTTCAGGAGACAATTATAACTTAGTTTAGTTTGTCTATCGATCGACAATAATTCTTGATAGATCTCCATTGTATGTAGATATGTTTGTTAATAATAAAATAAAAATTCTTGGTATTAGTTGTATCTTGTTAGATTAATTATCGACGCGTTTCATGAAAGACATATCGTCAAAATAATTATATACAAGATTGAGACTAGTAGTTATATACAAATTTTACAGGGCACATGTGTAAAACAGTTGGTTTTGAGAGGTTGAAAAATAAGTTAGATATTGCAAAATAAATATATACAAATCTCTGTTTTGATAAAAGTAAGTAGAAACGGCAGTAAAATTTGATAGATAAATATTGTTGATTGTATTTTTATTTTATTTTTTTTTATTTTTGGAACGTCGCGAAACGCGTTGTTCATAAAATAAAACTAATACCAAATATTTAATTGTTTTAATTCATAAGAATATTTACAGACAATTTTTACTTTAAAAGCGCCAAAAATGCAAATGTTTACCTATAAGTTCAGATTTCGTTCAGGTTAGGATATCTGGCTACGTGTTTTTATTCGTAGTTTAAAAAGTGAATAGTAATAAATATTAAATTATTTTAAATATCTTTTAAACTTATTTTGTCAACTGATATTTCTTGTTTAAAATCCATTATAAAATAAAATTAAAACACACTTGCTTTAGTTTCTCTGGTAATTAAATGTACTAACCGGTTTCTGGACACTAATCTATTGTAGACAAATATCGGTTAGAGCTTAAACATAAAACTACTAGTGAAACAAAAGAAAGTATGTTTTATTTCAACTTGTAATAATATTTTAATATTTTCTTAGGTACACTTTGGAATAATGCGTCCTGGGTATCTTTAAATGGTGCGATCACGATTCTGTGTATTCTCCCGATTTGAGAATATCCTCCAATATTTGTATACATACATAACAGACTAGACCTGGCTTCCAATATTTGTATGTAATTACCTGATAGATAGAAGCTAACAGCTACCATCCGGCTACCGCGGTAAATAAATCCTCTAATTATTACTATCGATGGGTCTTTAAAACAGAACTAAGGTACAGTGATAATGTCTTATATATACCTAATAACTTTTGGGTCTTCATATTATATTTTGAAACGCTCATTATTGATCCTTCAAAGTGCATTATTCATTATACAATATTCCGGCTGTTACTACCTAAGTAATAATTACACAAAAAAAATGTTTTTCATATTATGAGCTCCCTCGAAATTAAATACAGGTACTGCGGAAAAAGATACATTTATTATGAATCAGGATTTCATACTGAGGATTCCGTGGACTGCAAGAAGAACTCGGCCTTTAAAGAGCTCAAAGTAAAAGAAAGATTGTCTACAGTATGCAACTGCGGGTATTGAGCATCTTTGGTCACATTGCCAGGAGAGAACCAGGTCACCTGAAAAAAAGTAGTGTAGGTAAAAAAAAAAAAAAAAGAAGTAGATGCAGATCTCCTGCGTGATGGTGTGATTAAATTAAGGAGATGACCGAGAACAACCTCGAGATGTGGAGAGCAGAAAGAACTGGAGGCGATTCGTTCTGTCCATTGGCGGCCCCAAAGATCACAACCCTCAGCATCGAGGAAACGAAGAAGAAGAAGATTATGAATAATCTGGGTTATTTAAGCGATGTCTACAAAGCAACTTAACTTCTTTCTCTGGTTTTAGGCCGAGGGCCTGTTTTTTCAGTCGGAGACTGCCTCTTGTGATTAACATTATAAATAAATAAATATTTAACCTATGCATATTCAATTTTATTGGCACCGGGGTAGAATGCTTTTTCCACCATTTTCTATTCTCATACATTTCGTGAAATACTTCAGTGAGGCTAGGAGTTGGTATTTAATTACCTAGGACTGTGCATTCGGGTCATAGTATTTCAAAGTTAAAGTTCTGTAAACGCTCAGAATAAGACATATTAATTTACTACGAGGAATTAACACAAAATGTGTTTTATATTTTTATAATCATAAAAAAATACTATTATCAGAAACAAAAAATAAATGTGTTATTTCGGTTCACACATCTTTTCAACGCTGCCTTAGGAGATAAAAAAAAAATTGAGCAATAAATTATAAATTGTAATGTGAATATATTATTTTTTACGTCGCACAGTTGCTCAAAATGCCGTCTCATCGTTCATTAGTTATAATGAGAGTAAAATGAACTCTAAAATACTTTTCAATACCAGTTAATTGAAAACAGAGTATACATTTTTTTGTCATAATACTCATTACTCATGATATGATTGATTAGTTCAGAATACAAAACACTTAAGACATACCTACTTAATTGTAACGTTATTTTGATATATTATTATTCTTATTCTAACCAATGAGTGAATAGTAATGAATTGATTTTAATACGTATGTAGTTATTAATTATAATCTCAAAAGAGACAACTACGTCTACTGAAAGAAAATCAGACTAGATTCGCCCAACGGGATCTTTTGAGCCAAAAATCGCCCAACACCCGCAAAATAATCAATCGTCTTTTTGAATTATTTGCAATTCCTATGTGTAAAATTAATTATGCGCAAAACTCTTTGTCAGGCGTAGTTGTAAATTATAAATCTGCAATCGATATTCTAAATAACAATCTTGCAGGTTTTAAAGAAAAAATTTTATGTTGTGTTAACTCATATGTGAGTATTAATTGGTTTTTATTTTTATTTTACTATTGCTAATTTTTCTGTCTTTTGTCGCTCTTGTGTATTCTTTCTTTTTTTTTTATACCTGATGTTTTTTACTCCTCACTAACACAAGGTGATATAGTGGGGAGTTATGATTTCGCAATTTTTAAGGGTATTTTTTTTTTTGCAGATTATCAACTAGTATCATGCTGAGATTGTATTCTGAAAGTTTCATCACAATGTATCTGTGTGTGTGTGCTATGTGCACTGTGCTATGTGCTATGTGCTATGTACGGCGTGTTCATTTTACTTTATCGATTATAGACTAAAGTACTCATTCGATTCTATTCAAATTTTGCAAATTTGTATATCTAATGCTCACTTAGATCCCATTAGATTTTGAACGATATATGAATAGTGCTTCTCATTTTTTTTAACTGTCAAATATTTCAAAGTGACCCCAAGCTCAGGAAACTTAAAATTTGAAATTTTTATTTTCAAATAGGTAAAAAGGCTCCTCACTTTCATAAAATGGCATTAAAGAAATATCAACTTTTCATAATAAAATAAAAAAATAATTAAACAAACTCATTTCATAAAATCGCTGAAAATTTTCCATACAAAATTTGAGTACGGAACATCTTTGACTAGGTATATACCAAAGACCTTATAATAATATATACTGACTAAAGGTAATATATTAACATTATTATTGTGAAATTTGCTCTGTTTATGTTAAATTATTATTTAATTTTACTCTTTTACATCATTTTTCATAATATCTTATATGAATATTAGGAAAATGTTTATTTTATCAGTTTTTTTTAGAAACCGGACGTCATAAGAGTTTATTTTCTAGAAATATACAAGTTACTAATAAATATTTTGTGTTTTTTTACATACATACTATCATGCCTTGTTCATATTGAGGTAGGCAGAGAGAACCGAGCGCCATACTTTCCTATCCTGATATACTTTTCTCGCTTCACATAATCCAAACATTGCCTCATGCACACTCTCCTACTATCTACACTTCAGATTCCATTCATGTGATTTAAATGAGTCTTTCTCGACCGACCTCTATCTCTTATTCCGCATCTTTTAGCCATGTATAATTTTTTTGTCAACTGTTCTTCATCTGTTCTTTCTATGTGGCCGATCCACTTAAGGACATATATTATATTTTTATCTTGCATGTGGCGTCCTTTTCCAACATACATTCTGTTCTTGTGCTTACTTTTTTTATTCAATCACACATCGTCTTATTACACATTTGTCTGAGAGACCTCATTTCAACGGCAGTTATTCTACTTGGGAAACTTGATGTTTTACTATGTTGTTTTGAAAAATATATAAAAAGGACATTATTTACATTGAATTACATTCATGTATTCTCAATGTAACATAAAGAAATTAAGTTTATAAAAAAATAACAAAACAAATAATATTCATCAATTACTAATTTCCACTAGCGTCTACAATCCGCATTTACCATTACGCATTATGTTTCCGGTTGGCTCTCTGATTGGTTGAGGTCTCGTAGTATGGAGTGAAATGAGCTGTGAAATTTTATATTAAATGCAATAAATTAAATAAAAAATGTAAATTTAACTTATAATAATTTATAATTCAATTTATAAAGCAACTCGCTCACGCGAGTCGCTATTATTATTATACACAAACTTAAACCTAGCCTAATAATGCAGAAAAGAAGAGCTGGGGCTAGACGCTACTCTAATTTCCCATGTAAAGTTTGAATTTAGAACAACTTGTATAGACTTAATATTGATTTTTGAAATCATAATATTGTGTATGTTCATCATGAGTAACAAACTATATTTTTCCAGACCAGCCATAACATGTCATGCATAGAAAACTTTCATATTACTATATAATATAATTTATATTTCACAAAGTATGCTTTTGAAAAATTTCTTTTAGAATTTTTGGTTCATTGTCTTAAAATTATGCACAAAAGCTAAAGAAATATTTCATGGTATTAGTTAAAGCAGCACTTCAGAGATCAAGTGATTTTTTTTTCCTATATTATGTTTAGTATTATATATTAAAAGTGTTCTTTGATTGACCAGACTCTTATTGAGCAGTCTCTCTCGCACCCACACATTTACAGATCTATGTCACTGTGCACTACGAGCTCAGGAGATTAGTCTGTGTATAATAAATCGTTAAATTTTAGTGACTTTAAATATATATATTTGTAAAATAGAAATAGAATAATGTTTATAAAGAAATGCTTTTACTCATAAGCAAAATTTGAATGAAAAACAGCTTTTGTTATACTGAATGAGGGCAATATAGAAATATTATTTTCAATATTTGTCTTGTTTGTAGTAAATCGTTTGTCTAATTTAATTATTATATTTATAAAATTTCTCATACCTAATGTATGTGATTCTTATACATACCATAATGCCATGATCCTCACATGGTAGACAGAGAAAACTGAATGCCATATATCTTGACACACAATCATCGCCTCGTCAACATTCATACATCTTCTTATACATGTTTATCTGTTCTTCACGCTTCTAACCTTTTCGTCTTTCAAAATACCATTCACATGGTCATGCCATCCCTTTCTTGGGCGGCATTGATTTCTCATTTCATTCCTATGCGCATTGTATGTTTTCTTCGTCAGGCATTCCTCATTCATTCTCCCCATGTGGCCAATTAATGAATGAAATGAATTCATCATTTTCATTCTATTAATGACATCTATCTTCATCTTAAATTCATTTTAGTGATCTCATTTAAACTGCATTTATTCTGCTTTCATGTGACTTCTGCCATGTCCAGGTTTCACTTGCATACATCAAGGTTGGCACTATTAAGATAGCGTTATCAATGGCAACTTTAGCATCCTTTGATATGTTGCGGTCATTCATAACTGGTCTAAGTGCTCCATTCCCTCTGTTTCTTGCCATAACTCTTCTTTCGATCTCCTTATCAATCCGTCCATTCCGGTATTCCGTTGCTTCCCAAATAGACATATTCGTCTACTTGCTTGAACCATTTGTTCTCTAATTTTATTTGGTACGCTGTTCTGCTTTCACTCTTTTGAAACACCATTTGAACTTCGATTTGCTGGCATCCATTCTCAGTACGTTCTCTTTACATCCTTCATATACTATACTTACTGAATTGTCAACGTTTTGACATTTCTCATATACCTACTAAAATTCAGACAGATAAATTTAAACGAATCGGAATGGGACATATTATGAATATTTCGATTTGTGTGATAGATTTTGTATTTTAATGAATTATTGTGTTGTTTTTCTTGCTAATTGTTGTGTTGTTTAATACGAGTTTTATGTTTTATTTTTACCATATTTTTATAATGGCTAAGAGGCCGTGTATGTGAATATAAATAAATAAATTTCAGACCCTTGCTATCCTCCATAAAAGTTCTGATGCAACATTCAACGTATAGATTGAAGAGCCATGGAGATAGCATGCACCCCATTATTTATAGAGAACTATGTTGTTACTGTGTCGGTGACACAAACACGTGATATTCAGTAGTGGCCAAAAGAATGGAAACTTTTTATTTTGACTACATTTTTCAACTTACTAGGTGATTCAGTTTACTTTTTCATTGAAATTTTATTGCATTCTTATTGTTTTTAATGACAAATATTTTCTTTTGTTTATTTCGCAAGAAACAATAAATATTTTTTTAATTGTTTTAACTTTTTTTTACAAAATTAGTTAATCCTTTCTAATTTGTCTCATAATGAGTTGTAAGGAACATATACCTTACTATTTGATGATATGAATCATCATTATTACTCACATTTTTTTCTGGAAATTTGTTTTTTTGATGTCTGTGATCATTAGAAAGTAATTATTGAGGATATTTGAAATCCTATCTAAGCAAGAGCTATTAGTCTGTCGTTCGTCCTGTACTGTGTCATTTGTAAGTGGTTGGACTGTTTTTCAAATTCTGAGATTATTTTATTCTGAAACTTCTTCTGAAACATGCTTGGAGGCTACTGGTCACCTACAAAATGTAGTAGAGCAGTTACCCTACGAGAAGAGGGATATACATATAAACAAATTGCTGAAAAGTTGGGACACAGAGCGTCCAAGTCTGGAGTTCAAAGGTCTGCGAGAGGTTCAAAGTCTCCAAAAGTTTACACAATGCTGTAAAATCTGGCAGAAACCGGAAGACGTTCTGCATGAAAATCTGCATTTTGGAGAAGTTGGTGGACTCAATGCCTCGAAGAATGAAGGCTGTGATAAAAAATAAAGGCTACCCAACTAAATACTAAAGTGATTTATCTTAAACACGTGAATTTTAAATTTTATTGTCATTAACAATTTTCCATAGCTGAGCACAATATTTTTTATATTTTATTCAATGTACAATAATTTTAATAAAATGTGTATTATATCTGAATATTTTATGTATAAATGATAATTCATGCATAACCCACACTATAATAAAGACAAGGCAATAATATTTTTTTAGAAATATTCATTTAGAAATCTAAGAAGGAAGATTTTCTATGTAATTTAGTCGAGTAAAAAATAGTTTCCATTTTTTTGGCCACTACTGTATTATATAGGTACAAATTTTTATTTGTTAACCGTTCATCTTAAGTTCATTCTATATGGTCAAACAAAAAAAATATAAACCAAATTTTGAATTAATTGAACTAACATATTTAACAAACCAAATATTTATTTAGAAATAATTGAAATAGCCCACCTAAGTGTTGAAGAATGATAAATTACTGATTTTCAAATAATAAGTACCTGCCAATAAATCTAAAGTTTAAGTTATGGTTTAAGTATTGAATTTAGAATAAAATATGAAATTATGTGAACAAAAAACTGATTTAATAGAAAAACATTATTTTTGAAAAATAGTACAATATAATAATTTATAGTACAAGTCATTGAACCAGCCATTGTATGTAGTACAAGTCATTGAACGACTGTTAGTCAAGTAAAGGTTTTTTAAACAACTGCGATCGAGCGCCATTGTTGATTGTTTTGGCAGGGTTGAAATTCATAGTATAATTAGTTGCATGTAACTAGGGAATGCAATCCCGCAGGACGATGTCAATCCAGGTATTTGCGGGACTGAACAATCTTAGTACCGCTGGATCCAGGTATTTGCGGGATCCAGCAGGGTGGACTTAGATATCTTATCAATCGTATAATAAAGACCTAATTAATACCTCGATCTACCAACCTTGTTTTTAGAGTTTTAAATTTATACCTAATCAAACACGTTCTTTGGGACATTTTAAATGGTTTATTAACAAACTTACCTTTAGTTAGACATCGGTAAAGTTTGTCATAAATTGGCAAAGAATAAAATGAGACATAAATTTATATTACAAATTAAATTTAAATAATAACGTTCACACGATAAACAATATTTTTGTACAATAAGCATCATAAGTTTAAACATTATTTTGGAAATAGCTTCGTAAAAAAGTTAAAGTATTGTGTCGTCTGATAAACGGCTTCTGATATTGGACACAAGGTAGCCAGTGGCTGAAAAAGCTCGTTCAGATTCCACGCTGGTTGGCACAATAGTCATTTGCGCATTGTAAGTGAATTGAAGGTATGTGCCTTTCCACCGGACTCGAAATAATTCATTTCCTTCTTTATCAAAACCTCAATGTTGCTCATATTGCCAGATCTAGGTTGTTGGGCTGTTGATCTCGAACTCTTCATACTAATCAAAGTAAGTTTGAGTTCGTCTTGAAGTGACATTGGTGCTGCTGCTGCTGCGTATGTCTCCTGATTTGCGAGAGGAGTGTCGTCATCCTAAGGTTCATCAGCGTCAGCAGGAGCAGTGGCTTCTGCGTTGTTACCCATGTCCGTGTACTCTAGCCTTTCGACTATAGTTTTGATTGTCTTGCATATTAAACTTTTTGAAGGTAGACTAAATGTGTCATCAACATTAATAAATTGACTACTGTCTTCTTCGTACTTATATGGATCATGTAAGTATATAATAAAACCGCTGTCAAGTTAGTTCGCCGCTCTGAAATCCGTTTCCTCAACAAATCAACAAAGAGTAACACGTATGAATTACGCTTCTCTGTAATCCCGCCAGTCCAGCGGGATCCCGCAAAATTTTCGACCGAGATTAGTCCCGCAAAATGTCTGCGGGATCTCGGTATTTCGGGATCCCGTTTGGGATTGCATTCCCTACATGTAACACATTACATCCAACTGTTGATAGTATGTGTATAGTAAAAGAATACGTAAAAATCCATGTATTTTATAAATAAAAATAAATAAACGTACCAAACTATGAACCCTAGCATCTAAATTATTGAATATTTTTAAGATATTTTGTTTTTTATATAAAAAATGTATGTCAGGCAAGACTTGTGTGAAGGTCAGTAGGTACTTTTTCCTCTCTCGAATATGTAAACAGCTTGATGGTATGTATGTATGGAGATTAAGTATCAAACTACTGAGATTCCCCGTAAGAAAAGTTCAAGATGCACTGCGATAGTGTATATGTTTTTATAGAAAATTAAATTATCTAGTTGGTTTTTCTGCGTTTTTCAATATTTAAGAAAAATGGGAAATAAAGTCAGTAAAAAACACACAAATTATTATAAAAAATATACATAAATATATGTTTTTAATTTGATGCCAAAAAGAATAGTGTTTGTAATCATTTTTATTGACTCACAAACAGCGAAGTGTATAATTTTATTTTAATATTATATTTATTACGCTGCAGTTTATCAATGTTGGAGATAGTTTTTTCAAGTCAAGTTTGTTCAAAATGCAGAAAAATATCAATAAACATTAGGTTTCCGTTGATTTAATTCACGTATAAAACTTTTTTAACGCACGTGATATTTATCTTAACTAACATGTAACTTCATCATGTATTAGGGTGTTTTAATAAATCATATTATATTCAATTACTAGATTCGGTGTTTTATGTTCTCTTAATTTCTCCCAAATGTAAAACAAAATGTTTAATTTTGTTTTATAAAAGTCTGTACTTAACATCTATAAAACATATTGTCATATAAAAGGAATATAACAGGTTCATCGACAACTACATATTATGTTTTATAAAAGTTTTTGTTTTTCATTTATAAAACCAACTGTTGAATAATAGGTATATAAACGTCACACTAATAATTTTATGTCGTATTGAAGTCATCCATAATACCACTATACAATCGTCTATTAAAGTTTTTTCTAAAACGTTTATAGGCCAATAAGTTGTTTAGATGTTATAATAATACCCTTTTTATGATGATATTGTCTTTTTAAAAATCTTTATACAACTGAAATGTTTTTACGACTTACAGATTTGTTAAGTTAACGTTTCGATTAAGACCATTATGTGATCCTTGTATAATTACGTTGCAAAAACGTTTATTGGACGTTGCAATTAGACTATTTAGTTAGAGGACTTAACCGTCAGATGTACAACGTCTATACGACTAACAGAGTTAGTTAATAACCACTATAAAACTCCTATACGACTAAAAGTCATAGGTATAACTCTTATTTATACGACTTGTTTGCTAGTTGGATTGTCTCTGGGGGAAACATAAAATTAAAATAGTCGCATCATTTCTATCTTCGGCCTTCGTGGCTCAGTAGGTTAGGTATCTGACTACTGATCCAAGGGTCCCAGATTCGATTCCCGGTGGAGATACAGTTTTTAATTGTGTTTTAAGTCTGGCTCTGTGAGACGATTAATACCATAAGCAGATCGTAAGTCTCCAGAATGTGGCAGCTTGTTATTGGTGCATGTTAAATAATTATTTGACATTGTACCTGTTAGTTGCCCGTGAAGCTACATAAAATAAAAAGTTATAATATAATATTATGCTGATTAATTATTTAAATGTTTTATCAAATGACAGAACGAACGCGTATAATATCTGTCAAATGACAAATGTCAACCACGGTAGACGGTGCTGCCAGGACTTAAATTTTTAGATATTATTGGAGAGTTGCACGAAAAAAATATGAATCCTTATGAAGAAGGGGTTGAACTTAACATTGTTTTTACTCCTCACTACCCCAAGGGGATTTATGAATTCGCAATTTTTAAAGTAATTTTTTATTGCAGATTATCAACTAGTATCATGCTGGGATTGCATTCTGAAAGTTTCATCACAATGTATCTGTGTGTGTGTGCTGTGTACTATAATATGCTACGTACGGCGTGTTTATTCTAGATTATCGATTATAGACTAAAGTGCTCATTCGATTATTTTCAAATTTTGCAAATTTGTATATCAAAAACTCGCATAGACCTCATTAGATTTTGAAGGATATCTGAATAGTGGTTCTCATTTTTTTAACTGTCAAATATTTCAAAGTGACTCCCATGCTCAGGAAACTCGAAATTTGTTATTTTTATTTTCAAATTGCTAAAAGGGCACATCACTTAAATAAAATGTCATTAATAAATATCAATTTTTCATAATAATATATTTAAATAATAAAAGAATTAAACTCACTAATTTCATAAAATTGCCGAAAACTTTCTATAGAAACTTTGAATACTCTATAGTGACTTGTTAGTGAGGAGTTTAGCGTTGGCCACAACCCACTCGTTTTATTACGTAACTTATTTTTAACGATTTATTTGAGTTTTTTTTACCTTTATAATATATTAACACAACTGTATGTTTCCTTGATAAAAACTAAAAAAACTGTTTGCCTTTTCGTCTTGGTGAACTGCTATTAACTCTGATTCGTGGTATGCTCACACTTTTGTCTTTTTTGCTTATTTCCAGTCCATTTTTGGTTGGCCCTTTTGATACCTTATCCCTACGTCTTTTGCTCATCTTTGTTATTAGCTTTTACTTCATTAATTTTTTTATACGCTTGTTAACTACGAAATTTGTCAACGTCCTTAAGATCTCGTTTATGTGGCGATATTCGGGGTCAGATGTAATGCCCACTGTTTAAAATCATCATCTTAGGCTCCTCAGCCCGTTGGTAATCTTGGCTTCCTCCATCATTCCTCGACGCCTCCATCTATCCTAGCATGTACACACATCCCGCTGCAATTACCTTGGGGCTTTGTGTGCAGGATCCTCTTTGGCACTCTTGTCGCACATTCTTTCCACGTGCCCTACCCATCGCAGCCTTCCTATTTTTATCACCTTTATAATGTCGGACCTTTATAATATTGTAGATTTCGTCGTTGTGTCGTATTCTCCAACCTTCGTGTACCTGCACGTGTCCGACTATCTTTCATAATTTATATAAAGTATTTATTTATATAATTTATGTACATGTGTACACAGGCAGGTTTATAGCTATAAGGCAATTTCTTCCAACCAAAACGAGCAACGTGAAGTCTCTAAGTTAAATTGGTACAATACTTATTAAGTGAGAAATAAATTGATACAAAAATAAAATGGGGGAGTAAAAAAAAATACAAAGACAAGAAAAAGAAAAGAGAGTTAAAAAATGAATATTAAAAATAACACTGATCATAACAACGAGGATAAGGAGGTTATGGAAGGATATAGAAGGAATTCAGGAACTATTTGACAAATAAAGTTTTTTTAGTTTACCTTTAAATATTTGAATGGATTGAGATGACGTTACTTCATCACTTAGGCCGTTCCATAGTCTAGCTGACTGTACTTGAAAAGAAGAGCTGAAAAATTCTGTATTGTGAATGGGGATAGCTAGTGTAGTACGTTCAGCAGATCGAAGGGGTAGGCCGTGACTTTACAAGAAAATGACGTTTTTTTTTAAATATCGCGGTGAATAGGGATTATAAATAGTCTTATAAAGTAACGACGATATGTGAATATGTAACGACGATCTCGTACATATATTTGGCGAACGAAATATATTTCTACAAGTCGAAAGTAGGTACAATTATTATTTCACAATTTATACATAGTAATATTTCAATGTCCATCTTGGCCCGTGTTTGTCTACTGCAAGGATATTAGGCTTTGACATATGTGTAGACGTAATTCCAACGTTTGTAATGGTTACTTTGTGATCACATATAATTATGATGAAAAAAATATACATAATTTTTCGATATTTATTTTGGTTCGTATCGCTCAAAAGCGGGCGTCGTCATAATTTTGAACAAGGGTGGAGAAGACAATATATATTATATAGATTCAAAACGAGGATACGAATAATAGGGGAGGAATGGGTAATACCAAGAAAAATATAAAACCCAAAGTACTTAAACTTAATCTTTTACTTAGATTAAAACGAGTTATAAGTTTTAATAAATTCACTATTAGGTACCTACTACCTGGATACCGGTGGATACTTACAACTAGGTATGTAAAAAATGTAAAAAGTACATAATGAATTTATTTATTTATTTATTTGATTCTTCTTGTACACTGGCGGGCTTATTGCCTTAGGCAATTTCTTCCAACCAACCAGAGTAAATATTAAATATACAAAACAATGTGTACTATGGCAATAAGTTAATCACATTACAAAATAAATAAACATAGCAGAAGAAAAGTAAAGAAACAAAGAATATACCATATAAGAACAATTCATAGCAATGATTGGAAAACTAAAGGATAAGGAAAGGAAGAGAAGAGGAAAATGTAATCAGATGTTGTCAGATAAATATTTTTGCTTTAGCCTTTTCTTAAAGATGTTTAATGAGATAGATGACGTAATATCAGGACTAACCTTATCAAAATATGGTAGTTTTTAGCAACATTTTATTTCAAATTTCAATCTATCCATTGTCACATTTTATATTTGATTTTGTCTTGTGTATCAAATGCTTTTATGTAGGTACATAATTTTCTGACAATACTATAAGAACCTGATTGGGGTGCTACTTAATAATCTTTAATTGTTTATTTCATCCAACTGTCGATTCGTTCATGAGAATTCAATTCTCTTAATGAATCGACATTATTAAGCCAAGATGCGTGTACGAAGGAAAATTTTGTATGGTGTAGTGGACTGTTTGCAAGCTAATAACACCAACTAGAGGCCTCGCAGCATATATGTTCCCATACATGGATTTACTCAGAATTCGGAGTAGAACATTTTATGTGAGTTTTTTGTGTGTGTGTGTGTGTGTGTATGTGTGTGTGTCTGTCTGTGTGTCTGTGTGTCCCCCCCCCTTATAACTTTTGATCCGCTCAATTCACAGAGCCCAAATTTTTAGAATATATAAACAGTTATAGGCCTACAAAACTTTTTTACTCAGAATTGTGTATTTGTGTTTCAGTCAGGGGTTATCAACTATTGAAATTTTGATTTATTTTTCCATATATCTCAGAAACCGTAAAAGCTAGAACGCTGAAAATTGGTATAAACATAGACAAATACAAAATCTCAAATTAGTTTTTTTTTTTAAATTCTAGGGTTTCTCAAACATTTTTTATTAAGAAAAATATTTTCTTTATGATAAATTTATGAGTTTAACTGCCTATATTTCCAATTTTTTTTTTAAATATCGAAAAAAGCCGAAAGACCCCAACTAGAAAATTTAATTTTATATAAAAAATGTTAACATTGTATTAGCACATCTCAAATTTTTTTTAACAATTTTTATAAAAATTTAATTTAGTGACGACATTGCTTCATACAATTTGTATGGAAGTATCCTACTCACAATATCTAAGAAGACTTAATAATTTGATACTTATCTCCAAACATACATACATACCATCATGCTGTTTTCACATTCTGGGTAGGATCAAAGGACTGATCTCCATACTATCCTATCTTGACATACATACCTAGGTACATGTGTTGTATAGAAAACCATATATCTTAAAATATTAAATAATTTGTATTTATGGGTTTATAGTTTGGTACTTATTCTTCAACTGTACATACTATCACTATCGACAGTTGGATCTCATGTGTTACATACAACTAGTAATAATATTTTTTTTTTATTTATGCCAGCCCTGTTATTAGATTTTGTGGGTATGAATGTGTTATCAACTTGTATAAGTTCATTTCTATAATGGTTAAGCGATATCCGTTCCTTTAGGCGTGATAATTATTTCTGCTGAAGATAATAAATTGTGGTTTTTTATGTCTGTGTGTGTGTGTGAAAATTATTATCGTTTAATGTCAACGAATTTCTCTGAGCAAAAACACACAATTCTTGTTTATTTATCAAGCGCAAGAAAATGGTATTCTAGATTAAATCGGGTGAGTGTTTAATGTACTTACAAATTTAATAGTCCCTTTTCATCAATTGAATATTTGCCATATTTAAATTATCAACATTTCGGTTGAAAAATATTTTTTTTATTTCTCTCTTTCTTTTGGTCTTGCCATCCTTTTCTTGGGCGAACCCTACCTCTTGTTCAGCTACTCTCAGCTTTGTATATTTTTTTCAGGCGGCTTTAATTCATTATCCTCAAGTAGCCGAACAATTCTCTTTTAGACATCTTACTTTAAACAACGATCTTTCCATGTGTTCTCGATTGTGGTTTCTTGGTCTGTTCGACTAGCAGCCGTTCCTGGAACGAAAAGAGCTATAAGTTCTAAAACGTTATCTATGGAGTGGGGTATGAGACTGCGAAATTATTTTAAAAGGCCTTGGTATATACTGGGAATACGGATGTATACAAATATGCACACTAAATTACCTTCTTATGTATGAAATACGAAAAAATATTATATATCACCTAATCTGTGATATGCAATATTTTTTCATGATGCAGAGGTAAAATTTAGAGGTTATTTTTAAATAGCAAGAATAGTTATTAAACTATAAAATAGTAAAAAAACTTAGCCGGTAGATTTTTATATTCTCTTTTTATTAAAGTAAAAATCTTTTTTTATCGGCCTTGTAGTTTTTTATTTGTTTACAATAAAAAAAAAAAAAAAAGAGTATTACTAAAGCTAATTTTACAAGAAAAGTAATAAACAAAATCAAATTTCAAAAAACACATCCAATAGAATCAAGATGTAAATACAAACTATTCTAATAATATATTTCGAGACGTATAATAACACGTATCTTATGAGGATACTGAGGATAATATATGTATGTGTCACCATAATGGTTGCAACACCTTCTTCGTTGATCCTTAAGTAAGTTAGAATCCCATGTTATGATTCTAGAATATAATCCTCTCTGTACTATTCCTTGTATGTTTCAGGTGTGTTCCTATAATTTTGTTTTTTCTCATTTTTCGTAAATTGTATGTTAAGCTTTTAAAATTACTTGATATGATGTCCTATTACTATGTACCGTAGTCTACATTTACTTGTTTTTTTTTCATTGTTTTTAATATCATTATGCTCTACTGTACTGTTGGATATCCAAAATAAATAAAATAAAAAATATTTTTTTTTTTTTTTTAATATATATGTACCTACTGTAGACTCTTAAGTAATTCTGTTAAGTAGGTAATGTTCCAATTCGTTTCCCTGTCAGATCGTCCTATTACAAATTCTTCATAGCGATCTCATTTCAACTACTTGTGCCATAGATTTGAAGTGGAACTCTTGCTTCTCTAGGCTAAAAAGAATTATTGCCTGTTGGAAGGCTGATTAAATCATATTATTTGAATTTACCACTAATTTACCTACTTGCTATTGTATGAAGATCATACAGTCTTTATAACTAACATACATATAGATCATTGAGACTATATACCTAACGTACATACATTGAATAAAGATCATCCAGTCTATCAACCTACTTAACATAGGTAGGTATATTGGATATAGATTATTCAGTCTATATAATATTAGTATGTATGTACCTATGATACAAATTGGTCAGCGGCGGTCTTTTACCAAACACCGTGGGTTATAATTAAAAACCTATGGCTATTATGCAAATAGGTAGGTATGTAGGTACTCTAAAATGCCAATCAGGTAAGCTTAAAATATAAAATGATAGGTTTCTACAAAATAGGTACCTACCTAATCACTATGAATTGTTATTTTTATTTATTTATTTATTTAATTCATACGTAGGAGCAACCGATCGACGCGATGGTGGTAATACGACCATTCAAGGACAATTTGTGCCATTTGAGGACACAAGAAATACAAATTTTCTACGATTTCCGATTTCCCTGTGAGATATTGAGTGCTATTCTGAAATTTCAACGATTCTATTGAAAAGAATCCAATTACAATAGCTATAATTTTTTGCCAAATCACTGCTTATTCAATAGTACACATTTTGGGTACCTATTCAGAACATTCTATAGTCAAAAGCAATTGTAACTATTTTAAGATTATTCTGTTATAATGCAACACCCATTGATATTCACTAAAACTGATTATATTTTGCTTAAAACACTTCTTAAATAATACTAATAAAAATTGCATATGAAATTTTTTTTGAACATTATAAGTATGTAAGTACGCATTATTTAAAAGGAAAAATGTACGGTTAGTTACATAGGTTATAAATACGTAGGTAAATACCTACATAAATTTTCTTTTGTAAATTTAGGTTAAAATATGAATATTCGATACCAATACGTATAAAATATCCAAAATGTCGAATTGGGCGAATTTCTCATTGATGTGCCTACTTTCGTGTGAGAGGGTTATTAAGAGTTTGATCAGTCTGTTCATTTCACGTTGCATGAGTTGGTTGGAAGGTATTCACTTATGGCAAAAAACCTGCCTTAATGTTAATTTGTAAAATTAGATAAGTAATTTAGCGATAATTGTTTATACATTTTTTTGAAATGTCCTTATTAAGCAAGTACATATATGTACATCTTCCTACATTTCCTAGAATAAGCATTAATGCTTGTGCTATAGATAAACGAAATCGGTCGAGGCAGGATTCGAACTCGCGACCATTGGATTGCTAGCCCAGCGCGCTAACCGCTCAGTCATCAACCCATATAAATTGTAATTGCAAAAAAAAAATGTAGGTACATACAGAGTAGAATAAAAAAATATATATATTTTATATTGGAAACAAAATTAAGGAATATTAAATATTATTATTATTTTTTACGGCGCTGGCCGATTTACTAATTATATTAATAACAATTAAGCACTACAAATAATAACACTCAGTTAATATTATTACCATTATACACTTCCTCAAAAGAATTAGCAGATCAATGCGTAAATTGTAAATTATTTAAAAGAACAAAATAAAATGCAACAAACACATCATTAAGCTTTCAATAGGGAATAGTTCACCCATCCAGATACTTAACATATCAAAGGATTAAGGCTCTGAGGAGGTCTCTATACTACCTAACAACCCTACTGATTCCCGAATATTATCGTTTAAAAAATCTTTAACTATTCTACGTGTAATCATTATAACCGTTTTTTCAATTTTATTATTTTTTTTTATTCGGTAGGTACTATTATTTTGGTTTTAGTGCAACCGCTTCTAAATATAGAAAAATGGATCGCTTTTATAGCATAAATCTTAAATATTTGTATGAGAAATAATTTTTTCATAAACAGTTGGGAAACGAAGCCCAGAATGCCAGGATAGAATTCAAATGACCTACCACTATGCCAAGGCGTTCGACATTAACGAATGACCACAACATGGTCACCTTTTTGTTCTTGTACCAATGTATTTTATTTATATCCCTTGATTATCCTGGTTTTGTTTAAGTACAACAAAATAATTATTGGCTGTCTTAAAGGTATGCAGCATGGTGTTTAAGGACTATAGATTCCTTTATAATCAAATTAAACAATTCTTTGGATTCTTGGGTCCAAATTGGTTTGTTAATATTTATGTGAATCTCGAGAAATTCAACTGAAATCTGTGGCAGAGAGTCATTATTTCGAGTATTCCTTTTGTTTATGGTAACATAATGGATACATACACCATATAATTATTTTTATATTGGTCATTGATGAAATAAAAGGGAACACATTATTTACATATATCTGAGGATAAATCGATTTAAACGGATATTTTTGGACAAAAAATAATTATAAACAACCCAGATGTTGCTCAAATGAAACATTTAATGTAACATAATGAAGATAGGAACCTAACTACATGGTTTGTTTTGTTCTTCTTCTTGTGCAGCTCCTAACGGAAGTTGGTGACTATCAGACCAAACTCTTTACAATATCGCACCAAATAATATGTGATGCAGCATCCGGAATTCCGAACTTGTTGAAATCCTACTATTATTTTTCCTAGGCGCATTGTGAAGCCCAGCTGTTGAACGCGTTTGGTAATAACTGATTTTATATTATGTCGAGCAGGGGTCAAGTTTGCATCAAAAACAACTCCAAACTCTTTTTTTCGTAAATCCGGATTTACATTGAACTATTCATAACGTAGTTATACACCATTGGAGTTTCGGAACATGCATATAGAACACCTTAACCCACACCCATAACAGAACACCTTGTTAATGTTAAGTTAAGGTTATTTTCTATAGATCATTTCCAAAGGTATTCGAGGTATGATTGCAACAGAAGGCAGACTGCTATGCTTTTGGTGCAAATATAAAGCTCCAAGTCATCAGCATACAACATACATAGACAATACTAGATAACATCCTGTATACAATCAATGTATCTCAAAAATAACAGTGGTCCAATTTAAATCTAATATTTTAAAAGTCGGTTCTACGAAATCATTGGATTTTTCCTGTCGGAAGTCAATTATGTTGTAAAATTGTAAAAAAAAGAATTATAGTAAGCTGTGCTATTAAGAAGTAAAATAATAATTGAGTGTTTCTTAATCTTCATCTTATATTTAATTCTTTATAGAGAGACATTTAATTTTTTAATAGCATGTTTTGTTTGTCAATGACAATTTAATATGTTATTGTATATCTAATGTATACACTTTTTTCTTTTAGTTTTTACCGCCCAATGTTTTAATTTTAATGGGTCTGTTTCTAGATTTTAAAGATAAAGTTTTTGATTGTAGTTTTGCTGCTGCGTTTTTAACCCGTTCAAGTACCCTAAGGAAAGAAATATTTTATTTAATTATTTTTCTTCTTCTTCGTTAATTCACTGCTGAGAGTCGTGATCCCTGTCTATCGAACCGCTGATGGACAGAACGAATAGTCTCCAGTCATCTCTGCTCTCCACAGCTCGCACTACCGAATATATAACGTTTCTTCTTTTTTTCCTGGTCCACATCTAGTGACAGTATTTTTTTCCAGGTCACCTGGCTTTCCCCTGGAGATGTGACCAAAAATAAGCTCTGTATTCGACGACTTGAATTGGGATTTAAAACATCTAAACTGCACTATTTAAGAGAAAATAGATTATTAATACGAAAGGTGAGATGTGTATTTGGTTACTTAGAGCAAAATCTTTGTTATTTAGTTCAATGTGATATTATGTAGAAAAACATGACTTTTGATATTGTGCGATGCGACTTTTATATTGGTAATGTAAGTAAGAAAAATAACTTAACGTATTTTGAATACAGCAATGTCTTTTTCAATATTGAGTAACATACAATGATACAATTTACATACATATAATACATCGCTTTCGTACCTATTTTTATGTACCGTCAAACTTTGTTATAACGAGCACGGAGGGATTAACTAAATCTGCTCGTTATATCTAAAATTGCTCGTTATAACTAAATTTGATGGTTTTAACTAAATTTGCTCGTTATAACTTAATTTGCTCGTTATAATTAAATTTGCTCGTTATTACTAAATTTGCTCGTTATAACTAAATTTGCCCGTTATAACTATATTTACTCGTTATAACCATTACTCGTTACGTCAGAATTTGTAACTAATGAGTAATAAGATTATGTATGAAGGTCTACATTTATCAACAAATATTTACATAATTATCAATCTTCTTTCCTTTCCCTTTAGCGCTTTTGTCCCGTTTCTATCGGGGTACACTTTGAACATGATCCTGGAATTGGCGAGTCTGGTTATCACATTGAAGCGACTGCCATCTGACCTTCGTAACCTTAAGAAAGGGGAACCACACAAATTGGATCATGGCTACACATGGCTAGTGATATAAATCCGCACATAGATTTTTTGAAAATCCAGAGGTACGTGCCCCGCCCGGATTCGAACCGTCGACCTCACGCATGTGAGGCGACGACCTCACCGCTGGGCTATCACGGCTTATGCCACATAATTATCAATAAAATCTAAAATATACACATATCTACCTACCTAAGTATACGTATTTTTTATTGAACTTTCCATATTTTTTTAAATTGTATAGTGGTAAGTTAGTGATTTGACATCGCTGCCGGTGCCCTGGGTTCGATTTTCAGCAAAGGACAAATTTATTTTAAAATATGTTTCACGCAATTCTTGGTTCTTTGTAATAAAAACACCATTTAGTTTGAAGGAATTGCCATGTCTCAATAAACTTGCCAATCGCACAATTTGCATAGAATTTATTATTTCATAGTAATATTACCTATATGTTTAATTATTCTTTTCGAGAGGAAGTGTCAAATACAGGAAGAGGATACTATTGTGTAATTTTCAAACCCCACAAAAATATTAAATAAAACAATTGTCTGTTATTATAAAAAATATGCATATGAGGGGTTAAGGCAGTCGCTATACGCTCACTGACGCAGTCACATCCCAAAACTGACAATTATTCTAATTCGTACGAATTGCTTCCAAGTCCCACCTATTTCTAGTATTTAACCATGTAATTTTCTATAATAATAACATCCCGGACTGGAACAAGTCTCGTCTAGACCCGCTCACCATAATATTCAAATTCATTTTTTCTCTCCTCATCGTCGATGTAATTATAATACATTCTATGCCATCCATTCCATCCATACTTTGTCTCTTTCGAATCACACAAATGAACGATCTCCCAAACCACAAATAAATGTATACGAAGACTAAAGAATTATTCAGAATTAACATAAATATATACTACAAATTTATCATTCAAATGCTACCACTTTAAATGCTGTTCACCACAAATGCGATTTCGATTATTATTATTAACGACTGGGTTGGGGCCAACACTTGACCCTTCACAACATAAACCTCCTTTTGATTGTAACGTTGGAGTCTGCACTTAGATCGTAGAACTCTACAGTGGTAAAAATCAATGAAAACTTGATGTCATAGGTAGTTATATAAATTTGTTCCTTTTCACATGACGATCGTTTTGTCTAGTAGAGGTATTTTTTATTACCTAGTAAAATAAAACATCAAATCATTTCATTAAATAATAATGTCTACGTACAAATAACAATATTTTGTTTTCTAGAATGTGAGACAGAACGAAATGAATGTATATTTATAGAAAACTGCATACCTAAATAAGTTAACAATGTACATAGTTCTACACAAATAATGATATCGATATAACTGTGACAAGCACCCTTTGTATGAGTTAATTACATAATTTTTTATTATATCTTTTGACGTGATTAGTTCTAAAATGCTCTTTAATAAGAAAATACCCGTAGAACTAGACACACTCCTCTTTCCCATCCTTACCACTCAGCACACTTACTACATGCTCAACATGCAACAATCTACAGAATCTGTAATATGTACAATAGGAATTTCCAAGAGTTCGACATATTCTTACTAAGCGCCCTCACATTTTAACAAATATATCAGACTTAAAATTTCATCCTCATAATCTTACTCAACACTTAATATACTGTACACATTTATTTTATACAATTTCACACATCATTCACACAATATCTCACCATAATATTTAACTATTCTTAACTTATCTTAATAAACCTACTAAAATAACTCCAGTGACAACCTGTTATTGGCTTTAATATTTACCTAAATCATCTTTATTTTATATAATTTACTATACGCTTTATGTTGTCCTCTTAATAAATAATAAAAAAATACAAGATTTCAGCTGTCATTATACAGAAATAATAATTATAATATTGAAAAGTATCTACATTCGAACTTTAAGTTGTGCACTGGACACAGCAAGTAAAAATCATAAAAATACTCTTGGTTCAATTCGAGTATTTACTTTGTAGAAAATACAAATTTCATCAAAATATCAAAGAATCTAGCTGATGCATTGTCACCGGGAAGCGTATTTACCTTTCCGTGTTGATTAGGAGGCAAATACTGCCTCGAATTAGGCACAAGTTTGCTGTGTCAAAGCACTTATTAGCAGGAACAGTTTGTGTTTCTAAAACGTGTGAATTTGGAGGACACGTGCCTTGAATTCAACACGAGTTTTTAAGTACATTAGCGCAACAAACTAGTGCCTAATTCGAGGTAGTACCTACTTGCCTCCTAATCAACACGGAAAAGTAAATACGCCACCGGGAATACATTATATTCTGAGAGTTTTAGAACTCAAACTGGTCGGGAAGTTGGTTAGAATTCGATTATAAAATTTCAGTACAATTAAAATTATTTTTTAAAATGATGTAAAAAAAACATACGCGATATGCCATACTTATACATTAAAATATCGTGATTATACTTATAGTATGGGGTGTCTGCGTTTAGTTAATATCTCTAAAATCATAACTCTCCACTCTATCATATGTAGTAGTGGAGACTCAACATTAATATTAACATTTTGGTATACGTTTCTTCCAACCCAATAGTTATATTTATTTAATTACATAATTTCGCATATTATATTGCATTTTCTTGAGGCATGTACAGCTTAAACCCCGAGGTGTTAAAGATACTTATAATTTTTTGTAGCTTGACTGCAATTTTACGAAACATAAACTTGTCTATGTCATAAAAACCTACAATAATTAAATAAAACCATCTTGCCGTGTCCTTAGTGTGGTAAATGGAAAAAATGCAATATATTTGACATTATTTTCAATTAACACTTAAATATCTATGGCAAGTCAATCTATTTTCGGTGAAATATATTGAATTCCTGAAAACGTCATGGCTTTTATGTATAGTCACTAACACCATGATTATATGTATGAAAATAAATAAAATTAGATAAAAAATAAAATATTTTCTCCCAATTCGAAACTACACAATATTGACATCGTTGCCAGATGTGCGTGAATAAATTATTTTTTTTCTATTTTATCTTCTTTCTTTCGCCTTAGCGCTTTTATCCCGTTTCTATCGGGGTACGCTTTGACCATGAGCCTGGAATTGGCGAGTCTGGTTATTACATTGAAGCGACTGCCATCTGACCTTCGTAACCCTTCGAAAGGGGTACCAGACAAATTGGATCATGGCTACACATCATCATCATCATCATTGGCGCTACAGCCCACTGTGAGCCTTGGCCTCCTCCAGAATTTTTCGCCATTTAGACCGGTCCATCGTCTGCATTCTCCAGTTTGTCACGCCAATCCTCTTTAGATCCTCCTGTATGCCGTCCATCCACCGCAGCTTGGGTCTCCCCACACCACGTCTCCCCTCCGGTCGTGTGTCGAGAATCTTCTTTGGGATTCGGCATTCCTCCATTCGCTGAACGTGCCCTAACCATTGATGGCTACACATAGCTAGTGATATAAATCCGCACATAGATTTTTTTTTAAATCCAGAGGTTCGTGCCCTGCCCGGATTCGAACCGTCGACCTCACGCATGTGAGGCGACGACTTTACCGCTGGGCTATCACCGCTTTCTATTTTATCTGTTAAATTTAAAATAGATTTCCACTATATCAAAAGAGAAACATTAGAATTATTAAATATTTCTATCTATCCTAACATTTAGATACAAACTTCTTTAAATTTTGGGAAATATATTTAAACAAGTTTGTATAGATGGGTCGATGGCAGAGCATTTACCGCGCTGGGCTATTAATCCAGTGGTCGCATGTTCGAATCCTGCTTCGACCGATTTCGTTCACCTATAGCACAAGCAATTATGCTTATTTTAGGGAACGTAGGAAGATGTATATGTACTTGTTTAACAATTTACAAAATATCATATTAAAAAAAAAAGTTATTTTCTTCTTCTTATAAATGCATAAATAAGTAATATCAAATCAAAATTAATTACACAATAATTACTCATATATAATCATATCAACACTGATCCCTCCCCATCTGCATTTTTTCTTTCCTTTCTATACCCAACTCTCTCCTACACCATCTTGTATACATTTCTTCATTATTGCTTTTTAGTATCTTTACATATGTACTTAACTTCATGTGGAAACGTATTACTGGCATAGTTGATATAATTTTACTGTTCATATCATGTACTCGTATGCGCTATTTGTTTCCCAAATATAAATAAAATAAATATTATAAACATGGCGTTCAAAATTTTTTTCTATATTATATTTGCTATATATATTTTAATTTATATAAAAAAATGAATATGTCCTTGTTAAACAAATAAATACATATACATCTTCCTACGTTCCCTAAAATAAGCGTAAATGCTTTTGCTATAGGTGAACGAAATCAGTTGAGGCAGGATTCAAACTCGCGACCACTGGATTACTAAACAAATGTGCTATCCGCTCTGCCATCGACCCATCTAACATTGTAATAATGGAAATTTCAGAGAAATAGCTTCGTAATTAAATTCTCTCAACTATATGATGTTAATGTGTAGGTATGTTTTGAAGCTGAAAGTCTTTACATACTTAGTTCCCTTAGAAACTATGATGTTACTTTGTTCACGATCGTGTATAGTTCCATATATGGTCCATAAAGTCTTTATATCAGGTCAGCATGGTGCATGGTAGACGAAGGTTTGTTAAGTCAGGAGAACTTTTATTGCAATGCAAATAGTTTCCGACTTTACACCACTGAACAACAGGGCAGGAACAAGACAATTTTTCGCCCGGGCAAATGTCCGTTATTTGATTTATCTATTAAAATCTTATGTTTCTCGGAGTAAATATAAGAAACAGAATCCGAAACGAAGAAATAAGCATGAAGAAAATCGCATTGCGAAGCTCAAATGGCAGTGGGCAGGGCATGTCGCAAGACAAGTTGGTGAGCCACCAAAAACCTTTAAACGGGGACCATGGATGAATAAAAGAGGCATCGACAGGCCCCTAAAAAGATGGACCGATGATATTTTCAGGACGGCTAGGATAGAATGGATGAGGATAGCATCAAATGAACAAATATGGAAGAAAATGGAAGAGGCCTACCTCCAAAGAAGGAGAATATTTTATTTTTATTTTCAAAAGCTTTACATTATAATAATTGGGATACATATTACATTCCTTAAGTTACAGTATTAAAATTGTAATATGAGATACATATTTTTTATATAATTAAACTAGAAGTCAAATGTTTTTAATTACTTTCTGCAATTATTTTTTTATATACAGTTTTAACTGATGATATTGTATCAAGTTTATCCATACCACTTGGAAAGGTGTTAAATATTTTCGGTATGCTTACTTTCAGTGTCCTTTCACCGTAATAATTTGTCCATCTGGGAATTATCAATTTATTTTGCACAACTTGTCTGGAATTATATATATTTTTTACAGGTAGTTGATATTCATTAGAGAAGTAATGATTTAATATGACTCGATAAGTGTATAATGTGTTAACTGGGAGTATTCATGTTATAATAAATATCATTTCATCATTGTCTTTACATTAAGATAAATCTGATTTGGGTATTATTAGTTTTAACAATCTCGCTTGCAATGATTTAATTTTTGTCATATGCATCTGAATAGGAACAAATTAATTTTCCTAGGTCTTCATCAGAATTCAGAATATATTTGAGATATCATTTGAGCCGGTAGTTATTTGTTTATTTTTATTGTCTTGTATTTCTTCTTCTTTTTCTCCAGCAATGCATGCGTATTCTTTGCAGGTCAAATTGCCGATCAAAACTTATAATTAAATGATGGTCTACTTCAATACTAGAATTAGAATGAACGTCTATAACTGTTGGTAATCGTATAATCTCATTACCATAAGCTATGAATTTATTGTATGTTGGAAACATCAACTTGATGTTCTGCTGTAGAAGGTATAAGAATTAATCTGATCTTGGTTTAATTTATTGGACATTAAGGCGTGTGAAAAAAATACGCAATAAATAACATTTTTAATACGGAACTTATTAAGCGATAAAATATAATATAAAAATATTCAAATAACTTAACCCGACAACAATAAATATTTAAAAATATATACGTTAATTTCCCTAACAGACATTGTGTATAAGGTGTAGGGTGACCAAGTGTCTAGATGGCATCGTGAGGCAAAGACTTTTTCTAAAGAGTAGTTCGCTCTGTGTTTAATTTTTTCAATTTTTTTTTCAACGTTGAATTAATATTTAACATATTACCTGTCAGTAGCCGTAGAAGCAATTAAAATGTGTCAACTTTGTTTGAAATTGGTTTTGGTATTTTCCACATATTTTTATTTTATTTCGCATACACAAACATACCATCACGCCATGTCCTTTGCGGGGTAGGCAGAGAGAACCAAACGCCACATTTTTCTATCCTGGCACGCATTTCTCGCCTCGTCCACATTCATGCATCGTCTCATACATGTTCGTCTGTTGCTCACACTTCTAACATTTCCGTCTTTCAGAATATCGTTCACATGGTCGTTCCATCCCTTTCTTGGGCGTCCCCGACCTCTCATTCCATTCCATTATTTTATTTTATTTACAAAATATACGGCATAAGCCATTTACTTGTTACAATTTACACTTACAATAATTAACTAGTTGCATGTAACACATGAGATCCAACTGTCGATAGCGATAGTACGTATAGTTGAAGAATAAGTACCAAACTATAAACCCATATACCTATACAAATTATTGAATATTTTAAGATATTTTGTTTTCTGTACAACACATGTTGGTATGTATGTCAAGAGAGGATAGTATGGAGGTCAGTCCTTTTTTCCTAACCGGAATATGAAAACAGCATGATGGTACCTATGTATGTATGTTTAGATATAAAGTATCAAACTATTAAGTCTTCTTAGATATTATGTATAGGCGACAGCCATACAAATTGTATGAAGCGATGTCGTCACTAAATTCAATTTTTATAAAAAATTTTAAAAAAAATTGAGATGTGCCAATACAATGCTGATATTTTTTATAGAAAATTAAATTATCTAGTTGGGATGTTTCGGCTTTTTTCGATATTTTTAAAAACTTTGGAAATATAGGCAGTTAAACACATAAATTTATCATAAAAAAAATATTTCTCTAAATGAAAAATGTTTGAGAAACTCTGGATTTTTTTTCAAAAAACTAATTTGAGATTTTGTATTTGTCTATACATACGAATTTTTAGCATTCTAGCGTTAATGGTTTCTGATATATATGGAAAAATAAAGTAAAAATTCAAAAGTTGATAACCCCTGACTGAAACGAAAATTAAAAATACTGAGTATAAAAGTTTTGAAGGCCTATAATTATTTATATATTCTGAAATTTCGGGCAAAAAAAGTAGACCTCTGCATACAATTCTCGCGTATCCTGGCTTGAAACATTGTCGATATGTTAAGAGAACAAAGTTCTCCTGAACAAATCGACAGTTGGAAAACATAAAATATAGATTCAGATAAAATATATATACATACATACATACATACCATCACGCCCTGTCCCTTGCGGGGTAGGCAGAGAGAACCGAACGCCACATTTTTCTATCCAGGCACGCAACCCTCGCCTCGTCCACATTCATGCATCGTCTCATACATGTTCGTCTATTGCTCACACTTCTAACATTTCCGTCTTACAAAATTTCGTTCACATGGTCGTGCCATCCCTTTCTTGGACGTCCCCGACCTCTCATTCCATTCCTTTCCGCTCTGTATATTTTCTTCGTCAGGCGCTCCTCATTCATTCTCCCCATGTGACCAAACCATCTCAATGTGTTCACTTTCATTCTAGTAATGACATCTTTCTTAATCTTACATTCTTTCCTTATATCCTCGTTTCTTACTAAAATATATAGATTTAGATAAAAACACAGGTTAAGATAAAAATAGACAAAAAAGAATCAGAGAATTAGAAAAAAATAATAATATTAATGATAAGAAGGAAAAAAATCGAAATTGACAAAAGTTTAGACAATTTAATCAAACATTTTTGGATAGTTTGAAAATATGTTTGTTTTAGATGATTAGGGTTACCCACCCATATAATTATATAGCCTATTATTAGCCAGTTAAAATTTTAAAATAAAATTTAAAAAGCCGAATTCTTCAGAACATGAATAAATTTTAACCGTTTTAACATGTCGATTCATCTAATATTGCTAAAAATTACATATAATAAAATTATTGGTTACGGTGATAATAAATATAAAAATGGGGGTTGTAGCCAACACTAAACTCTTTAAAACGTTCATATTCAATCAAATATATAAATTATATCTAACATCGTGACATTATAACAATTAGGTACTGATTAATTTTATTTTTCCCAACCACCCTCAGCAATATATTTTCTTTTTCTTCCCAAATCATGAATCTGTCAATATATGTTCGTCTACACACACATGCACACCCTCTCTCACACACACACATACACACCCACACACTCAAACTCTTTCTAGATATCTCTTTCACTCACACATGTATTATTTTGATATTAGGTATAGTAAGTAAGAGGTACATGTTATTTTTGTATTTTTATTTATTTAATTTCAATAATTGTATGCATGTACTGTGTGCTGTCCTTGGTAAAATAAAATAAATAAAAATAAATAAATAAATAAATATAATATCATTACCCATAGACCGATAGTTTTGAAATTGTACATACTATATACTTTATGCACACTTGATGACAATATATAAAAAAATGGCCATGAATTCAATCAAATTTAATACCACTCCCATAGTCTGATCTTGCAGAAATTTTATATATAAAGAAGTGGTTTGGCCAACACTTAAGGTAGTAATGTATAAAAAATCAATATTATGTTAATGTACTTTACGATATCTGAAAATATTCATAGAGTTGAATTTATAATTTATCGATGTAATTGATACCGCTGTAGGGCTACAGAGATAGGTATACACCATACATACAAAAATAATATGTATATTTTTGATAAATTATGATAGCCGTTAATTTGTACATTAAAAATATACTCAAAAATTGTGAAATCATTAACAACTGCGCTTTTGTAAAGAAGTGAAGAATATAAAAATATTAAAAAATATACAAATCTTGGTCACCGTATGTGCCTGGATAAAGATCGCTTTGGATGGTCTGTACCTATTGTTCTAAGTGTGTTATTGTTCACAATATTTCTTAGCTAAGTGGGTATTTTATTATTTGAATACGCTCCTTGTGTCATGTTGTAATGGTAATGAATTAATTCCAACCATTATCATGATGTGAGACTTTTTGGCCCTTCTTTATAATACATACAACAGCATACCTGCCTTGTTTCTTTGCCCATAAATATGTTCAAAACTAGCCGCCGAAACACTCGACAGTCAGTCATAAAATCAACATTTGAGTAGTTATCAGTTGCTTGTCAAGGTATAGGTAGGTACCTATATAAAAAAAACACCAAATTTGTATTCAAATTTCAGATAATCAGCTAGTTTAACATGCACATCGTTTCCTTCATAAATAATAGACTATGATTCAATTTGCATCTTAGACAGTTAAACGTAGGTATATCTACTGTGTTGAGTTTATTTCAAAACTCGCCCATACTTCGAAATCTCACAAATCTAGTCACAATACGTCCGATTCTATAACTTTTATAAAACATTCTGGCTTTATTATTCCACTAAGTCCAAGTTGTTATTCTATAACGCTGAAATAGAGACGATTCCATTTAGGATAGTTCTCTCTCCAAGTAAGTCACGAATTAGTCCAATTCCCTATTCTATAATCACATATCTGTGATTATAGAATAGGGAATTGGACTTAAAAAATAAAATGGATTATTACACGTGTTGCGTTATGTTGAAAATAAGCGTGTAGATCAATAGGGAACTTTCACTTTTTTACTACAAAAATGGTACAAAAAATAATAGAAAATATGGTAAAATTTTTATTTTTTTATTTTCTCTATAAAGTTTTTATAGCAATAAGAAAAACCTTTTTTAATTAAGCGCTAAAACGGTTCATTTAGGTCGTGAAATGAGTGACCTTACACATCATAGTGGATGTATTTTTCAAACGCATATCATACATTTTGTTCACGACTTGATGATTGCGTTCAATGATATCGTATTTAGGATGATAAAAATGTATTAAATATTATTCGGGTTCGTGGTGTATTAATATGACTGTAATATTCCCAAAGTCATAAAATATCCAATTTTTTAAACTTAAATTATAATTATCTCTTTACACCAAATAAAAACACGTCGAAAATGATTCGCAGTCAGCAGAGAGATTTTTCATTTTTTTCAAAAGATGTGTTTTTTTATGTGTTGGTTCTTATACTTGTTTCTGCTCCTCCCTAGTAGTGGGTTGGTATTTTTACAAGGGGATATGATGGGGAGTTACGAATTATATATATGCTTTTATTATAAAATTGAAATTATTCATATGTAAAAAAAACTTACCCCAATAACAAGTTGCCACATTCTAGAGACTTTATATATTTATCGTCTCACAGATCCAGACTGAAAATAAAACTAAAAACTGTATATCTACCGGGAATCAAACCGGGTCAGATAGTTAACCAACTGGGCCAGGAATATATAACATTTAACATATGTTCTATCACGTTTGGTAAAACATTATTAAAAGCTATAATTATTATTAAAATATTGTTAGATATTTGAACGATCAAAAGAAATCCCATTGATTTATGCGAATCAAAATAGAATATTGTAAAATAAACCGCATGTTCTGTAGTTAGCACTTGCCAGTTAATTTAATTAGTAAATATTCATCTTGTATACCTTCAATATACGACATTATTCAAATACAGCATTGTATTGTACACAAATAGAAATCAAAACGCCTATGTTCATAATGACATGAAAGATATTTGCCAAATACGTAAAGTTGTGCTTTTTGATCAATAGATTTGACGTAGGAAGGTATAATTGGGACCCAATTGTTTCTAAGGAAATCAACTGGCTATACTTGCTGCTATCAATTATATATAATATGTACATTTCTGTTGAAATACCGTCATCAACTTACCGTCACGAAGTGTTGCTGTATCATCTTTTGTTTCTTTTAATTTCATTTTGTATTTTTATTGACAAAATTTTTTTAAATTTTTTTTTAACCTGTCAATAGAGACAAAGTTAGGATGTTGTAGAAGAACTAGGAACTCGAGGCATCTAGAGGGCTTACGACCTGTCATCGTCTGGTTTACGTGATCACTTTATGCGCTTGCGCAACGTTCACCAATTATTCCTTCTTATTGAGTTCCCTTGTCAATGTCATTTTTTAAAGTTATATCTATAGATATATTTGAATAGTGTGTAACAATTCACCTGAAAATAAGGATCCATACTATTGCCATCTATGAAGTAACGGAAAAGCCTTTTTTTGTAACGACATCTATGTATTGAGAAATTAGTTAATTTGTAAACAATGAAAGCAACAGTCCTTATAAATGAGATGACAGTGTCTCGCACAGATGTCACCCCCGAACTGCGCCAGAAATGTTATTTCATTTTTGGCTTATTTTCCTACTTGTACCAACAAATGTGTATGTAAATCGAATATTTTTTTTTTTAATTGCGTATACGCAAATATTGGATTTTTTTCCCTTTCGGGTAATCGTGAGGGTTTTGATTTCATCGGTTGGACCAGACTTGCCTCTCTGGTAAGCCGACGTCTAGCTGTCACTGCAGATTTTTGTTTAAGATAAACCAATATATACAAAACCAGAAAAATTACTATAGAAATTATGTACACTGTCTAAAAATAACAACCGTTGATGATTTGAAGAAGATAGAAGGTAATATGTTATTTTTTATTTTATTTTTATTGGTCGATATTATTATATATTATTATTAATAAAATATATCATAATATATCTATCGGGAGTCAAGTGTCATCCATACTGACGAAATGGCGGTCGCTTCGTACAAACAACGTCGAAAACAAAAGATTTATACCTAATAAATAAATTAAGTTGCCTAAAAAATAATCTAAGAAATTTCTTAGACATTACTCAGCAGTATTACGCAGTAGCGGAGCATTTAAATATACGGTCATAAACAGTAACTTGTAATTGCGCACACATAGTTATTAAAAGTTAATAACAATTCGCGATAGATGATTTGGCCCGACAACGGCATTAGAAATATAAAATTTCAATCAACTCGAGCAAAACTCGAACGAACATTGAGGCGAAATGCTCGAGTCAAAATAATTTAGACGATAACGACAGCCAAATTTACATCATAGTATAAAGGTTGATTTTTTCTGTGAATGCATACCACAGCAGGTAACAACGATTGGCCAATATGAATCCTGAGTTTTGGTGGCTTTCAGAGATCATTTTATGCTTCAATATATTTGATAATTATATTACTTTTTTAACACGTCAGTTATAGTATGAAGAGTTTTTTTAAGCATAATATTTTACAAAAAACACTGGTTGTGAGTTACACCAAGTCTTATTTCTATAGTGTAAAGTAATAATATAAATTTATAATTAGAGGTTTTTTCGTTGACACAGTGGAAGTTCATAATTATAAATTGTAAAAAACTTATAAATAGAAACACAGTTAGATTCCACAATATTAAAGTGTGAATAGTGAGTATATAGTGTGCCTCTGAGGATGCCAGCTGTGACTGGCGAAAGCGCTTAGGCAAATAAAAATACTCATTGTGGAATCTAACTGTGTTTCTATTTATAAGTTTTTTACAATTAATAATTAGGGTATAAAGCATGAAGCGTGACAGTTAAAAATCACGCCTTCCATCGACAGACACTTTAGTTGGTGAAAACTCCCCCATAGACACCTTTAAAGTTTAATAAATGGTATGCATCTGAAAATGTTTAATAATGACGTGTAAAAATATCAAATTCCAACACTTTGAATAATGTTGACCCCGAAATCCACCACTACTCAAGGTTTATACTATTCAATCGTTGTTACATGCTGTGGTTTCTTTTATAGAAAAAATCAGCCTTTTGGATATGACTTAAGTTTAAAATTTGTATTGACCATCATACAAAATGACGTACGTCTCGAATCGCGGGCTTTTACACTATCATAATACCAAGTAATTATAAACAAGTACCTACATATGTAGGTACGCACTTTATTATTTTAAACGCCAAATCGATTTTGGGGTATTAAAATTTAATTGATCCCTCCTGCTAAGATGGCCGATTCAATTTAAATTTATTTCCACGCGGACGATTGCCGTCGAGTCGTGCTGGTGCTTCTGTCGAAGGTTTAATTTTATTATTGTTATTTCAGTTGCGCGATGGTTGTTATCACAGACAGAAAAAAAAATACTTAATTGAACGAGTGCCGAATAACACGCAACACCAAGTCCGGCACGCCATTTCGATATGGAGCCGTCGAGATGGGAACCTCTTCAGACTATTGAGGTGCAGCCACACCCGAGGAAACGTATCGGTCACCAAAAAACATCTCGACGATCTGCAGTCGGGCTTCGGAGTGGCTCGGCAAAGTCCGGAGGCAGTCGGTAACGAACGAATAATGAAAGACTTCGTCCCACACGAGGATTTCATACAAGTTTTCCATAATGCAGTCTTTCCCAATCAACATAATATTAACTGTATGAAACTAAAAATATTTATTTTATAGCATGGATATTGTTGTTGTTTATTTATTTTGATGAACAAGCGATCTTTCTTAAACTGGTCAAATTTAATTCAGATATTGTATTTGTCTATATCAATACAATTTTTCAGCGTTCTAGCTTTTATGGTTTTTGAGATACAAGGAAAAATGACATCAAAATTCAAATGATGATAACCCCTGACTTGAACAAAAATTCAAAATTCAGAGTACAAAGGTTTTGTAGGCCTATAATAATAATAATTATAATATTATACCAACAATACACTTCCTTGGCGAGTTTATTACCGTATGGCAATTTCTTCCAATTAACCAGTATAACTTTCCTATTAACTTTCTATATTTTATAAAATTTTGGTCTCTGCGCATTTAGCGAGTCAAATGTTATGTATAAGGAGGGATGGACTAGATTTTTTTTTTACTTCAAAGTTAAAAAAAATCATGAAAAATGTAGACCTTGGCATACAAAATCTCGAGGATCTTGGCTAGAAATTTTGTCGACCTGTTAAGAGAAATAAATTCTCTTGAAGAAATCGACAGTTGGACAACATATATCCTGTGATGCCTCTAAGTTGGTGGTTTTTGATATCGTAGTTGAAAAGTATGCATAAAGTCTACTACTGCATACAATTCTCTCAAACGGGACTAAATTAATACTGTTGATTCTTGGCTGATTCATTAAGAGAAATGAATTCTCTTAAACGAATAAACAGTTGGAAATAATAAATAAAGTTATAAAATAATTTTACATTTTATGATTTTGATAAATAAATCAAAACTTTTACGTTTGTTCAATGTGCATGCACCTTTAGAATGGATTTCTTTTGTCACCGGTGGAATTTGTGATTCCCTTCGCGGCCAACTTGGGAGCTTTCTCGACGTTCTGTACTTGTCGACGCGATTCTCTAATTAATTGCTGACGAGATCAAATCTAGACAGATAATGTCGAACCGCTCTTACATTCCCTCCATCTCTTTCTTTCTCTATATATTACTATATACATACCTACTCCACTCTACTCTACCCTACTCCATCCTACCTTACCTATCTGTGAAATACTCACACAATCCAATACCTATCGTACGTATGAGTAGGTATAGTTACTTATTTGACTCAACTGTAAAAATATCTTATTTTATTTTTTATTTGTTTATTTATTTAAGGGGCAAACAAAGCCATATCTTTATATATATATAATTCTTCTGTACGTGTGTATGTCACTTTACTCTTCCTAAACGGCTGAACCGATTTTGATGATTTTTTTTTTGTGTGGGTTCGTGTGATTCCCTGAATGGTTGAGAGTTTAGATTCACAAAGTGGAATTTTATAAATGAATATTATAAAAGGAAAATAAAAAAAACATAAATATGTCGAATTAGCAATGCTTCCATCTAACAAAACTAAGAAATCTGTCCAGACCATTCTATGCTGTATTACAATTATATACAAAATGACAGTCAATCTAACCTCAAAGTGTGTAGCGGCTCATCGAACAAGAAAATGTTAGTTTGATCAGCAAATAATAACATACATATGATTCAAATATTATGTTACATATATTTTTTTCTTTCACAAATATGTAGTTCGGGCAGGGCAAAGTCAGTCGGGTCTGCTAGTAAATTATATAATAACTAGTTGCATGTAACACATGAGAGCCAACTGTCGATAGCGATTGTATGTATAGTTGAAGAATAAAAATCAAACTATAAACCCATAAATCCAAATTATTGAAAATTTTAACACTTGTTGGTATGTATGTCAAGATAGGACAGTATGGAGGTCAGTCCTCTTTTCCTTCCCGGGATATGAAAACAGCATGATGGTTCTGTATGTTTGTTTGGATATTAAAATCCTATCAAACTATTAAGTCTTCTTACATATTGTGTATAGGCGACTGCCATATAAATTGTATGAAGCGATGTCGTCAATAAATTCTATTTTTATAAAAATTGTTAAAAAAAATTTGAGATGTACAAATACAATGTTTTTATTTTTTATAGAAAATTAAATAATCTAGTTGGGGTGTTTTTTTTTTTGTCGGCTTTTTTCGATATTTTTAAAAAATTTGGAAATATAGGCAGTTAAAATCATAAATTTATCATAAAAAAAATATTTTTCTTAATAAAAAATGTTTGAGAAACCCTGGAATTTTTTTGAATAAACTAATTTGAGATTATGTATTTGTCTATATTTGTACCAATTTTCAGCGTTCTAGCTTTTATGGTTTCTGAGATATATGAAAAAATAAAGTAAAAATTCAAAAGTTGATAACCCCTGACTTAAACAAAAATTCGAAATTCTGAGTATAAAAGTTTTGTAGGCCTATAACTGTGTATATATTCTGAAATTTTGGGCTCTGTAAATTGAGCGGATCAAAAGTTATAAGGGGGGACGGACACACACACACACACAGACACACACACACACAGACACACACACACACAGACACACACACACACACACACACACACACACACACACACACACACAGACACACAGACACACGAAATGTTCTACTCCGAATTCTGAGTAAATCCGTCCATGGAACATATATGCTGCGAAGCCTCTAAGTTGGTGTTTTTTGACTTCAAAGTTGGAAAAGTCGTGAAAAAAGTAGACCTCTCCATACAATTCTCGCGTATTCTGGCTTGAAACATTGTCGATATGTTAAGAGAACAAAGTTCTCCTGAACAAATCGACAGTTGGATTATACACTAGTTGCATGTAACACATGAGATCTAACTGTCGACAGCGACAGTATGTATAGTTGAAGAATAAGTACCAAACCCATAAATACAAATTATTTATTATTTTATGATATTTAGTTTTCTATACAACACATGTACCTAGGTAGTCAAGATAGGATAGTATGGAGGTCTGTCTTTTTTTCCTACCCGGAATATGAAAACAGCATGATGGTATATGTATATTGTATGTTTAGAGATGAAGTATCAAACTATTAAGTCTTCTTTGATATTGTGTATAGGTGACTACCATACAAATTGTATGAAGCGATGTCGTCACTAAATTCAATTTTTATAAAAATTGTTAAAAAAAATTTGAGATGTACTGCTACAATGTTAATATTTTTTATAGAAAATTAAATTATCTAGTTGGGGTGTTTCGGCTTTTTTCGATATTTAAAAAAAAATGGAAATATAGGCAGTTAAACTCATAAATTTATCATAAAAAAAATACTTCTCTTAATAAAAAATGTTTGAGAAACCCTGGATTTTTTTTGAAAAAACTTATTTGAGATTTTGTATTTGTCTATGTTTATACCAATTTTCAGCGTTCTAGATTTTATGGTTTCTGAGATATAGGGAAAAATAAAATAAAAATTCAAAAGTTGATAACCCCTGACTGAAACAAAAATACAAAATTCCGAGTATAAAAGTTTTGTAGGCCTGTAACTGTTTATATATTCTGAAATTTTAGGCTCTGTAAATTGAGCGGATCAAAAGTTATAAGGGGGGGACGGACACACACACACACATACATACACACAAACAGACACACACACACACACAGACACACACACACACACACAGACACACACACACACACACACAGACACACGAAATGTTCTACTCCGAATTCTGAGTAAATCCGTGTATGGAACATATATGCTGCGAAGCCTCTAAGTTGGTGTTTTTTGACTTCAAAGTTGGAAAAGCCGTGAAAAAAGTAGACCTCTCCATACAATTCTCGCGTATTCTGGCTTGATACATTGTCGATATGTTAAGAGAACAAAGTTCTCCTGAACAAATCGACAGTTGGAAAACATTCACAATGAAATCAATTGCGTTTGTCCACAGATAGTGATCATTTAAACAATCACATTACAGCAAAAATAAATAAAAATATACTTATCAAAGTCCGGATGTGTAGTACCTTATAAGAGAAAGCACGACACAGGCGTGTATGTCCATACACTTGTCTCGTCTTACCTAATAAGGAAACTTTTAGAATAATAGGTGATCCTCAATGCTGAACTTTGTGAGATGTTTTTAAAAAAGAGTGGAGGCACTATTCTAAGCCGGTGCCTCACAGCACATAGTAGTTACCTACAATAAATGATATTACACATGCATTCACACCCACACCCCCACAAATACACTACACTTAAACATTTTTTTAAAATGAATATTTGGTTGACTGGAAGAAATTGCCAGCGGGCAATAAGTCCGCCACATTATGTGAAAAAAAATGCATTCTAAAATATTTTAATTATTATTATTAATATCCTTGTAACAAGTAGGTAAGTACATACATATATATAAATTCTCAATCATTACCTAAATTAAACAAATGCTTGTGCTATACGGTCGTGGCAGGATGCGAACTCGCGACCTGTAGGTTACTAACCCAGCGCAATAACAACTCTGCCCCCACCATTCTTACTTAAAACCTTCATATTTATTAAAAATATATTTAGAAAAAATGCATTGCATATTAATTGTTAGTATTACTTACTTGAAATCAGGCTCTCGCCTAGTGAGGTAATAAAAACCATTGTAATATTTTTAGTTATATTGTATAAAATTGTTTGCAGCTAACCGGAGTTACTCTGGTCTCATGGGACAATCGAAGTCACGTCTATTGTTCAGAAAGACTAAAGCCACACTATACAAGACCAGTCTTAACATATTATACCTTGAAAACCTGGACATTATCGAAACACGATGAAAACAGACTGATCGCCTTTGAAAGAAAAATCTTACAAACAGAAAAATCGGTCAAAAATGGCGTAATAAAAATAAAAAAATCGAGCCCTATGATCTTTACCAGGATATCAGCGTAGTCAAGTTCATTATGAATAACAGACTACGCTGGTTGGGATATATACACCGCATGGATGATCTGGAGCTCCCAAAAAGGGTTTTGTCTATTGACTCAACCGGTAGAAGACCTAAACTACATATGTACGATGGTTAGACGGCGTTGTCGGGCTATGAGACAGTATAACTGAAAGGTGGCAGCCAGCGATAGAGCAGTATGGAGGATATTCTTGGAGGCAGCTAGGATCCATCAAGGGTTGTGACGCTGAGGATTATGATGATGATGTATAACATTGTTAGTAAAAAATGAAATACCGTACAAATAGCTACTAACATACAGTCAAATTTTATCATTAAAATTTCTTCTGTGTAGGTACACTATTGAAATTATCAAAGCCAAGGAAACCGCTAATACACAAAAAAAGTAATTATGTATTTTGTAATCAATTTAAGGATTAAATTTTTAATATAATCCACTGCCAATTGATTTATAATGAACTTCAACACTATTATAATATTTATAATTATCAATTTATTTATTAAAGTTGAAAGATTGGTAAGTAGAATCATAATATGATATATTTTTATGTCAAAATTATATTTTGATAAATTGAGTAAAAAATATTTTAATCTCAAGTTTATAATAATATTATTTAAGTGCAATGATCGCTTAAGCTGCAGCAAAACAAAAAATAATGATAATCATCTCTTTAAGATCATTATCAAAAGATTTCAAATCATTTGAAGAATAATCTTCGATATGTAATCAATTATAATTATCGGCGAGTTGCAGTCAAAAGTTATATATTTTTTTCAATGTTGCTACCACGACGATCAAAGTACAAATTTAAAATAATAAGTATAATTTAATCGCAGCATGGTGCCAAAAATAATACCATATGCAAAAACATCGTATGATTAAATGAAGTCTTTATTAATCCATAAAGTAAGATGCACTCACCACCGTAAAAAAAATATATTTTAACAATCACTAAAACAAAGTTTCTAATTAAGGATTGTAAAAAAATCCTCATTATATTTAATTAATGATTTAAAAAAATACTAAATGAATTTGATAAAAATATACCCAGTTGCAAAAAAGGTAGAAGGTAGGTACTAAAACAAAAATTTTGAATTTTTGTTTTAGTCATGGGTTATCAACTTTTGAAAAATATAATTAATTTTTCTAAATGGTAGGTATAGACAAATACAACTCTCGAATTTATCTTTTTAAAAATGTTCCAGAGATTCTCAGACATTTTTTATTAAGAAAAAAATGTTATGATAAATTTGTGTGTTTAACTGCCTATATTTCCATTTTTTTAAAAATATCGAAAAAAGCCGAAACTCCCCAACTACATAATTTAATTTTCTATAAAAAGTTTTAACATTATATTAGCACATCTAAATTTTTTTTAACAATTTTTATAAAAATTGAATTTAGTGACGACATTGCTTCATACAATTTGTATGGCAGTCGCCTATACACAATATGTAAGAAGACTTAATAGTTTGATAGGTACTTAATCTCCAAACATACATACAGAACCATCGTGCTGTTTTCATATTCCGGGTAGGAAAAGAGGACTGACCTCCATACTGTCCTATCTTGACATACATACCAACATGTGTTAAAATTTTCAACAATTTGGATAATTGGGCTTATCGTTTGATTCTTATTCTTCAACTATACATACTATCGCTATCGACAGTTGGATCTCATGTTTTACATGCAACTAGTTTAATAAAAATCTATGGCGTAGTCTGCACCATAGACAATTTGAGATCAAATCATTATCTACGGTGCACTTAGTTTAGTTTTAGGAACAACATCAGGTTCAGAATACGAAATTCAAATGACCTGAATACAAATATATATTATGTTAGTTCAAAAGTCACTCCCTTATGCCGGTACCCACACTAAATCACATTTTTTTTAAATAAATATTTTTTGGTATTTTTTTTTATATATTTGTATTTCAGATTGCCTTCATTTAATAATTTATTTATTTATTGATTTATTTATTTACAAAATATACGGCATATACTTGTTACAATATACACTAACAATAATAAATTACATAAAAGATGAAATATAGAAACAAATAAAAATATAGACATTGATGAAATATAAAAACATAAAATATAGATTCTGATAAAAACAGATTAATATAAAAATAGACAAAAAAGAATCAGATACTTAGAAAAAAAATAATGATAAGAGGGAAAAAAATCGATGACAATAGATCGACTGCAGCTATATAAGTTGACAGCTATATCGATATGAAAGATCCATATATTTTTTTTTGAATACCGGTAAGCTATCTCCGAAAATATCTGCAACATCACACAGTTCATTACCAAACTTATACAATCGCGGTATTGGTGAGTTAAAAAAATAAAATAGAGTATATAAAAAATAAATGATAACAAGACACACTTTGAGGTAAGAGATATGTTTAAAACATAACTTAAATATACTGGGTTTTAATTAAGTGTTTTTAAAACTTCCATGGAAAGTAATTAAGTTAATTTAGGTGGCTAAAGTGACACTTTGAAACATAACAGACTCGTTTTGGTTCGAGGCGTTGATTCAAAACAATATTGAAAAAGGAGGGTAAACAAAGTTAATTTGTATAATTTATTCGATCAAAAACATTTAAATCCTCATTAAATGTCGTCCCATTAATTTAACCTATCCTAATGTCTCGCCTTTTTTAACCTTAATTGATTTTGACACATTCAATTGCCATAGGTAGCTCGGAATCCCTCGTTTAGTGTCGAATTATCTCGGCCCTCGTGGCTCAGTTGGTTGGGTATCTGACTGCTGATCCGAGGATCCCGGGTTCGATTCCCGGTGGAGACACAGTTTTTAATTGTGTTCTCAGTCTGGATCTGTGAGACGATAAATATCGCGTCTCCAGAATGTGGCAACTTGTTATTGGGTGCGTGTTATATAACTAGTTGCATGTAACACATGAGATCCAACTGTCGATAGCGATAGTATGTATAGTTGAAGAATATGTACCAAACTATAAACCCATAGATACATATTATTATTGAATATTTTCAGATATTTTGTTTTCTATACAACATATGTAGGTATGTATGTCAAGATAGGATAGTATGGAGGAAGATCCTTTTTCCTACCCAGAATATGCAAATAGCATGATGGTATGTATGTATGTTTGGAGATGACGTATCAAACTATTAAGTCTTCTTACATATTGTGTATAGGCGACTGCCATACAAAATGTATGAAGCGATGTCGTCACTAAATTCAATTTTTAAAAAAATTGTTAAAAAAAAATTGAGATCTTCTACTACAATGTTAATATTTTTTATAGAAAATTAAATTATCTAGTTGGGGTGTTTCGGCTTTTTTCGATAATTGTAAAAGTTTTGGAAATATAGGCAGTTAAACTCATAAATTTATCATAAAAAAAATATTTTTCTTAATAAAAAATGTTTGAGAAACCCTGGAATTTTTTTGAAAAAACTTATTTGAGATTTTGTATTTTCCTATGTTTGTACCAATTTTCAGCGTTCTAGCGTTTATGGTTTCTGAGATATATGGAAAAATAAAATAAAAATTCAAAAGTTGATAACCCCTGACTGAAACAAAAATTCAAAATTCCGAGTATAAAAGTTTTGTAGGCCTGTAACTGTTTATATATTCTGAAATTTTAGGCTCTGTAAGTTGAGCGGATCAAAAGTTATAAGGGGGGGACGGACACACAGACACACACACACACAGACACACAGACACACACACAGACACACACACACACAGACACACGAAATGTTCTACTCCGAATTCTGAGTAAATCCGTGTATGGAACATATATGCTGCGAAGCCTCTAAGTTGGTGTTTTTTGACTTCAAAGTTGGAAAAGCCGTGAAAAAAGTAGACCTCTCCATACAATTCTCGCGTATTCTGGCTTGATACATTGTCGATATGTTAAGAGAACAAAGTTCTCCTGAACAAATCGACAGTTGGATTATTTGACATAGCGGGCGTCCTGGGTTCGATCCCCAGTAGAGGAGAAATTTATTTAAATTCATTTCTCACGCAATTTTTGCTTCTCCAGGCTAGAAACAGTGGTAAGTTGAAAATTGCCCTTGCGCAGGGTGCAAGAAAGTGTTTAAATTATTGTTATTACAATTGTATGAAATTCACAACAATTACACAATAATTCGCATTCACACTTTTGTTGATATATATGCAATGCACATTCGCAATACAATTTTATTTTATTTATTTATTTTATTTATTTATTTTTCACACCTTTATCACAAAGACTATTATGAAGATTACTGCTGCCCAACTAGGTAACCCTGTTCCAGGGCTAGCAGTTTACAATTTTACCAAGCCAAATATTTGACATATTGTTTTTACATAGTTACATAGAGCGGACACCAGACATCATAACACAACAAATTACAATATTACATAGTTACTAATATCTTAAACACAAAAGTATAAACAGATACAGTAAATTTTGATATATTATTATTCCAATATTATTTCTACCATAATATGCACACCCGTTGTTGCCATTTATGTTATGTAGCAGTTTGACATTAATATTTGCTCTATGGTCTTCCCAACGTACATATACACTCAGTATAATATATAACAATATTATTTGACTTGAGTCACAAATCAAATTAAATACAAAATCAAGTTTTCTTCTTTGAAATTTATCTAATAAAAAAGAGAAATGTTTTAAAGTTTATTTGTCTTAAAATAAATGCAATGCAATGCAATTTTGTCTGGTTGGAAGAAATCGCCTCATGGCGACGAGCCCGCCAGTGTGCATTATATTTTTTATATTTTACAAAAATATAAATAAATAAATCACACATTTTTACAATAGGTTTGTAGGTTGCTATTCATTGAACTATTGTTTCATTGTCCAATTGTTGACTTCTTCCGTATGCTACCTTTAATAATTTCTTTTTTTATATTTTTCGAAGAAGAAATTATTCGTTTTTTTATAAAACTAGTTTGATTTCACCAAATAATACCATATTTCCTAAATTATGTTACTAACTGATAATTTTAGAAGGTAGGAAGGTATCGATCAGAAGTTGTATGCAAGTAATAAATAAAGTCTGTGTCAAGGTAGTGACACTTAAATACAAGAAGCGGGTCTTTAATTGGAAAATGTAAATCAAGATATCTTAAACTGTTTTATTTCACACCAATAGGCTGACACTTAATTTTAACCTTATTCCATTTCTGTCTCTTAAATGTATTTATCAAACTTTTGTTATGAATCAAATTATATGAAATGATTTTTTTTTTTAATTATTAGTTTATATACATTAAACACAATTTATAAAACAATGTTGCAGTGAAAGCTCCATGCATTATTTAATAGCAAAAATTCAACTAAAAAAATACAAATAAAACATAATTAATTTACTTGTACATCAAAAACACTATAATAAGATAGCTGGCTCATCAAAATACATCGAAAGATAGCAGGAGACAGCAGTCCTAAACGCATTGAGAGAATTTGCAGAGATTTCGAGTGTATTAAAGAATGCATTGTACATAGCGCAAGCACGGTACACATAAGCATTCTGAGTGTAGTTAGGATATCTGGTTGTTCCTTCCAGATAGTAATAGTATTTTTGTTTCATCAAGCCTGGGGAAACCACAAAATTATTTACCAACTCAAACAAAAATATAATATCTGTAAGTGTCCTGCAGTTCGAGTTTATAAATTATGGTAATGTATTGATTCAGCATAATTACTGTTGGCGCAGATGACAGATACTTCCTATTTGTACCTATCCTCATCTTCCTGACATACCTAAACCTCATCATTCCTACATCCATATCTGAACGTGGCAACAACAATCTCGCCTCTGTTCGCGCGCGAGCCAGCCACGTTCTTCAGACTCGCAAATACGCGTCTCCCTACATCATCATTGTGTTATACAAGCGCCGCGCGCCGTGCGCAATTCATACATATAAAAACAATTTACATACGTTCGCGGCATTGCACGTATTCATTTTAAATTACAATTAGACAATTAGTGAACATATTTGTTGAATCAGTGACGAGAAGGAGAACTAACGCGACAGAGAAAAGGAAGAAAACAGCTGGCACAGTTAGTCCACTCCTTTCATTTTCCATTTTGTCCTATCTATTCTTTGCCAATATCGCACAATTACAAATGTTGAGACTAAGGAGAAAATCAAGATGTGAAGCAAACTTTTGTTAGATTCTTTCGATTTTGTCAATATATACGTTGTATACTGAGGATTACAGACCACAGACCCAAACTCCAAATGACTCCTAACAAGTTGTAAAGGACCTTCAGGGTAACAAATGGTCTAAACGGATCAGAAATTCTCGAAACAAACCCAATTATTTTATAAGCTTGATCAACAATATATGATGAAAAAATATCTAGATATAATTAATAAAGTGGCCAAAGACATTTGGTAGTAGAATAAATGCAAATGAAAGGAGATCGCTGGGAAGAACATGAAACAGGACAATGTATGACATGTTGATCTTAAAGGACATTAGGAAAGAATGCAAGAAGAAGAATGCCTCACTCTCGAGGGTCCCGATTACCATGCAGCACATCTAAAGCAAATGAAATATATGAAGTGTTTTGTCCACATAATAAGAACGAATCAAGAATACCTGACGGAGAAACGATCGGGAGAAATGGACGGCTCAAACATGTGAACGACCTTCTGAAAGAGGGAAATAAATGTAAGAAGCTAGAATAATAGATGGACATGTATGAGACGATGCACGGATGGGTCCAAGATGGAAAATTATGGCGTTCGTCTCTTTCTGCCGACCTCCTACGGCACACGGAGTGATGGAATGAACAATGTTTATTTGTAGGTACAAAAAATATTAGTACAATGATTTGATTTCAGAATCATCCAGTGTAATTAAAAATTCAATTTAAATCCTTGGGGACGAGCAAGTATTATTGTAATACAATATACGGGATGCTTTAGTATTTAAATATCTTAAGAAATAAATAGTTACAGAGACACAGGATCTTTTCATATGAAAATTATTTATTATTCAAAAAGGACCATCCATTGGGATTAATAGATACATAAATTCCTACATTCCATGCATTGTATGGTAATTAATTTTAAATTATATATGTAGATTCCTTCATGAGTTAATGGCAATAAAATTGTTTTTCATTTGACGAATATTTAAATCTGAAAAAGTACCTACAATATACCGTCTTCGCATAGAATTAATTGTATCTTATAAGGAATGGATTTTATGAGTTTGCATACTGGCAATATAAAATAACAACGATGCAGAATGGCAATTTGAATACAAAAGCTTGAATTTGCAAGAAATTGTAATGATATTTTTGATTAAATATATCTTCTATTTTTCATTTTGTGCAAAGCTTGGGAGCAATGAGACAATTCTATTTTGCTTTTATTGGACTATTGTGAATCGGTGACCGCATCGCAAATACGATTGAATTTATACCTACATATTAAAAAAATATACCAATTTTTGCTAGGTCAAATTAAATTTATTTCCTAAATTTTACTAAAGAGGTATTAATTATCAAAATTTTTATTTTTTTTTTTTAATAAAAAGTAATACATTCTTATTTTACCGCCAAACTGCAAAGCAGTTTTTTGGCAGAGCAGATTCTCTCTTTCATATGTATGCATATATGTAAATTTTATTTAGATGTAAAAAATAAATGCGTTTTCTTACATCTAGTATAACCAATAGACATATTTACACGATAAAAAATTTAAAAAATTTCACAGTATGAAATATATAAAACTAACAAAAAACAATAAAATATTCAAATATTACACAAAAATACAAAGGAAGCACACAATATATTAAAAGAACTTTTCCTTCGTGTATTCAACACTAACTTATTAATATGCACTTAATTATGGGCTACCTTAATGATTTGGCGCGCATAGATTTGAATCAATTAGCCAAAAAATTATAATGAAAAAAATTGATCACATTGTTTTTACAGGCCATAAGACTACGAGCCTAAATGATACTTTTGAAATCTATATAAAAGGTTTTATACACATTGGTCCTTTCTGGAGTCTATGTATTTTTTTACCTATAAAAAACCAAAGTTTTGTAGATAAAAAATATTGGCCTTCTTAAATTAAGCCATTCTCAAGAACAGCGCATTATTCTTTGACTAAACATTATAAACTATGAAACGGAATTGATGTATACCGTATATTCCGTAAAAATAATTTTAACTTACAAAACAATCAACACGAGTATCTCTATCATTTTAAAACAATGTTAATTAAATAGCTAGCATTTTAGATTCAATCTGGATTCCTGTATAATGAGAAATAATTGGTAAATACGGGATTAAAAATTAATAAATCTAAAAAAGGCCAGTTCAACCCAGACCCAACGGGCCATGACAGGGCCGGCCTAGGGTAGTCCCTCGGAATAATACGAAAATAATCAAGCTATAAAATTAAAACAGGGGCAATGCTTCCGTTTAGAACTGTAGGCATTTGGTAGTCATAAATATTGTCGAAGGTCTAACTAAAATGCTCCAATTTATCGTCAAAATATATTAAAAACTTCTCTAGTGAGGAATGCGTACGTACAAAAATAATCATTGTTTTTTTTAATGTTGTTTATGGGACCATCAACAAAAGGTCCGGTACTTTGATTCAGAATAAAAAAAAGTCCTAAAAAGTTAAACCAGATTTAATTAAATCTGTTACATAAGTAGTAGCTTCTGGATAATATGTGGTAGTGGATATAAATTACTAGAAGTGTATTCATTATTCCAGGGATTAGTTAAATTATTCAAGGAAACGTTTTGTTTTTATTTTGATGTCTTAAACAAGACACGTCAAATGTTGAATTATTATTATTTTTTAATCAATGGATTGTTATTTTTAAATTTAGATTTTTAGTCAAAAGTTTAAAATACAAATTATGGGAACATTGTGAAACCTATTCATATTATATACTATTTAAATTTTTGAATTGAGCCATTAAAATTGAATTGGAAGTTTATTAAAATATTATTAAAAAAAATATTGTTTGATGAGTGTTCTCCCTTCCTCGGTACAAATATTTATTCTTTTTGAGAAAGAGGAAATAGATTTTATATTTTAAATCTGGCAATTTTAATTGAAATAAAGAAAATTCTACAATTTATTTTTATTTGTTTATAATTTTTCGAAAGACTAACAGTAATATATTACAGTGTTACATCTAATATTGGTAATAATTTAACAGCCAATTAAAAGAAGGTATATCTAAATTCTAGACGAGCTTAGAAAGAAAACTGCAAAATAACTAAATATATTATAAATTAAACTTAAAAGGAACCATTTTTATTTTTATAAGAAAAGGGGCAAATAAATATTTGATGATTTTCAAAGTGATTTTATCGTCGTTTCATTTATATTTATAAATTTAAAAATTATATATTATTTTTATTTTGTAATCGAATCAAACAAAAAGGATCGTATTATAAAAGCTTCTTAAGAACAAGTCCCAAAGCGGTTCAAAATAAAAGGAAGATTACCCCCAATTCAGTAACTATTGTAACTAAAATAGGAACGTACTTAAATTGTAGATTTTAGATTTACGGTCTTATTTCAGCGTTTCAAACTAAATGGAATAGGAACGTACCTATTTTGGCCGGAATTAGACGTATTTTGAATACTTATTAGACGTAATTTTCATAATGAAAATGATGAAAATTTCATAATTTTCGTATTTATTCATAATACGTCTAATTCAGTAACTTTTTAAGAACGTTCCGGCCAAAATAGGTACGTTCCTATTCCATTTAGTCCAAGTTTTGTATTTTATAACGCTGAAATAAGACCGTAAATCTAAAATTTACAATTTTAATACGTTCCTATTTTAATTACAATAGTTACTGAATAGGGAGGACTGTCTACAGTATACATTCACCGGGTGTTGAGCTTCTTTGATCACATCGCCAGCAGAGTGCCTGGTAATTTGGAAAAAGAATAGTCATAGAAAGTGTTTCAGGTATACGAAGTAGAAGCAGATCTCCTGCGCGATGTTGTCATCAGATTAAAGAGATGACCTTTATTCGGCGATGCGAGCTGCGGAGAGCAGATATGACTGAAGACGATTCGTTCTGTCCGTTAGCGATTCCATGGATCACGACTCTCAGCAGTGAGGGAATGAAGAAGAATAAGAAGAGAATTATGAAAGCAATGAATACATTTGTTTTAAAAGCAAAAAAAGAGATTTAATAGCTACGATCGGATGTCAACAGAGTATTATAACTCCTATGAAATTGCATTTTTCATAAACAAACTGTACCAGAAGGACATAAAAAGAGAAGGCATTCAGTAAGATACAATATTGCCAAGCCTCCAGGGTGTATTCCCAGATACTATTATCTTCTGACTTCTACATACAATTGTCTCAGAAATATCGGCTTCTTTTTACGTTATTCTTCTCGACGACAGGGCTCACACATACACAAATACGTTTTTTATAATAACAATATTTCGTTTTAATAATATTTTTCAAAGGATTGGTTCTAATCCTTTAAATCTATGAGAAATACGATTTAAACAGCGTGTCGATTGTAGAATCCTATTATTTCGAAGGTAAAATAGAAAAACATTATCACGCCTGGTATCTTACGCACAGAGTAGCGAGCACCATACTACTCTATTTTTGCACACATTCCAAGCTTCCTTTTCATACATGCATCGTCTCAAGCTTCAAGCTTCTTATGTTTCCTTCTTTCAAAATATCATTCACAAGGTCATGCGATCCCCGGTATTAACTCCATTTCTTCCACCCATGTTTATTTTTTGGTCAGTCGTCCATCGTTCTTTCTTTCAATATGCCCAAACCCCCCACGCTTCACTTTCATTTTACTTATAATATCCGTTTTATCTGCATTCTATACTTATGTCCTCTTTTTATTATACTATCATACACCGTCCCAAATCGAACAAGATTAAAAATAATTTTACTAATCATCATTTCTCTTAATAGAACATTAATCGAATATTTTTTTTATTATTGCATATGCAAACTCATTAAAAAGGCATAATTGGTGAAAGTTGCACAAGTGCATAAAGTGATCACGTAAACCAGCCGATGACAGGTCGTAAGCCCTGTAGGTGCCTTGATTTCCCGGTTCTCCTATAGTAAATATTCCAACTTCGTCTCTATTGAGATAATTAAAAATCTGTTAAAAAAGAACATTAATCGTTTGTATGGATCTTTTCTACTGTAAATATACCAATATAAAAATTCTATGCGTATCTACTTATAGTAACAATTTATAATGCCGAGTCTCCTCGACGAAAATTTTCTGTCATTGTTATTGAATTTTGTGGATAAATACGTTGGTATAATTATTGCTTATTCATTAATTGTTCATTAGTTTTTAAAATAGATTTCCACTCTGTTTACACTATAACTTAAAAACCATTAAAAATATACGTATTATATTTTTTTTAATTCTATGATTTATACATTTTTGTTTATTTAAATTTTTATATTTGCCTTTGGAATATAAACTTGTGCAAAGGAAAGATTTAAATATTAATAAAAATGTCTACATGTTTAGAGAATGCACCCTTGTAACTCAGTCAATAAGAATTTTTATTTTCCTGTCACAGATGTTGCCGGAGTCTAACTGGAGATTTACTAGACTTTTCTTCAAAACATGCATAAAGAAAGGAGAAGAAAATAATATGAAAATAACGCGACATGTACGGACGTGTACTTCAAAGGAAGGGATTGTCTAGAGCCATCTTTCCTCGGTTCATCACGGCCGTGGAAAGTAGCTATGTTGAAAGAAAGCCTTGTAAAGAGGAAAATATGATTAACTTTAAATTGAAAACATACTCACAAACAAATATTTAGCTTAATTTATAATTGATTACTTTATAGAATTAGCAATCACTTACATAATAATTATATTGTTTATTCCTTTATTCCTTGACGGAATAAGCAGATCAATGTGTTAAAACTAAAAATACAGCAATCAAGCTTTAATTTGAAATTACAATAATGGCAGTTGCTGAAATAAAGAATGGTATCAACTCATCGATAGGTTTAAAAAATGTATTATGCTTTTCCAATGCATATTTTTGATGTTTTCATGCGTTTTTGCAGTGCAAATCTTGAATAAAGGACTCAATGACGCTATTTTATTTTCTGGCTCTTAAATTTCTTGCGAAATCCTATTATATTAATCAGTTTCGTTGTAATATGTGTACTTATCTCATAGGTAAATATTTGAATAGAATTGTTGAAACTTTTTGTCTTCTACAGTGAATGATTTGGCTAACATTTTATTATTGTAAATTTAGCCGAAAAAAAACAAAAATACACAATTAAAGTTGTTAACTATAATTATGTTATAGCGAATGATATTCTCATCATATATACATATATGCACATGGATAAGTAGGTATATATCATGACACATCAATATTTTGAGATTACTTTCATATTTCATACCTACAAATTTGCCTACAAAAATCAGTCAGCATCAAGAGCACGCCGTATGAACTTATGTTTCGGACTCTCATCAAATCTTGTAAAACAAATCATCGCAGCCAACTAATGAGTTTAGTGTTTGTGAACATTAGGAGGCATTGGGAGAATTCTAGTTTTGAACCAGACCAGGAAAGGTAGGCAAACATTTTTTCTTTTTCTTCCTCCTGTCATTGGTTAAAACCAATGGCACACAAAGAACATAAAGTAATGACTGTACTTACTTAATATATTTAAAAGTATTTTTTGACTCATCCTTACTGTAGTGGCCAGACATTGTAGGGTAGGTAAATCTATATAATATATTTACAAAAAGAAACGATATATTATTTTTCTCAAATTGAAAAGGCACTCCACTGCATTCAAATTTGACAAATTACATTTCCAAATATTATACAAGATATTGACTTGTATTATTCGCAATAACTCTCCGCTAATTAACAAGAGCAGAGTTTGCCCGCTGCAAAAATATCAAGAACTTAGCTGATGTTAAGATGATAATGTTGTCTTCTATAAAGAAACAATGTAAATTGCATCGGCAGCCCCTTAGTCAGAACTCGTGGGCACAAAATAATATGATTTATAACTGAAGGGGGTTGTAAGTCATAAATTTTCATTATTAATTACTATATGGGGTGTGAACATTTACGTGCCAAAATGGCATATGAAATAAATTAAATTTTACCATAACCCCCTCAGCCAAACTGCTTCTTTGCCATTCACCTGAAGTAACGAGCTATGCCAGCCATTCCACATACACTTGAACCCATATAATATAAAAAAAATGCAGTGAGACACCATTTTAGAATAGTGCATCCATCCTTTTCGATTGTCAGCTAATCGAAAATACAACAGGCAAAATAACATCTCGCATAGTTCATAGTTAGTTCCTTTTTAAGTGATTAATACACCCAGCATGTGTCGTGCTCCTTTTTAAAAGTGATGTACACTCGCACATCTGTCGCTGATTACCCCCCATTGTAGACAACACTAGCCTTCTTCTCCTTACTGCTGGATATGGATCTCTTTCATCTGCTTCCATTCGTTTCTAACTTCACTACCCGTCCCTTTTGCATTCAGGCTCTGCCAGTCAAATACACAATGTCATCAGACCACATTATCTTAGAGCGTCCACCGACGGTCCTCTTATCTTCCATGGCCTCCATTTGAACAATCCGGGCGTCTGTCTGGCGTCACCCTGATGGCCATACAAATTTCCAGCCCATTACCACATTGATTGATTCACAACATGATCCATAATATGGGCTAAATACATAGTCCATCGTTAAATTTCTGCGTTAGAATATGGTAACTTCAATCGAGACGGAATAGCGTGTATGAGACTATGCGTGGACTTGAATGAAGCGATAAATGTATGTTCAGGCGTTCGGTTCTCTCTGAGTACCCCAAACAGGGAATTGGCGTGATGGTTTGGATGGATGAAAAAATAATAACTATTTGTGTTGATTTTTGTCGCTACCTATATAGAAAGCAAATCGCCAGTTTCGGAGATTATCTAAGTATTTGAGGAAAAAGCAGATTACATACCTACCTAAAACAAAACCGGATTTTTAAAAAAGTATTTTTCCGTACTCTATAATTATTTGAAAAGATCACAAAAATGCTTTCCGAAATAATTTTTCATGGTATTGTTTTTAAGTGAGTTCAGGGGGGCAAGTCTGGTTCAATCGTCGAAATCAAAACCCTCGTGATTACCCATATCGTGTATATAATTATTATATGGAGTTCTACAATATCTTTAGGTGTCATAGAACTCCATACGATAATTATATCCATGATATGGGTAATCACAAGGGTTTTGATTTCGCCGGTCGAACCAGACTTGCCCCCCTGATCGAGTGGTGAGGACAGCAGCAGATGAATATGTTGCTGGTAGCAGAGTCCTTGGAAGACCACCCAAACAATGAAAGGAAAGCTGGACATCCAGGTTCTGAGAACAACAGAATAAAGTCTTAGCTGAAGCAGAAGAAGAAAGATTTTTTAAGTGAATTTTTATTTTAATATGAAGCCTATATTTTATGAGAATATAGATTCTCACATAACATTTTAAATTCCATTTCATTCTTAGGAGTCTTTTCAGTCATTTGTTTCCCATGTCTCAACGTTTGCCATAAGAATCAAAAACAAAAGCTTATATATAGCATTATAAGTCGATTAGGTATAGTTTTATAGAGTTTGTCTGTAACTGTAGTAGTGTGGAAGGGTTAACTTGTATAATTGATGTGGTGCGTGAAATGCAAGCCTTATCTCCAACATCGCCATAATTAATCAATTTAGAGATAGAATCCAACAATGGAGAAGAAGTTTTTAATTACTGCAGACTTGTTCAAAATTTTACATCGGAGAGATACGCAACAACACCATCTAGGTCAGCGTTCTTCAAATTGAGGTACGCAAATAATGAATATCGGGTTAGTACCTCCTGATGCAAGCTGGGATTGTTTTAGTAGGTATCTACCTAAAATACGATAGTTAATTTCCATGACAATACCATGACAAATTTTAACATCGCCAACTATTGAGAAGTTCTCTATTGAGATCTGTCGAGAAGTTGGTTTTTTTGTAAATATCTCAATAGATTTTGCGTATATGCAACTTTAAAAAAATATTCGATTTACATGCACATTGGTACAAGTAGGAAAATAAGCCAAAAATGAAATAATATTTCTGGGGCAGACATTGTCATACAGACAGAAATTAGTACCAACTGTTGCTTTCATGAAAATCATGAAAATCATCGCCTTCTATGAAATTCCAAAGAAATCTTTTTTAACGCCATACATTCGGGGAATTGGATTGAAACAATGAAAACAACAGTCTTTATAAATGAGGTGACAATGCTTTCGCACAGATGTCACTCCTGAACCGTACAAGTATTATAAAGCGTATATGCAACTGTAAAAATATTCAAATTACCATGATCAAATTTATAAAGTTAGTCGAGGGACAATTCTTGTTATAACTCCATGAAAAAAAGTCAACAAAAAAAAAATATAAATACAAAAGTCAGTAAAAATATAAATACTAGTTGCATGTAACACATGAGATCCAACTGTCGATAGCGATAGTATGTATAGTTGAAGAATAAGAATCAAACTATAAACCCATAAATCCAAATTATTGAAAATTTTAATACATGTTGGTATGTATGTCAAGATAGGACAGTATGGAGGTCAGTCCTCTTTTCCTACCCGGAATATGAAAACAGCATGGTGTATGTATGTTTGGAGATTAAGTACCTATCAAACTACTTACATATTGTGTATAGGCGACTGCCATACAAATTGTATGAAGCAATGTCGTCACTAAATTCAATTTTTATAAAAATTGTTAAAAAAATTTGGGATGTGCTAATATAACGTTAATATTTTTTATAGAAAATTAAATTATCTAGTTGGATTGTTTCGTTTTTTTTTCGATATTTTTAAAAAAAATGGAAATAAAGGCAGTTAAACTCATACATTTATCATAGAAAAAAAAAATTCTTAATAAAAAATGTTTGAGAAATCCTGGATTTTTTTTGAAAATATTAAATTAAGATTTTGTATTTTTCTATGTTTTTTACCAATTTTCAGCGTTCTAGCTTATATGGTTTCTGAAATATATGGAAAAATAAACCAAAAATTCAAAAGTTGATTACCCCTGACTGAAACAAAAATTTAAAATTCTGAGTATAAACGTTTTGTAGGCCTTTAACTGTTTATATATTTTGAAATTTTGGGCTTTGTAAATTGAGCGGATCAAAAGTTAAAAAGGGGGGGGGCTCACACAGACACACGAAATGTTTTACTCCAAATTCTGAGTAAATCCGTATATGGAACATATATGCTGCGAAGCCTCTAAATTGGTGTTTTTTGACTTCAAAGTTGGAAAAGCCGTGAAAAAAGTAGACCCTGCATCTGCATACAATTCCTTCATACACGGATTTGAACTGTCTCTTCCTTCAAAAGAATTTCATTCTCTTGAACGAATCGACAGTTGGATCATTTTCTTGACCAGTATATGTCTGTCTCCAATTTTCAACGTGTCTTGATTTTTGTGAAAATGATTTTTTTTTTCTCATATGTCGTTTCAGATCCCTCGACGTAGATAATCACTTGAGAGAAAGGAAAAATGACAAAATCTACTATTCCTAAGATGGAGGTACCTATGGACAATTTATTGTTTAGGTCCACACAACATTAACAAAGTTGATATTACGCGTTGTTTCTATGTTATTTCAAGTTTTTAACTCAAGTTTAGTAAAATGTTTGTCGGATAACTAAAAGATTCAGAACAGCTGATTGGAAGTCAGGTAGGTATCAGGGTAGCATGAAGAAAGAGGAGTAGATATCCTGGGACGTGATTTTGTTGTTAATATAGCTATCTTCATCACAATTACCTGCCTACAGTCTTATCTGTAGGGGAGATCCATGCGAATTTATAGCGCTATATTTTTTATCATATTCAATATTCGTGATAATTATTATTAATACAGATATTTCAATTATCGATTCAACATTATTATTCCAACCAGGTACGAAATCAATAATCTTATAAATCTAAATAGGTTGGTTAGATGAAGAAACCCGATATTTGAAATATGTCATTTACTATCTTCCACCAATTCGTAATCGTGCTCAAAATGTTTGATTTTCATATTCATATTAATTCCAAATACTTCTTCAAGCTTTTTTTAAATTGATGTTCAGAGTACATCAAGAAATTGAAACCACAATATAAATCAGTTCAACAGCGTCCTAGAATACATAGTCAGTGAATCAGTGAATTTAATATAAACTATTTTAGATCGCACGATTAGTTGAGTTCGGTACATTTTAATGTATTTGTCAATTATTTTTATTTTATACCTACCTCATACTTCACTTATCATAAATATTAGGTACTCGTCACAAATCTCTCCTAGAGCCGATTCCTAATCCGATCATTTATCTATAATTTTAGCTAAACATCTTGAACGAGCTTCCGGTTGCGCAGAGCGCAAATTTGTGTATTTTTGCTTCGTTGTTTTACGTGCAAATCGCCCCCCTTCTCGGCTAAAAGTTCAAGATATTTGGCGTCCTCTACCTTGTGGAAACAGACTGCCTCAAATTAACCATAGATAAATAAATTTTATAACTTAAAATAATTGTTTTTACATAAGATCTCATATTGATTAGAGCAATCAACGTAAATTCAAATGTTTTCTTTTATTTGAGAACACCCAAAGCAAATAAAAAGGTAAATATTTCAAAAATAAACTATTCGATTTTCCACTTTTGTATCAAAAACATAAAGTTAAAACAGTATGTTGTGTGGTGAGTTGTTTTATTTTCTTCTTTTAAATAACTACGCTGATGGAGGGAGGTATATTGCATGTAAAGTGGAAAACTGGTATTCAGTAGTAGGAAAATATGAAAAGCATTTTCATCAGCGGAAACCGACTATAAATTATAAGAGTGCATTTCCACAGCCAGCCAAGTGACGCGTATTATTTCCTTTGCGATTCTGAGTAGGTACCAACTACTAAACATATTGCATTTAGAACAAGAGAAGAAATATGCATTTCTTTTTGTTTTAATATTACATTGCCACATTGCAGTCTGGAGTACCGCAAGGTGGAGGTCTATCACCTCTTTTACTCTCCATATTTATGAATCAATTCAATAACAGATAATCTTTAATAAATTAATCAACCGTCTTATAGCAGATCGATTTTAGTTCAATCACCATTCAGAACAAAAATAAGAAGTACCTATGCGATTTCCATATTGCATATTTTTAATCCAAATTTAGTATTATCTTTGTATTATTTTATAATATATTGATCAATTCAATCACGACTTCATGCAGATAACATGTTTTTGTAGATAATCTTAAGCGTGTATTCAATTTTTTTATTAATATTGTCAATGCTGTCCTTTACATAAAATTGATTAATTTAATGAAGATCATAAAATAATCTCTAATTGACAATAGTCTTCTTGTGTATCCTATGAAGTATCTGGTACATATTATTAGCAGACTCTGTCTGATTTCCTCCTTGAAAATTTTGAAACTGTGACTTATTTAAATCAATAATTAATGCATTATTTGATAAAGAGTTCATTAGGATCTTGGCATCTTAATGACCATTCTTGGCACGATAGAAAAATGTGGCTATTGGTTCTCTATGCCTACCTTAAATATATTGCGATGTTATGAATGTTCAATTTCGGTTTGACGATGAAAAAAATCTAGGCGAAACTTATTGATGATCACAATCGACCACAAGTTTTAGTTGAACTGACCGGTATCGACTAAAGACAATCGTCAGGGCACTCTGACGGTCGTTTTCGATAGACCGATACTAATAACTATTTTAATCTGTGAATCTATTACAGTCATATGAGAATGGCCTAAAGATGGCATCTTATTCAGTGACTAAATTGAGGTTTATATCAGTTGTCTTATGCGACAGTGTATGAATTGAATATAGAAAAATGTTGGAATTTTGTTTGTTATTAATATGAAACAAGAGGATATTGTAACCAGTTTTGTTAAGTATACAATTTTGTTGTTCTAGTATCTGAGGATGTATGAACATATTAAAATGTATGTAGGTATATAGACTAAACAATAATAATTCAAATTCGGGCAACGGGTTCATTTGGTAAAATGTGATACAGATGCAATCACTGCCTACCTTCATCGATTCTCAAAATGTCGATTCTTTAATTACAACAAAATATGTAAATGGTTTTAGGTGGGTCGGTGGCAGAGCGGATAGCGCGCTGGGCTAGTAATCCAGTGGTCACGAGTTCGAATTTCGTTCACCTATAGCACAAGCATTTATGTTTAATTTAGGAAATGCATAGATATGTATGATACAAGTACATATTCATTCTTTAAAAAAATTGAATAAGAAAATGTAAAAATATACACACAATGACAGACAAGCAAATGTATGTTTGTATTTCAATATTTTTTGTTGTTATGAATACAATTTACCAACCACAACGTGATTGCTTTCTCTCGTCCTTCTTCATTCTCGTCTTTTCTCTTGTCTGAGGATGGTGGCTGTAGATACTATCAACATAGAAGGATGTAGATAAATCTCCGTCCTTCTACGTTGCCCATTACAACAAGATTTTCGATGCAATCTGGTTCGTTCCTGCCCCCCTAGACAACGTGTCATTTACATAGCTAACCAGCGGAGCCTCTATATTTTTTTCATTAGGATGACATTTGATTCTTTGAAAAGGCTTTCTAGTTCGTGGTTGTACCTGATTCTCCAAGTGCCTTGATCGCAGAGGAAACTGAAATTTTCAAAATTTTTGACTAACAACCAAACCAAAAAAAAAGTAATTTCAGAACCCTTTACTTAACAAGTAGACTTATATACATAAAACGTATGTAGATATCTATTAAAATTGATGAAGTACCTTTTAGGCTGGGTTTCTCGAACAAAAGTATCAGTAATAGTATAGTTAAAATAGTATTTTAACTATATTATTACCGATACTTTTGTTGAACCATCCAGCCTTAGAATAAGACATTGCGTCCGTTAAAATAAAACGTTGTTTTTCTGTCTAATTACGGTCTGTCTCTTCAATCTGCTGATACCATACTTGCACTTCCAATTCACCTTAATTAACCTATACTCTTCTTGTGAAGAATAAGAATGAGTAGTATGGAAAAATGCATATTTGATAAAAAAATGTAGCTGAACTAATATGGCAGTTCATTAAACATATTTTCTTATCTTTATAATATACTTGTAATGAGGAAAAATCTACCACAAATCCAAATACTCGTGAATGAACCCAACATTTGAGCATCGCACATATACGTCTATAACACATAATGACGTACCCTGTGTTTTTTTTGTATATCCTAGGTGAGGTAGGATAAGTTTAAGAAACTGGTTGTGATACAACACTAATACACACACAGACTCACGTACACATATTGGAGAGGATAATAATTATAAGTAAGGGCGGGACCGAACCCAAGTTTTAGGTACCCAACATCAGATCACCTTCGGCGATACGGACCCGTGAGCTCCCAGTCTTGCCACCATTAACTTGCCCAATTTAGGTATATATTATAATATTGCTTTTATTTTTGAATCCCAAAACACAGGGTTATTGGACCACGAGTCGAAACGCGGAAGTTACCGACTTTAATCATCTGGTGATGTTTTGTTGTGTTTTGGAAATCGTATGCAAGAATGTAAACAAGTTGGGTTTCGATTCGTTCATTCATAAGTAATATACATATGAATTCTGTTTATAGCCCAACTTGCGAACATTCGATTATTTAAGCAGAAAAAACTCATCTCTTCTGACCGTATCCACTTATCCACTCTTTTTGTTCTTGTTCGTCACTTCAAGAAACAACTATTGTGTAGTGTAAAATAAACATCTTCTGTCTTCCTATTCCTCCCTAGACCCTCTAGTTTGCTCTCCATAATCAGTCGGAGCAGCCTGTACCTTTTGCCTTGCAGACAAAAGGTACAAACTGTGTCAACTAGTTCCCACTCGACATTTGATTATATTTTATTAATTAAAATTATTAAAATGAAGACATCTTTTAATTATTACAAATATGTTTTTTCTGCTTAAACTTTTGTCGATAACTACTCTTGAAGTCTGTGATTTAGAGATTGAAAACTGAATTCTGGGGGGCTAATCATGATACGTTCTAATCTTGCCTTAACCCTAAAAATGTATAAGTTAATCAGAACTCCATCATAAGCTATTTTTAATCTTTCTCTACATTTTATCATAAATAATGCTAATATCAACGTTTAGTATGAAATTGTCAGTTCCTAATTGTAGAATTAATTAATATTATAATTCTATTAATTTAACATCAAAGATTGCTAAAGTCTGAAGCTGATCTTAATCTACTTTAATCAACTTCATGAGCTGTTCCTTCTCCAAATAAATAAATGATCTGTGGTTACATCTATATATGGAACGACGATGTCCACCTATTCCTACATCTTTTTGGTAGACATCCTGGGGAATGCTGAGTCGCTGCTTTATTTGTTAGTCAATTAGATTATTAGACTTTTTGTAGTACACATTCATCTTCGCCATTGATAAATTCTGCATACGACACAATAGTACCTACTCGTTTACAGATTAGCATAAAAATGGCAAAATTTGACTCGCTTGAAGATTCTCTCATAATTGATGAAGTTCATATTTCAATATTTTTTTTTCATTGACGATTGTTACTTTTTTAATCAACGCAAACTATCTCGATGGAGAGATGCATTAAATTTGTATGCGGGGTATGTAAATAAATATAATTGAATTTCAGAGTAGCAAACCAATCGAAAGTATCAATAGTAGTATATTTATTTTTAAATATTGTAGGATGAATTCAGTAAAGCAAATGTTTAACTTTTAGTGTTGGTTTATTTACAGAATATAATTGCTTAGTCACACACAGAAATGGACAGATTTCAATGATTTTTTTTTGTTAATAGTAACAAAATTTCATGTTAAAATTAACCAAACTATAGTGACTACAAATTCATTAGGTTTTTTCCAAGAAAATGTTTTGTGCACACAGCCAAACAGTACAGACATAAATAGATAAACCTTTTTTAATGGTAACAAAGATTTGGTTAAAAAGCAGGTAGCCAGTTCGGTTGTCATAATATTTTTTTCGGTGTTGATGCAAAATATAACATTATTGTTGTTACAATTAAAAAAGTTATATTCATAGCATCGCAGCGTATCTCACAATGTAAGGTTACCATAGACAGGTGTGCGAATATGCATAACCTTATAAAAAGAAGAACGACCCATTCGTGAATGTCCACACACCAGTGTCGTCTTACCTAAAAAGGCAACATTCTGAATGGGTGATGACCTCGTTGCTGAACTATAAGAGGTGTTATTTTGCCTGATGTATTTTCGATTATCCGGCTCATACGAGACAGCCGAAAATGATGATAATAGAAAGTAGTGGAAGCACTATTCTAAGCCGGTGCCTCACAGCATATAGTGTTTTAAAATTTAAAAATTCATAATACATTTATTTGCTTATTGTAGTGAAATGAGATAAAATTTATTGTTGTTCCTAAAATTAAATCCATACCAGATCTTTTGCTTCTGCTGGATCCACTATCGTCCGGCTAGGACACACGGTAGAGCATTTCTTTGATTCTCAGAGGGAATACAGGTGGATAATTGAGAAACAGCGAGCGTGACCAGAACAAAACTGTATATTCTTTGTGTAAGAGAGACAAAATTTAATTAGAGATATAATGGTACATATGGGTTAGTGTGATATGAGGTAATGATGGTGATGTTTGATGATTAAGAATAGTCTTACTTTCTAGGGTGGCCAACTAATTAAAATAAACAGTGATCACTATTGTACATTTACATGAGCCTTAAGTATTTGAATATTTCAAAAGTCAGTTCCAGATTAAATTTAATTTTCAGGCCGAAGGCCCAACACTGAGTAATTAAGGAATTTCTTTTTTCTTTTTACCAAACTTAGTTCTAAGGGTATGTCGATATCAGTAATTCTAGGGACGATTCACGTAAAGGGGATGTGCGAAAGTCAATGATCTCAAACCTTTAGTCCGACGGTGGGGAGAAATTGCCTTATCACGTACTCAACAAGGCCTGATGTTTCCAACCGTGATGGAGGTGAAGAAGAGAAGCGGCAGGGGCGATCTAATGTTGAAGGCGTTCCAGACTTTCTCTCATCAAGGGGAGAAGCCTAATCCGAGGTGATAACAAGGTAGTTGGCATACTGTCAGTTGTATACATCCCGTGTGGCAGACATAGGTGTTAACACTTCGTTATGGGTTCATACAACTACGCGAAGTCACTTTGAAGATTAATAAACATTATAAAACTGTCACGAAGTAAGTCTGGCGATCCTTTATTCAAAAGATAATGATCCTTCGTAGCAGATTGCGGTGTTAACACTTCGCTATGCGTCCATACAACTACGCCAAGACACTCGAAAATTAATGAAATTAAAAAACTATCACGAAGTATGGCTTGCTACCATTTATTCGAAAGGTATTGTTCATACGCAGCAGATTGAGATGTTAACACTTCGTTATGTGTTCATACAACTACGCGAAGTCACTTTGAAAATTAATGAAATTGAAAAACAGTCACGAAGTATGGCTTGCTACCATGTATTCAAAAGGTATTGTTCATACGCAGCAGATTGAGGTGTTAACACTTCGTTATGTGAACATACAACTACACGAAGTCACTTTGAAAATTAATGAAATTGAAAAACAGTCACGAAGTATGGCTTGCTACCATTTATTCTAAGGGTATTGTTCATACGCAGCAGATTGAGATGTTAACACTTCGTTATGTGTTCATACAACTACGCGAAGTCACTTTGAAAATTAATGAAGTTGAAAAACAGTCACGAAGTATGGCTTGCTACCATTTATTCAAAAGGTATTGTTCATACGCAGCAGATTGAGACGTTGACACTTCGTTATGTGAACATACAACTACACGAAGTCACTTTGAAAATTAATGAAATTGAAAAACAGTCACGAAGTATGGCTTGCTACCATTTATTCTAAAGGTATTGTTCATACGCAGCAGATTGAGATGTTAACACTTCGTTATGTGTTCATACAACTACGCGAAGTCACTTTGGAAATTAATGAAATTGAAAAACAGTCACGAAGTATGGCTTGCTACCATTTATTCAAAAGGTATTGTTCATACGCAGCAGATTGAGGTGTTAACACTTCGTTATGTGGACATACAACTACACGAAGTCACTTTGAAAATTAATGAAATTGAAAAACAGTCACGAAGTATGGCTTGCTACCATTTATTCTAAAGGTATTGTTCATACGCAGCAGATTGAGGTGTTAACACTTCGTTATGTGAACATACAACTACACGAAGTCACTTTGAAAATTAATGAAATTGAAAAACAGTCATGAAGTATGGCTTGCTACCATTTATTCAAAAGGTATTGTTCATACGCAGCCGATTGAGATTTTATCACTTCGTTATGGATTCACACACCTACGCGAGGTCACTTTGAAAATTAATGAAATTAAAAAACTGTCTCCAAGTATGACTTGCGACCATTTATTTAAAAGGTACAGCTCGTACGCAGCCGATTGAGATTTAAACACTTCGTTATGGATTCACACACCTACGCGAGGTCACTTTGAAAATTAATGAAATTATAAAACTGTCTCCAAGTATGACTTGCGACCATTTATTTAAAAGGTACAGCTCGTACGCAGCCGATTGAGATTTAAACACTTCGTTATGGATTCACACACCTACGCGAGGTCACTTTGAAAATTAATGAAATTATAAAACTGTCTCCAAGTATGACTTGCGACCATTTATTTAAAAGGTACAGCTCGTACGCAGCCGATTGAGATTTAAACACTTCGTTATGGATTCACACACCTACGCGAGCTCACTTTGAAAATTAATGAAATTAAAAAAAACCGAACCGAAATACGTGTTGCGATGTTGTTCTATACCCCTCCTTCACGCGTAAGGCGGTATACTCAGAGATCCGACTCGGTTTTTTAGATAATTAGTTTATAACAACATTCTCTGTTTAGTTACAATGCCTTACATCGATTTCAGGCATAAAACACAACGAAATGGGTGAAATACGCTAATTGATCCCGGAGGAGACAAAGAGCGTGGTCTTATGACCGTTAGAAATAGACGCCGACTGACGGCGGAAGTTGACGGGGGGAACGGTAGGTGGACGAGGGGGGCGGTGCGGGCCGCATGTGACACAGCTGCGTCTTCCGCGAGACCTTGAACTAGTTCAATACGTAACTACTGCCGCCAATTTTAAATTTGAAAAGATAATTATTTAAATACGTAGCGAGCGTACCGCTCGCTACACTCCAATCAAAGTTACCCAAACAAAAAGAAAAAGAAAAGAAAAAAAAATTCCGTAAGCCGGCCTGTGCAAATTGGGGAGAATGAAAGACCCTGACTGTAATGAAGAGAAGTAACGAGAGGAACTTATAACCACGACCAGATTCTTAGTTTATGAGGAATATGGTGAGTTGCGTGTTCTCGGCTGGTCACACCAGTACATCGCAACCACCTCCAGTAGTGAGACCGACCTAGTGACTCTTGGTCATCGTAGGTTTATCGAGGGTGTAGGCAATGGGTAACATACTTAAGGTATGTGCCCCCCTACTCAAGATCAAGGTTTCGTACGTGAATCATAATTGATTATAGCATTCAGAAGGAATACGCCCTAATTGTGCGAGTTCGGAATCATACTAATGTTCAAACTTCGTTGAAACCTAGGTTAGACTCGAATAAGGACTCCTACTCGCGATACGACACGATCGGGGTTATATGTTGGGTTGCGCAGCGGTGTGGTACAGATACCAATGTTCGGCAACTAGCTTCTACCTATAGCCATGATTAATTCTAGGAAAACACTCCATTGATGAACAATACAGGGGGGGGAGCACCGAAAGAATTAGAGTTGCCAATCTAATAGGCGAACTCTCTTCAGCCTTACCCAAACAAACTTAACAATAATTGGCGAACTCGAAGCTAGTCGCTTTCCTACACGCATGTGAGTTGAGCAATCAGATATCTCACTCAGGGCAACCGACTGGAAACATAAGTATAATGTCGCGGAGCAAGCGTGCTTGAACAGTCCGCTTGCTATGTGCAAAACAACAAAATTAATGACTTACATTCACAAAAGAAAATTAACAATCTTGTAGCTACAGTTTGTGACCACACTGGATAGCTGGGCAAGCGATCCATCACGATGGACGCGAGTCGATGCTTGCCAATTCTCAACACGACTCCTCAAGTGAAGACTTGGCATCAGGCTACTACCTGGGATTCCTTCCTAACGACAGTTTACAAATACAATGAATATAAGGGCAAGGGGCCTATCACGACAGACGCAAACTGAAGTTATTATTCACTTGCAGCGACAGTTCGCAAATACAATGAATATCAGGACAAGGGGCCTATCACGGTAGACGCGAACTGTAGTTTGCACAGCCTCAAAATGACTCCTCAAGTGAAGACTTGGCATCAGGCTACTACCTGGCATTCCTTTTCAACGACAGTTTACAAATACAATGAATATCAGGACAAGGGGCCTATCACGACAGACGCAAACTGAAGTTATTATTCACTTGCAACGACAGTTCACAAATACAATGAATATCAGGACAAGGGGCCTATCACGGTAAGCGCGAACTGAAGTTTGCATAGCCTCAAAACGGCTCCTCAAGCAAGACTTGGCATCAGGCTACTACCTGGGATCCTTTCTCAACCACAGTTCACAAATACAATGAATATCAGGACAAGGGACCAATCACAATAGACGCAAACTGAGGTTCTTCACGCAACCGCTTGGTACTACCACTCTTGCTTAACTCTACACCGGTCAAGTAGTACCCAACCGAAGGGAATCAAGCCAAATGGCGAGTTGACAATCCAGTATTCAACTCGTTAATAATACACAAGAAAGGGGCGAGTTGACAATCTAATATTCAACTCTGGGATAATACACACAAAACAAGGGAGAGTTGACAATTCAATATTCAGCTCAGAAACACTTATATATAATACAAGGCGAGTTGACAATCCAGTATTCAACTCGGAAATAATACACACAAAACAAGGGTGAGTTGACAATTCAATATTCAACTCAGAAACAATTAAACATAAAACAAGGACGAGTTGTCAATTCAATATACAATTCGGGAACTTATGTATTCTAACAAGGAAATCTTTAGCGAGAACTCCTAGTAGTACACAAGGGGAGGGAAGGGGTTATATACAGTTAGGGCTACCACTTAGGATGCCTGTCAGAAGGCGGCTAGCTCCTTCAGGAATGGAGACAGGATCCTAGCAATCATGCATTGGTCACAATTATTTATACACATACCCTTGCATACATCATTCTTTTACAGATGGTCCTTACAAAATTCATCGTTCACACTACTTTAATTTCACGCGATCTTTAATTGCCAGCACATTTTATGACGGGTACATGACTGCAGGGCATAATTGAAAAGGGGTTACATAATTCATCCGGAATGAGAAGTGTATCGTTAGGCGCCACTGATTTTTTGCGGATCAAACCAGAAACCAAATTTACAATTTGCAACTTATCAATAGGTTTATTGCTAGGTAAGGGTCCCAGCACAACAATTAATACTTAATTAAACTTAATCAGGTCCTTGATATGGTACCTGCCACTATGTTTACCCTCACAGTCGCGAACCTCGTAAATGGTGTCCGAAATTTTATTCGATACGACGCATTTGATGAATCGAGGGGCGAGCTTGTTTGAGAAGTACTTTCCAGCGTCAGATTGGGTGAATGCCCTGCGCCAGACCACTGCGCCTTCGGACAGTGAGCAGTGTTTCCTACGCAGGTTGTATCGTTTCGCGTTTACTTTGAACGCAGTCAATAGTGCGCTAGATACCTTCTCGTAAAGTTGCTCCATGGTTGAAAGGCTCGTTCCATAAGAATTATCCGTGCTCGCTGGCTCCTCCGAGCTATTGGTGACCTGTTCCATTTTGTCGTGAAATGAAGCATGCGGACAGGGGTGGAACCCGTGCGTCAGGAAGAACGGTGTGTAACCGGTGGCGATGTTCACGCAATTATTGAGGCAGGAGCAGATCTTAGGCAGCATTGTGCACCAGGTTCGCTGGTTCTCCCCCACTAATATTGACAGGGCGGTTACGATGGTAGAGTTGTATCTTTCCACAGTATTGTTCTGGGGGTGATAGTACGCGTTATAGAATAGGTCTCGTATACCGAAGCGATTAGCGAACTCCTTGAAATCCTTGGATATGAATTGCTTGCCGTTGTCCATAATTAAAGTACGAGGTACACCGTAAGGCAGAAAGATCCTTTCTTCTATCAGTTTGGTGATAGCCGGGGCTGTGGCACGACGCAACGGTAGCGCCCATAAGAATTTCGTGAAGTTATCGACCACCGACAGTATGTAAATATTTTGTTTATGAGAACAGGGAAGCGGCCCAACAAGGTCTACGCTTAATGACTGCATGGGATGATCTAGACGTTTAGGCACGCTCATCAAACCCAGAGGTGCTTGGTTGTTATGTTTATATGCCTTACAGGTGTCGCACTTCGAGACAACCTGCTTTACCGTGTTCGTAATGTTTTTCCAAAAGAAGGTCCGTGAGACCACCTCCAAAGTTTTTCTGATTCCAGGGTGGCAAAAGTTAGTGTGGAAGTCCTGCACGATACTTTCCTGTTCTCCGGCGGGCACCACGACCTTCCAGGAGCTATTTCTGAATGGAGGGTCAGTTTCGGGAACAGTTTTACAGTATTTGTAGAGGTGTCCGTTATTTATCATATAGTTGGGTGTGGAATTAGCATTGGTCGAACATTCCTGGAACAGACGCAGATAGGCTGGATCAGTAACATTCTGAAACGGTGTAGGGAACGTTAAACTGGATACTTCAATTCTGCTTAGTGCGTCGGCCAGGTTGTTCTCGCATCCCTTTTTGTATACAAAGTCGAAGCTGTATTGTGAGAGGCGGCAGGCCCATCTGGCCAGGCGTCCCGATGGTGAAGACAAGTTGTTCAGGTATTTAAGACAGCCGTGGTCGCTGATCACTTTGAAGTGCGTTCCGTCTAAATAACTCCTAAAGTGGTGTACCGAGTCCACAATGCTCAAGAGTTCCCTCTCGGTGGTGCTGTAAGACCTTTCGGCAGGTAGCAGTTTCCTGGAAAAATATGCAATGGCGTGCTCTGAGCCGTCCGGGCTCCTTTGGGCCAGGAAGCTCCCAATGCTCACGCCGCTGGCGTCACAGGTGAGTACGTATGGTAGGGAATAGTCGGGGGGCTTCAACACCGGAGAAGATATCATTGCGCTTTTTAGGTTTACGAAGGCTTGTTCAGCTTCGTCGTCCCAAGGGAGATTATTCTTTGTGATTTTCTTGCTGGTGAGGCGGCATAGAGGGGATGCAATACGAGAAAAGTCCTTGATGTGTCTTCTATAGTATGCACATAATCCAATGAACCCGCGAACCTGTTTGACAGTTGAGGGTCTAGGGTAATTGACCATCACGTCAATCTTTTCGGGGTCGGTCCTGATGCCTTCTCGGTCGACTATGTGGCCGAGATACTTTAAGCTTTGTTTGCAAAATTCAGATTTTGCTAACTTAATGGTTAGGTTGGCCTGTTTTAGTCTGTCACACACAGTTTTCAGTAGCTTGCAGTGTGACTGGAAGTCCGGGCTGCATACCAGTATGTCATCAAGATATACAAAGACGTGGTCTCCCAAGTCTGTGAACAGTCCATCCATCATACGTTGCATTTCGGCCGGGATATTTTTTAGTCCGAAAGGGGTAACCTTGAACTGGAACTGTCCTCGGCCTTCTACGAAGAAGGCGGTCTTTGGCTTGGATTCCTCGTCCAGTCTCATCTGCCAGAACCCGTGGGAGAGGTCCAGGGCTGTGAGGAACTTAGTGTCGCGCAGATTGTCCAAGATGCGATGAATGTTGGGCAACCGGTAAGAGTCAGAGCGAGTGATTGAGTTAAGGCGACGTGGATCAAGTACGAAGCGCCCAGAGCCGTCTTTCTTGGGAACAATGAAAACATTGTTCAACCAGGGGCTCCGCGCCGGCTCTATTACGTCGAGTTTGATCATTTCATCCAGTTCTGCGATGAGTTGTTCGCGTCTTACGTGAGAAAGGGGATAAGTCTTTTGTTTAACCGGGGCGTGATCACCAGTGTCTATGATGTGGGAAACTAGGTCGGTGCGGCCTAGTCCCACCTTTTCATAAGCAATCTGGTCGAACTCTTGTTTGAGCAGATCCAGTTGTTTCAATTCTGCAAGAGAAAGGTCGGCTGTAGAGTTTAGACAGGAAGGGGTCGACAGCGGTGAAATGTACAGGGGAGGCATGTTGATAGCATATAATGATGACACCTTATCTGGGAATAGGGTCGGGGTTAGTCCGGACTTCTTCAAGAAGGGTGCCCCCAAAATAAACCCTTCTGCAAGAGACGGAGCTACAAGAAATTCAACAAAGGTTGTTTGTTTATAAAATCTGAGGGGCAGCGTGAGGGAGCCCAGGATCGCATGGGGATGGCCGTCCGCTGTGTGAATGGAAGTGTCGCCCGGCACCAGGTCATAACCCAATTCGAGGAAATTCTTGTATAATGTGCCACCCAAAACATTAACTGCAGCTCCGCTGTCTAAGAGCGAACGGAAGGCGATGTTGTTGATTTTGAAGTGTAGGTATGGACGATCGTCTCGCGCATTCGTGATGGCTGATACATGTAGGTATTTAGTATTGTAGAAGAGTTTGACCGATCTCAACCAGTCCTCCCACTCTGTCTTTTGTTGAGAATGGGACGGTCTATAATAGGGCTGGGTGGTTATTCGTTTTTTGGCAACTTTTGGAGGAGAGGTGGGGGTCTAGAAACGTCTGGGAGGTTTCTGGGGGTTGTCGGGGGGTGACCTTGTGGGTCAGTTCTCTGGTACTTTTGAAAGCGGGGAGAGGTTCGTCTTCCGAGGGGATTCGCTCGTGACCGATTAGGGCACAGTCTTGCAAAATGTCCGGTTCTTCCGCAGGAGTAGCATTTGGGACTGTACGGACGCGGTTCAGGGTTGGACAAGGAGGCTGCAGCCTTGGTGCGCCGGGGCCGGCGGGGGGAGGTAGGGGCAGTTTCGTCCTTGTGGCCAAGCGACATCTGTTCGAGTGTAAGACACAGTCGCTCCAGATCCAATACTGTCGTGGGTTGTGAGCCGATGATAATAGGGAGGAACTTCTTGTCGAGTCCTCTTTTGAAAACTTGAAGGAGCTCGTCCTCTGGCAAGGGTGAGGACAATGAGTTATTTTTGTTGATGATTCGGCAAATATAATCGGCCGCAGATTCAGAGACCTGCTGTCTAGAGGACCAAATTTCTAGCTTGATGTCGGTAGAGTAGGTTTGTGACTCAAAGCGGTCGAGAAAGAGTTTCTTCAATGTGTTCCAGTCGCAGTTCTTTCTAGGGTTGGTTCGATAAAATAATAACGCCCGTCCTGCGAGAAATTCAGGAATGATTGTGGACAATAAGTTGGTATTGAACCTACGGGAAGTAGCGATCTCTTCCAGGCGTACAAGGAATTCTCGGACGTCATTTGTTCCATCAAACTTCGGGACAGGCCACGTGGCGAAGTTTGTGTTTATAATTCCTCCAGGATCTCGATCGCCACGTGAGGTATAACTCGACGAGTTGGAGAGCGGAACGACGGGGGATTGGGGCAACAAGGCGACAGTTCCTGGGGGAGGGGCGCTCTGGGTTCTGGAGCTCGATTCGGAACTGGATGAGAATGGGCGGGCTATTAGATCGTTCTCGGCGGTGTGGGAGCTCTCGGAAACCGACGCCAGTTCGGGGGCGTTCTCAAGTGAGTGGTACGCTACAGACCTACTGGGGATGGCTACGTTGTCTGTATTAAAGGGACGGGAGGCATTAAAAGCATTGGCCTGGGAACGCAAGGAGGCCAAATTGTCGGTAGGAACGATGTTTCTGTCGCGCAATGCTTTAGCAAGGGTTTTTGCATTTGCAAGATTTATTCTCTCGATTAAATCCATGACGTCGACTATTGCGAGACAACAGAGGAAACGAGGATTTCCGTTACGACGTGGTTACAATATAAGAGGCTGTCAGAATAAAGGGGAAAAGTAAAACACAAAAGAACAAGCAGTTTCGAGTGAGGGTCCGCTCGCAGATCTCATTGAGCAGACTGTCATCAAAGGACAAGTGTACGTGTCAATTGATGAGAGTCATAGCCCCACGTTGGTAAACGTCAGTGTAGTGAAATGAGATAAAATTTATTGTTGTTCCTAAAATTAAATCCATACCAGATCTTTTGCTTCTGCTGGATCCACTATCGTCCGGCTAGGACACACGGTAGAGCATTTCTTTGATTCTCAGAGGGAATACAGGTGGATAATTGAGAAACAGCGAGCGTGACCAGAACAAAACTGTATATTCTTTGTGTAAGAGAGACAAAATTTAATTAGAGATATAATGGTACATATGGGTTAGTGTGATATGAGGTAATGATGGTGATGTTTGATGATTAAGAATAGTCTTACTTTCTAGGGTGGCCAACTAATTAAAATAAACAGTGATCACTATTGTACATTTACATGAGCCTTAAGTATTTGAATATTTCAAAAGTCAGTTCCAGATTAAATTTAATTTTCAGGCCGAAGGCCCAACACTGAGTAATTAAGGAATTTCTTTTTTCTTTTTACCAAACTTAGTTCTAAGGGTATGTCGATATCAGTAATTCTAGGGACGATTCACTTAAAGGGGATGTGCGAAAGTCAATGATCTCAAACCTTTAGTCCGACGGTGGGGAGAAATTGCCTTATCACGTACTCAACAAGGCCTGATGTTTCCAACCGTGATGGAGGTGAAGAAGAGAAGCGGCAGGGGCGATCTAATGTTGAAGGCGTTCCAGACTTTCTCTCATCAAGGGGAGAAGCCTAATCCGAGGTGATAACAAGGTAGTTGGCATACTGTCAGTTGTATACATCCCGTGTGGCAGACATAGGTGTTAACACTTCGTTATGGGTTCATACAACTACGCGAAGTCACTTTGAAGATTAATAAACATTATAAAACTGTCACGAAGTAAGTCTGGCGATCCTTTATTCAAAAGATAATGATCCTTCGTAGCAGATTGCGGTGTTAACACTTCGCTATGCGTCCATACAACTACGCCAAGACACTCGAAAATTAATGAAATTAAAAAACTATCACGAAGTATGGCTTGCTACCATTTATTCAAAAGGTATTGTTCATACGCAGCAGATTGAGATGTTAACACTTCGTTATGTGTTCATACAACTACGCGAAGTCACTTTGAAAATTAATGAAATTGAAAAACAGTCACGAAGTATGGCTTGCTACCATGTATTCAAAAGGTATTGTTCATACGCAGCAGATTGAGATGTTAACACTTCGTTATGTGTTCATACAACTACGCGAAGTCACTTTGAAAATTAATGAAATTGAAAAACAGTCACGAAGTATGGCTTGCTACCATTTATTCAAAAGGTATTGTTCATACGCAGCAGATTGAGGTGTTAACACTTCGTTATGTGAACATACAACTACACGAAGTCACTTTGAAAATTAATGAAATTGAAAAACAGTCACGAAGTATGGCTTGCTACCATTTATTCTAAAGGTATTGTTCATACGCAGCAGATTGAGGTGTTAACACTTCGTTATGTGAACATACAACTACACGAAGTCACTTTGAAAATTAATGAAATTGAAAAACAGTCATGAAGTATGGCTTGCTACCATTTATTCAAAAGGTATTGTTCATACGCAGCCGATTGAGATTTTATCACTTCGTTATGGATTCACACACCTACGCGAGGTCACTTTGAAAATTAATGAAATTAAAAAACTGTCTCCAAGTATGACTTGCGACCATTTATTTAAAAGGTACAGCTCGTACGCAGCCGATTGAGATTTAAACACTTCGTTATGGATTCACACACCTACGCGAGGTCACTTTGAAAATTAATGAAATTATAAAACTGTCTCCAAGTATGACTTGCGACCATTTATTTAAAAGGTACAGCTCGTACGCAGCCGATTGAGATTTAAACACTTCGTTATGGATTCACACACCTACGCGAGGTCACTTTGAAAATTAATGAAATTATAAAACTGTCTCCAAGTATGACTTGCGACCATTTATTTAAAAGGTACAGCTCGTACGCAGCCGATTGAGATTTAAACACTTCGTTATGGATTCACACACCTACGCGAGCTCACTTTGAAAATTAATGAAATTAAAAAAAACCGAACCGAAATACGTGTTGCGATGTTGTTCTATACCCCTCCTTCACGCGTAAGGCGGTATACTCAGAGATCCGACTCGGTTTTTTAGATAATTAGTTTATAACAACATTCTCTGTTTAGTTACAATGCCTTACATCGATTTCAGGCATAAAACACAACGAAATGGGTGAAATACGCTAATTGATCCCGGAGGAGACAAAGAGCGTGGTCTTATGACCGTTAGAAATAGACGCCGACTGACGGCGGAAGTTGACGGGGGGAACGGTAGGTGGACGAGGGGGGCGGTGCGGGCCGCATGTGACACAGCTGCGTCTTCCGCGAGACCTTGAACTAGTTCAATACGTAACTACTGCCGCCAATTTTAAATTTGAAAAGATAATTATTTAAATACGTAGCGAGCGTACCGCTCGCTACATTATTTATTTTATTTTATATTGCTTCTCAGGCAACTATGTCAAATATTTATTTAACACGCACCCAATAACAAGTTGCCACATTCTGGAGACTTACGACATTAATCGTCACACAGATCCAGACTGAAAACACAATAAAATAACGTGTCTCCACCGGGAATTGAACCCGGTACCTACCTTTTGATCAGCAATCAGATATCTAACCAACTGAGCCACGAAGGCCGACATTTATTAAAATAATAATAAGTTTTCAAATAATATTGAATTTTATCAAAGATTTACTAGGTATTTGAAAAACAAACGAAATTGTGGAGCAAGAAAATTAGGTAGGTACTTACCAAGTTAGGTACTTTAAAAGAAAAAATGAATATGTCCTTGTTAAACAAGTACATCTTCCTACGTATCCTAAAATAAGCATAAATGCTTGTGCTATAGGTGAACGAAATCGGACCATTGGATAACTAGCCCAGCGCGCTAATCGCTCTGTAATCGACCCATCTATATGGGTATTTAGTATTTATTTATTTATTGTTAATACAAAGACATTTTTACATATTTAGGTTAAGTAAGTAACGCCCCACTAGGCAAAACCTGTTCTGGGGCTGTTACTTTTACACAATAAGGTATACAAATTATTTTCATATAGAGGATACAAAATATATAAGGTGCACAAATGTTACATTCAAGTAGTTATAAGAAAATGATTACAAAAGAGTAAGAAGTAAAGTTTTTGGTTAAATAAAAGAAATGATTAAGAAGAAAGGAAATATAGGAATAAAAGTAAATAAGTCAGATGTTAAGGATGGACAACCCCCTCAGCATAGAGCCTGCCTGAAGAAATCAGCCATTTATGAACTATATTTTTTTTTGCAAAATAAAAGAATGATTTTTTTTTTTAAATTATCAAACATCAATACTTTTCAACTTTTGACAAAATTAACACCATAAAAATACTGTATTATGCAAAGCACAAGTAAGATAAAACAATAAGAAAAAAAAATCTTATTAGAAAAATTTCGAATCTGTCAATTTTCGCAATAAAAGTGAAAACTTTTAAAGTACCAGTCAGTGAGTTAGTATTAAAAAATTTACGACTTTCAGACAGCTAGTTCCTTTAAATAAAAAAAATACATAAAAAACTTTTTAACGCTTAGAAACGTCTATCAAGCAGTTTTTTAAAGATTAAATTAATATATTTCACCGTTATTTTCGTAAGAAAATCTCATTTTTATAAGATCTTATTGACAACATAAAAAAATACCCCTACTAAATTATTTTCACTTTCGTATAATTTAAAAGTGCCTATAAACCTCCACACCCCCAATTTGAAAACATATTTTTCAAACATGCTAAAGAGTGTGTTTCTAAAAAATACCTTTTTTTAGATTTAATTTTGAAATTCAGCATAATTTCCCCTAAAAATATATTAAAACATCCAAATATACAGCATTTTATTTTAATTACTTCATTGACTAGGCGTTTGTCGCAGAGAAAAAAGTTTTTGGTGTTCTGAAAGAGTGCATAAAATCAAAGTGAATGATAGTTATATTTTTTGGTGTTCTGAAAGAGTGCATAAAATCAAAGTGAATGATAGTTATATTTTTTGGTATTCTGAAAGAGTGCATAAAATCAAAGTGAATGATAGTTATATTTTTTTCATTCCAATTCAAGTTGAATCACGTATGAACCATTTTAAACGCACGCGATAGTTACCATTTCTAACACCTAGCTTCATAGTGCAATAGGCAGTTTCAATATAATATCATGTTTTCAGTCAGTAGATTAATTGATTAATTACTTTATTTATTTATTTGATTGTTAATTTATTCATTTATTTATTTATTTATTTATTAATTAATTAATTAATTAATTTATTTATTTATTTATTTATTTATTTTATTTATTTATTTTTTTTATTATTATTTTTTTTATTATTATTTTTTTATTTATTCATTTATTTATACATCTTTCTGTACATAATATAAACAAATATAATTGTACACTGGCGGGCTTTAATCGTTTAGCGTTATGTGTCCTCTTCAAAATTGTAATTATTGGATAGGTATGTATGTATATCAAATTTATTAATAAACAAAATATACTATATAACCGACTTCATTTTACTATTACACAAGCATTGGAACATATATTTTAGGGATTTATATATTATGTGTATAAAAAAATTGCCAATATAATATTTTTACACTCTCTCACTGAAGTGTGAAATAAATTCTTTGAGATGGTTTGGCCACACAGAAAGGATGATTGATGAACGTCTGCAAAAAAGTACCTACCTATAATATGAGGCTGAAAAGAGAAGACCACCGTGACGCAGTTGGTAAGCCGTTTGGTTTCTGTGCGGGCTTCCTGGATTCGATCCCCAGCAGAGGAGAAATTTATTTAAATTCATTTCTCTCGCTAGTATTTATTCTCTGGGCTGGGAACATTGCTTAGTTGGAAGAAATTTCCATTTTGCAATAAATTCGCCACTTGCACAGGGTGCAAGAAAGTGTCTATTATTATTATTAGAAGAATCAGAAGTAAAGTCGGCCAGGAATAAAAAAAAACAAATAAAAAAAAAATCGGCCAGGAATTAGTAAACGGATACGTAAATTGACAATGATCTATATAGCGAGGTTAAAGAGCAAACCGATAAAGCAGCCGTTATAGCTGGCTGCCTCAGGGACACTGTCTGGGAAAACAAACATATAATGCTCATAGAAAGTAAAACCAGAATTTAAAAAACGTGCGTTAGACCCATAATGACCTATGCCATCGAAGCCAGAGCCGACACCATCAGAACAAAAAATCTTCTCCGGACAACTGAATTGAGGACACTGCGCTCCATAGTGGGCGTAAGAAGGAGATGCGATGTAGATGACATCATCCGCTGGGGTAGAGGGCGAAGGCGTCAATGGAGAGACCACATCGAGAGATGGGAGACACGCTACTACCCAAAATCGTCTCCAAGGAAGTCCCGGAGAGACCAGCAAAAAGATAGAGTGACAGCTGGACATCTAGACCAGAAGAGGCAGTCTCCGACTGAAAAAAAAGGCCCTCGGCCTAGAACCAGAGAAAGAAGAAGAAGATACGTAAATTACAATAATAGCATGAAATGACGAAGCATGGACGTAAATGAAGCGTTCAGTCAAGAAAGAAGTATCTGGCGTTCGATTCATCTGCCTAACACAGATAGAGATAAGGCGTGATGGTATGGTATGAAAAAAACCTAATTGATTCAATTATATTAACTACATAACGATATAATATCAATATTCTTACCAAGCTGTTAGCCCGTCCATCAACGAATAACCTTTTTTGTTCACAGACCGTATTAAATTTATATTCAATTGAAACTGTTTTTTTTTGTGTTTTTTGAATGATGAACGTACAAGTCAAACATTAATTTGAAACATCTCAATCGAGACTCAGTCTAGAAGATTCTATCACATGACAAGCCGTGAAATTACATCTCTAAAGAAATATACATATTTAGTATTATTGCATGGCGGTAATATACTAGTAGTCCATTTCTAACCGAAACGTTTCAAGACCTCAAGATGACACGCTATAATTTGTAAATTATAAATAAATTTGGTATGGTTAAATAAAACCAAAGTTTTCAGTTCTACTAATTTAATGACACTGACTAGTTTCGGTCATCCAGTGACCATTTTCAAAGTGTGAAAAAACAAGAGGTGGTTGGTGTTTATATAATGTCTGGTTAAGGGGTGTGCAAAAATTTTTTTCCGTCAGTTCAATTAGTGTTGCTAGAAAGAACTGACAAAGAAAACTTGCAAACAAAGCGGAGCGTACAAATACAAAAAGAAAATAAATCATTTATATTGCAAAATTATTGAATGCTGCTGGGACATGGCATGATGGTGTCTGTATCTATTATTGAACTTCTGTGACCAATGGTTGAGCAATGTAAGGATTAACTGTGAAACAGCAATGTAAGGATTAACTGTGTACCTGTAACAAAATATATTGGGGCAATAAAATTCAAAAGCATTGAGTTGTTTGTTTACATAATATGTAATGATAAATGGATAAATATAATTTTTATTTTTCATAATTATTTTTAGAATGAATAGAATTATTTACCTACATTTATACTCTCCACTACTATGGAATAGTGTAGAGATGTGATTTCACAATTTTTAAGCGTATATCGTGTATCGTTGGTTGGGGAGGAGCATATGACAATATTTTAAACCAAGTTAGAGTTGTACAAAAATTAATCATAAAGGTTATACTTAAGAAAACACGCTTTTTCCCCACTACAACACTATTTGACATGTTCAAAGTACCCAAAGTAGATAATATTTATAAAAAAGTGTCTATTTTACAAATTTTCAAAGATAATGTTATACAAAAAATTGAAAAAAATAAGTCTCTGCGATTCCAAAATGATTTTAAAATACCCAAATGTAATACAGGACAATTACAAAACAACTACATTTATTTGGGAATAAAATTTTTCAATTGCCTCCCAAATGAATTAAAGCAGATAAAAGAATTTAAAAAATTTAAACATAAATTAAAATTGCACTTAACTTTCTAAAATAGTAGTTTTCGATTTTGTTGTTTTGATTTGTTTCAATTTCCAGTATTTTCTTTTTTTTTATTTTTGAATATGTGTTTTGATATATTTGAATCGTCTATAATTCTATATTACTCATTTCTCAATTATTTTCATGTTTTTCTTTTTTTTGGTTTGAATATGTATTCTGATATGTTTTCTCATTTGAGTATTTATCTTTTTCATTTATTTTCAACCTTTTTTTATATTTATTTGATTTTTTTTGTTCATGTATGATTTGATTTAATTACTTTTACTTTTATGTTGACTTTGCTTTGTATTGATAATTTTTATTTTTTTAAAAGTGCTTCCCTCATCAAGCACAAGATTGTAATCTTTTTGATGAGGTACTGCAGGGAAAAATATGTAAGAATATTATTACTAGTGAATTTATATATTGATTTGTATTATAAAATATATTAAAAATAAAATAAAATAAAATAAATAAATAAATAAATATTTTTACATCAATTTATCAATGGGTCTCGCTACTTCCACTACCACCCGCTCCGCATATGGGGACTGTCAACGGCCCCTTCGCAGAACGCTAGAATGAACAACAACAAAAAAAACAATGCATGGCACGAAGAGTAGTTCATGGAGCCATCTAGATTAGCAATATCGGCACCATGGTCCAAAAAGAACAATCAGCAAATGCGAATTGAGTTTCACACGTGCGGCCTTTCGGCGATTTCAGATCCCTATATATATAAAAGGCATCAGACCAAGATCTCTGCAAACAGATAAGTCAGTGAGAATCTTCGGATAATAAAGCACCATATCTATGGCAAAATCGTTTGAAGGCTTTATAATAAATTGTTCTTCGAGATCACTAAGTCCGCTTTGTCCAATGGGACCTTGAAGAGGCCCACGGACAGCAACGAGGAGCTCCGATCTGTAAGAGGACACAATTGGGTGGGAATACTCCCAAAGGATGTGATCCTTCATCAATGGGTATCATGAAGAGAGTGTGTATGCCGAAATCCGTATGCCTTAATCCGTATCAGATTTTCAACTTTAAAGAAATAAATATATAAAGCCGACCACCGTGACACAGTTGGTAAACCGTTTGGTTTCTGTGCGGGCGTCCTGGGTTCGATCCCTAGCAGAGGGTCAGCAATATTAGCTGATCGTCTGCTAGGAATAAGAGAGGAGAAGCAATATTAGCTAGAGAAATTAATTAATTTTTAATAAATTAATTAATAATTAATTAATTAATAAATTTCTCTAGCTAATATTGCTTCTCTGGGCTGGAAACACTGGTTAGTTGGAAGAAATTGTCATATGGCAATAAACTTGCCACTTGTACAGGGTGCAAGAAAGTTTTTATTATCTATAATAAATTTTACAAAGTGTGATTTTACATATTTACGAGTATATGGAAAAGGTATATGACAGAAGTAAAATAACGTCTGTTTGGGAAAATTGAGTTATAGACTTCATATTGATATTGCATGTGTTTCTATAGAAAACTGTATTTTTTACTTCATTGTATATTCGTATTCATCTTCATACTATCATGCCATCTCTTTCATTGGGTAGGCATAGAGAACTAAACACCGCTTTTTTCTATCTTGACACAACATATTCATCATCTCATCAACATTTATGCATCATCTCATACGTGATCATCTATTGTCAAAGCAAATTTTTAAATCAATTTCTCAATAGGTATCATGTAGAGTGCATAATTTATTATGATTTTTTGGTGAATGGTGTATTTGTTTTGTATTCTAATAGATATGTACATCTTAAAAAATGCAATAAGGGATTGTCAACCTTTCAAGAAGAAAATATGTACACTTACTATGGAGTGGAGAGTTTAGTGTTGGCCACAACCCACTCGTTATCAGTTGGTATAAAGATGCTTATTTTGATCTTCTTCTATGGTTTCAATTTTGGGGATTGTTTGGCAGCAGTCATATATCTCTTCCTCCACTCCGCTGGGGCTTCAGCGACTCTCTTCAACTATGTGTAGCGGGTACCTACACTTCATAACGTGGCACACCTCTCCTAGATGCTTTCAGCATGGATGCCCTCTGCCAGTTATTCCCTCATCCATTTCTTCCAAGGTGATGTGTAGGAAATCCTCGTGTTTCAACACTTGGCCTATCCAATTTGCACGCCTTTTTGATATGGTCTATAACATGTGCCTGGTTTCTTCAATTTCGCCGAGAAACTCATAATTTGTAATACGGTTCCTTTTAAACTTGTCAGTTAAAGAGCCTACTGCATTGCCACCGAATCAAGATAGCGGAATAATCAGTTTGTTGAGTAAAATCAGAGCTGCCCTAAAAATATCATGTTATACAAATTATATTTTCATAAGAAATTATTAGGACACAATGTGTCATATCAATCAACGAGCAAGTAGGAGACAACGAATGAATATTAAGGTAATACTAGATGGTCGATTCTTCCTGCCTACCCTAGTAGCGACTCGTTATGAGACAAAATGTTTTATATAGTCTCACCAATATATTTTCAATAAAATAAGAAACAAGGATATTAGACGAGCATGTATGATTGAAAGTAAGACGAAAATAAATGTCCTAAGGTGTTTGGCTATATTGAAAGAATGAGTGATGATTGAAAAAAGTGTATAAGGCTGATAAAAGAGGAACGAAGAGCGAAGGTCTGCCAAGGAAAAAATGTCACATAAATGGAATTCGGTTGGAGATGTAAGAACTAATAAAAGAGCGTGTATGATACGATGCATGGACGTGAATGAAGCGAGAAATGTACGTCAAGAGATAGAAGTCTGGCGTTCTGTTCTTTGTGCCTACCTATAATAGAGAAACGGCGTGATGGTATGGAAGTTAATTTACTTTTTTAATGTTGAATTGTAACGTTTTAAACTGTTTTTTTGTCACATCGAGGTATTTAAAGTATGAAGGTATTGTTAGTCTACCAACAATTGATAAAAGACATACTTTTGTATAAAGTTTACAGAGCGTGAAGTCGATAGTTAATTTCCATCCATGTACTCTTAGATATTTCGTAGTAATTTTTGTTAAAATCTAATCAAAAACCATTTGACCTAAAATAAATTTTATTTTAATTGAAAAAAAAAATAGGTACCTATATTCTTATCGTTTTAAATTAACTTTAGATGGAATTTCGAGGGCAATGACTACAATTATCTGAAATATGATTTTTTTACTATGTCAATAAAATATTATTTATTTATTTATTCATTTTTATTTATTTCTATCCAAAAACATAGAGTAGTTATAAGATACAAAATAATTAAAGGTAATATAAGCTTATTCATACATAGTAGACATACAAAGTAAATATAAGTTATTTCATTGCAATAAATATAATTTCATTATTTCACCATTGCTTACATAGTTAAAGCTATCCTTTTTGTTTGTATCTTTGTTACTAGCCCCCTCACTAGGCATAGCCTGTGCTAAGGTGAGCTAGTTTTATATTGTTGTCTATTGCGTTGTTTATTTATAGGTATATATATACGTTTACATATAATATAAGTAAATGTACATACATACGCTACGCATTCAAGCGTATGCATCCTTCTCTCTCTCTTTCCAAACACAATATTTCATTATGAGTCATTAACACACAGCAAAAATTGTAAAAATAAATTATTTGTTGAAAAAATTGATTGATTTAGAGATAAAAAAAAACACATAAAGTACTTATTTTTCACTTTTTTCAATTGTCTATTCTGTTGTTTGTAATAGTGCATTTTTACATTTTATTTGGTAGAATTATTTCCTTCAGGATTTTTTCATCTATTTCATAAACCCATCTTAGTGATAGTTTTTTAAATTCTTTGGCATTTTTAATGTTTTTAATATTTGTTGGTAAACTATTGAAGAGTTTTGTTGAAAAGTATCGTACGCTACGTTGTCCAAAAGTTGTTTTAATGTATTACTTGTTTTGTTGATCGATTGATCTCTAGGTCAATTCCCAGTACATAGTATTTAATAATAGTTTTTCTGCCGTGTTTCTAGTATGGATTTGAAAGAACTAATATCACAAGACTGCAAAACGTGGTTACTAATAAATTCTTTTCTTTTTTTAATGTTATATAATAATTCCCCTAAAAGGCCACAATAATAATAATAATAAGTAATTAATATAGCGCCATTTAATGATTTAAAATCATTCCAAGGGCGCTGGTAGCTCAATTCTGTAATGCTCTGCGAAACAAAGTTGTTTTTAGTTTTTTAGAGAAGGTGTCTTTGCTTTGAGCACCGCGGACATCAGGAGGTAGTTTATTCCACTTTAATGGACCGCTAACACTAAAGCATCGATATGCCGCTTTGTTGGCTCTGACCACCTCCTTCAAGGAGTTGGTACTCTGTGAATATGCAATGAACACAATTTACTGTGAACACAATATACAATGAACACTTCCCAATACCCTATGCAAGTGCCAAACGCCAATTTCTTCTGATTCACCAGTGTTCTCAGCCCAGAGAAGCTATATTTACATGAAAAGTATAATTTAGCTGATAAGAACTGATTTTTTTCACTTTGATCTTAACCATCAGGCTCAAAAGCGACAACATGAGAAATATATTTTAATAATTATTTTCCTTCTTGCAATCAAACCCAGAACGCCAGCATATAAGTCAAATGACTTGATAAAAACGAGTGGGTTGTGGCCAGCTCTATACTTCTCACTACCAAGTCACTCCACAAAGTATTCAAATGGAAAATTTTCAGCATTTTTATGAAATGAGTTGGTATAATTATTTTTTATTTAAATATTCAATTATCAAAATTTGATAATGCCAATTTATATAAATGATGTGCCTTTTTAACAATTTGAATATAACAAAAAAATCCAATTTTAAAGTTGCCTGAGCTTGAATCACTTTGAAATATTTGACAGTTAAAAAAAATGAGAAGCACTGATCAGATATCCTTCAAATCGCATGTGTTCTTAGAGAGTATTGGATTTACAAATTAGCAAAATTTTAAAAGAGTCGAATTAAGTACTTTAGTCTATAATCTAAAAGTAGAATAAACATGCCGTACATAGCACATAGTACACAGCATACACAGAGATACATTGTGATGAAACTTTCAGAATACAATCTGAGCATGCTTCTAGATGATAATCTGCAAAAAATATAAACTTTATAATTGCGAATTCATAACTCCATACTAAATTCCCTCATACTAAAAGGTATTAGACACCTGTCCCGACGGCAGAAGAAGTAGAGGCAGACCTAGGTTGAGATGGCTGGACGATGTGCTGTGTGATATAAGAGAAATGGACCTGATAAATTGGAGAAGACTGGCGGTTAACAGGGAGAGATGGAGACAATTTCTGGAGGAGGCCAGGATCCGTAGCGAACTACTGTAGTGCCAATGATGATTATGACGACGATAATACTAAATTCCCTTGGGGTAGTCAAGAGAAAAACAACTAATTACGAAAAAAAATTTATAGTTTTATTACATCTATCTTTGCCCTTAACTTACCTTCATGTTCTTTTATGACAGTTTCTCAACTAAATTAATAATAAACAAGAACAAATAGATTTAGAATATTTTAATTTAGTATCTGAACGGGGCTTCATTTTGACGTAAACTTGACATTCTAAACGAAGTATCTAGCAGTGTATCCAAGGATATCTGCATAACAATGGAGATCCCCTATTGATTGATGTGTAGCACAAAAGCCTTTTCGAAAATAATAGATTCAGCCAAGTAAGATGAGAAGCCTCCGTACAATGGCTGCTTGCTTCTTTACGCTTCTACAGAAATTTGAAAGGATTATGAAGTTGTTATAGATGACAAGACAATGCTAAGAACTTTGCGAGATGGAATGATTTTCAACAAAATATCACTCTTATGATTTGGCCGAGAGAGATAGTATCTACACCTTCAGCTGATAGACTTTACAAATATTGGCAAAAAAAATAGACATCAGAAAGAAGAAATATATATTAAATGCATGGAAGTATACGAAAATAATTTAAATGAAGTTGTGCAAAGGGGAGAGAATAGTAATAGTAAAGATTCAGCTAATAAAATTATAAATTAAAAATATGAATTGGGGATTGAATGAGGAACGCCTGAAGAAGAAAATATACCTACATTGCAGTCAGGAATGGAATGAGCAGTCGGGTTCGTCCAAGAAGAGGATGGCTTGACCATGTGAAAGACATTCTGAAAGAAGGAAATGTTAGAAGCTTGAACAACAGACGGACATTGTATGAATGTTAATTAGGCAAGGGTTGCCTGCTAGGATAGAAATATGTGGCGTTCGATGATCACTGCTTTCCCCGTTAGGAACATGCCGTGGTTGTATATATGTAAGTATTTATAAATAAAAATGCTCTTGTTTCAATTTCACTTACAGTTTATCAGATATTCATTTATCCAAATGTTATTTTTTCTTCATTTAAGGTTGTTTTTACAAATCAATCGTGCTTACGTGTTTATTTATTATTTCATCATCATCGTCATTATATCAGACCTCTTTCATTCAGAAATGGACATAGACCTCCACCTGAGACCACCGCAGTTCCCTATCTTGGGCAGACTGCATCCTACAGCCTTTAACCACTCGTCTTATGTCTTCAGGGGGGCAAGTCTGGTCAACCGTCGAAATCAAAACCCTCACGATTACCCATATCATGGATATAAATATTTCTGTAAAAAGTTACGTTTTTATAATATTTTATTAATTTTTCATTTTTTTTTTTTTTATTTTATTTATTTTTCAACATAATTTCATTTATAAAAGATCCCACTAACCATATATGGTTATCAGTGGGTTTCTATATCATACAATATATGTGCTAACTTAAACTAACCAACAATGACAAAAGAAATGAAATTGGTTTGACATTATAAAAATGTTTTGATAGATCCAAAACAACACTAGAATAAAAACAACAACAAAAAAAAACATACAGAAGAAAACCCAAAAAATACAAAAGAGTAAGAACAAAAACAAAAGGAAAAGTAATAAAATAATAAAATAAATTAATAAAATAAAAGGAAGGAAGAGACCATTATTCGTTAAAAATGATTTTTTTACAGGATCTTTTGATTTTATAAAATGAATTTAATCCAATTAAGTCTGAGGGCAAGCTGTTAAAAATTGTTGGTATTGAATACTGCAGTGTTCTTTCACCGTAATAGTTATTTACTCTAGGTATATTATATTTACCGGAAGTTACTTGTCTGGTCTTATACTTATTTGTTACAGGTGTTTTGTGTTCATTTTTAAAGTAATTTTGTAGAATAAATCTGTATTTATAAATTTGTGTAGCTCTCATTATTTTGGTTTCTGCGAAAATGCTCTTTCCCTCCCTTTTCAAACAAATAGCTCTATTTTTGGGTAACATACACCTAATTAAACGTTTTTGTAATCTTTCTATTTGCATAAGATATGATTTAAATGTATGTCCCCACACAAGAATGCTGTACGATATAATAGGTTCAGCCATAGCCATGTACATTGTTTTTAGGGTTTTAAAAGGAACATAATTTTTAATAATGTACATTTTTGCTAGTATTGATGTAAGTTTATTACATATATTTTGAATGTGTGGTAGCCAATTGAATTTATCATCAATCATAATTCCCAAATATTTGACGCAATTAAATCATATGATAATTAAATCCATGATATGGGTAATCATGAGTTTTTGATTTCGACGGTCGACCAGACTTGCCCCCCAGACCACCTTGACCGAGGACTCCCAACACGTCTTCCCTAGAATTTAAGTATTTTAAAAAAATAATAAATAATGAACACTTCCTTGTAAACTGCGCAAGTGGCGAGTTTATTGCCATATGGCAATTTCATCCAACTAACCACGAATTTAATGTTTATTATTTTATATTTATTAACAAAATTACATTTATTTCTTTTTGAATTTTCGTTTATTTTTTAATGTTAACTAGCTACGCCCACCTCCACCCGTTCCGCATATGGGGACTGAAACGGCCCCTTCACAGAACGCTAGTAAGAATGACAAAGAATGCATGGCACGAAGAGTAGCTCTAGAAGCTCCTCTAGACTCGTGGTCTCGGCACGATTGTGCAAAAAATAACAATCAACGTCGGTGAACATAATATTCACAAAAATGGATTGTCGCGAGAGTACTTCAAGCCTGTGACTGTAAAACTGGGCATCAGAGAGTTTTAATGTTAACTGTTATTTAATTTATATGTATCTATAATATCAATTGATTTTTCATATGAATCGAGTAATAGTTTTACGATTGCCTCGTTTTAAAAGCTTCGCGACTTGCGCACTGCGCAAGGTGCAAGGAATTGGTGTATATATTATATTTTTTAAATCTATTTTTATCTGTATAATGACAAAATGATATTTTGTTTTCAGTTGTAAAACATTGTTTTCTAAATAATTAATACATTATCTTTGTGATACGAACGTTTCAATCTTCCGTAGGAATTTAATTTGAATCTTATGTTAATTAACTATTTAAATAATACAACCATTTGTGTCTTCCATAGTTATTTATTGTACAGTAGCTGGGTATTGTATGTCCAAAGATATAAATAATTAAATCTCTAGTGATAATACTTTGTGTAATGCTTCGTACACACTTATCGACGAACGTTCTTGTTCGCTGACCATGTCGTTATGGCATTTGCTCGCCATTAACTGCATAACTCAGAACGATATTCACTACTCTTACAAACATAGGTACATATTTGATTCTGTTTGGAATTTCATTTAAAATTATTTAAATGTATGACCTATAAAAATGTGGTGTATTAGTTATAATATTATTTTAATTAATTAGTTGTTTATCACAAATTTAACACCCGACAGGGGAAAAAATCCAATATTTGCGTATACCTAAGCAACAATAAAAATATTCAATCATTATTAGTCTTTTTGTATAAATATCGTTTACTGATGGGCTTATTGCCATTTGTAAATTTCTTCCAACCAACCAGGTTATAATGTAAGTCAACGAAATACAGGTAGGTAGGACAACACCTACCTATCTACAACAGTGAAAATATTTAGCTTTGAAAATATAGCTAAAACAAATTTTAATATCATCCAATTATTATACAATCATTATATTTTTGAATAGAAATAAATTGTATAAATTTTCATAAGATATTGTTTGAACATTATTGATTTTTTCGAATTATAAGTATAATTATTTTTAACCGCGTTTTTAAATATGAAGCAATTTTTTTTCTAATCGCACAATGTTCTCAATTCTACCGCACAGTTATTGAAAGGAAATAAATAATATAACCATGAAAAATAATATGTTATTGTATTTGAAACATTATTTTATACGAAAGAAAGTTCGTATGTATACAAGTAATACCTATTGAAAAATAAAAAAAGACTTCGTGATAAAATGCTTGGTATGACGATTTGATGATTTTTTTCACACATAGGCCCACTAAGCAAAATATTTATTTATTTATAAAAGGTTACATCAACAGACATCCAGTTTACAATATTCATAAAAAGAAAACAATATTGGTTATTATTATGAGTGCTGGACGCCCAATTATGGATGCCACAAAATTACCAATTATTAGTGTGAAAGCTATTGGGATTGTTATTTATTTAAGAATATAATATATCAGAAGATTGCGATTTAAAGTGCGTGTTCATATTGCTTTCCAATAACATACATAACTATATAAGATATTGCAATTCAATAGTCAGTTGGTTAGTAGAAAAAGAAATAGTAATTGAGTGATGAAGGGTTTCATAATAAAAGAGGACTTACAATATTTGCATCTATTTTCAGTTCAAATAAGTCACAATATTATACTTGATAAATTTACAGATGTTCGCGATGTTTGGGTTGATATTAATTTTATATTAATTGTTAAATAATTGACGCTGCAATCGCCTCGTCGGTTGATGCGCGAATGCCGAACCGCGCTGCGTATTCGGTTCAGGAATTGATGTCCTTCGGCCATCTTCGTTAATATGAATGAGATGCGAGACTATCCGACGAATGAAGTTTTCACTGTGGTGTAGGTATAGCCTCGCCACAAGCTCATATTTAATTAAGAGTGACGTAAATAAGAGAAAATTAATTATAATTATTATCAACGGCATATTATGAAGATTCACGTAACATGCTCGATGATTAGGAAAAGAGTTTGTGTGTACGTATCATTATATGTAATGTTCTGTAACAAATAATCTGATATCCTTTACAATCAATAGTGTTTAATTTACATCGTACATGGGTAGGATTAATTGAGTTTTGTTTATAAGGTAAGCTTACATTATTATGAGTCTGAACTGTGTGGGTAAAATTAGATTTCGCTAAGACTAAAGAAGATTAAATCCTTTAATTGTTATTCTATACCTACATACTCGCATACCTAACTTTGTAATTATAAAAATTTCAAATATCATAGATTGAATAACCAGAACGGATATATTTAAGATAACATTTAACCACTTGACGTCAGCCCCAGAGACTGGCAATTTTATATTCATTTTTATATGTACAATGTACATCCTCATAGATTCCATAAATTGAGCATAAATGCTTGTGCTATAGGTGAATGAAATCGGTCGTGGCAGGATTCGAGCTCGCGACTACTGGGTTACAAACCCAGCACGCAAACCGCTCTGCCACCACCCATCTTATACATTTTTTTATCTTCTTCAAATTAGTACTTTTCCCCCTTCCACACCAGTATGTCCGTGCGATTGGCAGTTCCAGAAATGCATGAATTTAAAAATTACAAGTAATTATATTTGGCTTGCGGTCTGTAAGACCGACATCAGGTAGTTGAGTTAAATTTTTCAGTATTTCAACCAAAATAAATCTGTGATTGTACTGTCCAGCATGCACTACCCATCAACCTTTGATCCGAATAGATGGGTCGATGGCAGAGCGGTTAGCGAGCTGGGCTAGTAATCCAGTGGTCGCGAGTTTTAATCCGGCCTCGACCGATTTCGTTCATTTATGGTTATTTTAGGGAACGTAGGAAGATGTATATGTACTTGTTTATCAAGGAAATATTCATTAAAAAAAAAAACAAAAACCGTAAATGAAATGTTTTATAATAGGGGTGTGTTGACGTGCTATCAGTAGCGGAATTCTTGGCTTGCCTATAAATATTTAGTTATGAAATTCAAGATCTAATATTTTTTGTCTGTTATATTGAAACCATACTACACGATTAAAAATTGAACCGTATGTGTTGATACGATGCTTGACAGGGCTACAAATGTAATTATTATTTTGGCATGTGATTTTAAAATATTTTCATGGGCACTAAAATGAAAAACGATGCTAAAAAAATATTAAATTTTCGACATTTCCAAATTTCTTTCAGGGTTTGCCTAGTCCGAAAGTTATAGGCACGCCCCTGCGTGCTATATCAGAAATTTTCTTTACATCTCAAAAAACTTAACGATGGCCGATGGCTATATTTTATAGTATGCGTGGAACATCTGTATTGAACGTATATACTATCAGTTACATGAACCAAACTCAGATAATGCTGCAAAACTGAATTTTATCAGACTTTGCAAAACCTTATCTGAAACACCGTTGGCATAGCTTTGGTTTGCAATGATTACTTCCGTGCATCATTTGTCGAATCCTGTAATAAACAAATGCTCAGCGTATCATTATCCTGAAAATATGGTAGTCACCTCTGGAGTGGCGCCGCCCAATACCTACTGAATACCCTCGACGCTGTCCAAAGGCGCGCTATACGTCTGATTGATGATCCATCACTGACTGATGGATTGCAATCACTAGAACACAGACGCAGAGTCGGTATTTTAAGTTTATTCTATAGATACTACCACGGGAATTGCTCAGAAGAACTTGCATCTTTGGTCCCTCCTCCACCCACTCGCAACAGAGTCACTCGCTTCACTCAATCGCAGCACCCATTCACAGTGGACCTTCAACATATACGAACAAGTCGCTTCTCGAACTCCTCTATTAATACAGTAGCCCGACTGTGGAAAGATCTTCCGAATTCTGTGTTTCCACCTTCGTACAACCCGGGTCTTTTTAAAATCCAAATTAATAAACTCTTTTCTAGATCGCAAACCCCTCCTAACGCTACGTAGTGCGCTTCTTCGGAAGAGTAAAATGGACCCAAATCCTAATAGCTGGCATCCCCTACGTGGACATGTTAAAAAAAAATCATGTGACCAACATGCGACCAGACAAATAAATACAAAACAGCTTGTGTTATGAATATAAGAAATCGATTTGCTTTAGTGCTTGGGGAAAAAAAACATGAAAACTTCCTTAGTTCTCCCCTATAACACGAACACGACCAAAGGAAAATATCATATCCATACATAGCTACATATACATATCTATATATTCTAACCACAAAAATATTATTATGAGGTTTTGATCGTAACCATGGCAACGAAAATTAGCAATATTCGTGGAACGTTTTTGTATGAAAAAATGGCGACATTTACACAGAAATAATTTATACTGCGCCGATTCGTGATTCTGAATCATTCCATGAACGCTTGTATTTTGGTCTTATGTTGCTCTACAATACAAGACTGTTTTCAGTCCTTTATGGAACATGCTCTTACTTTGTGCACTGGGGGGCATCTGGAGGCAATCTATTCCACTTTATAGGAACACTCGCACTTAAGCATCGATCATTGAAAGTATTAATATTTATTTTCTCTCAAACGCTTAGTTATACTTCAAAATATATACTTTTCGTGTGAAAACGTACGTAATTCTCACATTTAAACAAACAAATATATTATGCTCACGAAAAAGTCAATTTTTTACATTCCATTCGATGGAATAATTTGTACGAAAATTGTTGAATAAATTAAAAATAACACAATAAAACTAAAAATAAACTATTTTTTAAATGTCCTAAACTATAACTGGTCGTAATTGAAGTGATATGCAAAATATTTACCATTTGAAACATTTTAGATTTTGATTGATGCTCTGTCTAAAAAAATACCCACATACATACATATGTACATACATAAAAATATACATATTACGCTTTAAAATTCTATGATGGGGAGTATCTTAAAACTGTGCTACGAAGGCTGACATGATCGAAAAAATACATTTTTATTGTTTTTGAAAATAAATTTATTATGTTTGACATAACATGTTCATCGGAAAAAATCAAAGATTATTTAAATAATAACTCTCTAGTTATTTCGTCTTTTGATCATTTTTTTACTTCTGTGAAAAAACGTAGCAAAAAGTTGTTTTAATGAGACGTAAAGAAAATTTTGCCTTCAATATTTTATTGCCCTGAATGAGAATAAAAATAAACCTTTAACAAAAACCGATGAAAATAAAACAAATAAAACTTTTATATTAGAAATTTTCAATTAATATTTAATTTGACATAGGAACTTTTAATAAAAGGATATTCTGAACCACATCAAGTTGAAAATGTATTTTGTTTTTGATATAGGTACCTAATATATACTTTTTAATATTAGCCGTAGATATTTCAAATAACCACCCATATGTTATAGAGGAGAATTATATTCTTTTCTTAGCCTAATTCTATATGGATATTATGTTCTAAGTGTAGGTATATATTAGAGCTAAGGGGTATATCCTTGATGTTTTTGTTTTTTATTGCGTATGATTTCTTTATGTCCTTTTTCAGCCGAAACTAAAGACTTATTTTGATACCATTAGTATGATGTAAATTAACTTAGAGTTAGTCAGATTTCTATACATGACACGATGATTTCAACTTTCAAAAACTTATTGATATTGTATTAAAATTAAGATATAGATACTAACCATAAAAACGCAGATTTTCAACAAATGAAAAGTCAAGCTGGATTTTATATAAGTATAGGTACCTACCTACTTAATGATTTTTTTTACAGATATAAAAAAGGACATTAAATTAATTAATATAGAAAAGGAAACAAATCGATATTATTGCCCCATTGAAATTGTGGACACTCGTGTATTGGGTATATACTAACTTATATGTTTTAAGTTTTTCGTACATCATGATCATGTGTTCACTTATAGAAACCTCCCTTGCTGGCCTAAGATACATCAACTTCGTAATGTTTATTAATATTTAACGCTATTTCACTACAATATCTTGAGATAAATGTTATTCTTTTGTCAAATCACGTTCTGCCTACGTACCACACTTGTTATTACCAATCATTCTACTGAATTTCCTTGTTCCTCTTTTGAAGTACAAATAGCAACACTATAGACACCCCAAGTGATGATATTACGACGTCTCAATCGATTTAAATAAAAAAAACTTGACTAATATCTGTCTTATAACTTTTAATTGACACTTCTATTCCATCCTCTCTCTCTTCCCACAACCTCTATCTTTTTTCTTTCTTTGTTGCTATGATTAAATACATTTAATAATGTTATGTGTTTGACTTCCGTTTGTTACTTTTTTTGTTATAAATCAAATGCACCTACTACTACATGGCCGCATGTTGCTTTTTTCCAACGGTCGATTTGTTCAATAGATTTTATTATCTTAACATATCGACAAATTATCAAGCCAAGATACGCGAGATTTGTATGCAGGGGCTATATTATTCACGGTTTTCCAACTTTGAAGTCAAAAAACACCAACTCAGAGGCTTCCCAGCATATATGTTACGTATATGGATTTACTCAGAATTCGGAGTAGAACATTTAGTGTGTCTGAGTGTCCGTCCCCCCTTATAATTTTTCATCCGCTCAATTTACAGAGCCCAAAATTTCAGAATATATAGAGTTATAGGCCTACAAAAGACCGACCTCCATACTATCCTATCCTGATATAAATACCTACATGTTTTATATAGAAAACAAAATATCTTAAAATGCTAATAAATTTGTTTTTAAGGTTTTATAGTTTGGTACGTATTCTTTAATTATGCATACTAACAGTTGGATCTCATGTGATACATGCATGATGCATGTAGTCATGGAAGAAATTTCATTATGCCAATAAACCCACCATTTTGAAACATTATTGTATATGAATAATATAATATATCGGTCCATGTTCGGTACAGTATTTATTTTTGGCGTGAATACAAATCACCTGTCTTGTTCCTTCCCCCTTCCCTTCCATGTAACTACTTTGTTCCGTTCCTGCTACACACCAATTAGTACTTGTCCGCACGCGGCCTCGAGCGGATGTCAATTCGGACTTCGTTGCCGTCGTCGACCATACAAGTGCCCGTTGTGGGAAGCATCATCGTGTAGTGCTGTGCCCCGGCATATAGACTGCATATATTTCGTTCGGACTGGGTGAGAGATCGAGGCGAGGACTTCTTCTGTACTGGTAGGTGATTTCCTTTCTCGATCCATTTCTTTAATCCTATTATTTACCTCGTCGCTGTGAATAACGCGCCGTGACAAGTGCAATTATTTAATTTTCGCATACAGTCCACTTGATCTTTTAGCCCGAGTTGCAATCGGTGATTCGGCGCTAACATTTTGGTCATCCGATCCGGATATTGAACCATCTCGTTTCGTTAAATAATTGCATTTTTTTCGTATATTTCTCATGGTAGAAATTGTCATGGCGTGTGTTTGTGTGCGATTGTAGGTAGATAATTTTGTTGCCCAGTCACCTTCCTATAACGTATTCACGCTCAATCGTTGTTTTTCGATCATTTTTGTCGTTATGATTAATACTATCGTGTATTATCATAAACTAACGTTGTTTTAAAATCTCATTTAAATTCGTTTCGTAAATTTCTATGTACATATTCTTTCAGTTTGTCGATAGTAAATATCATTCGTGATTCGTTCATTTGATTTGAGTCAGTGATTCTTACATTTGAACGAATCATACTTGCATAATCACATAGAAAATAATTCGTTCGATTCGACTCGTGATTCGTTTGTTATAGTATGAACGAATCACACAAATTTGTTTATCTGTCATCTCATTTCGGTTCCCGCCATTGTTGAATAGTTAAAATACTTCGCTTGTGATATTATTACTCATCGACTGTCGTACATAGTTTTGAGTGTATATGTCATAAGTAGGTATACATAAATTTCATGTTGCAGCATAGACTTTTGTACTTTCGAATGCAATTATAAATATTTTTTATCTTAATTTAGTGTACATATTATGTTGTTTTTTAGAAAGCTTGTCTTCGTTTAATATCGTATTGTTTCGTAGTATTTCATAATTGATAGTTAAGGCAAGATATAAACAGCGTATATGACAATAAAAACATTTTTTTGGTGTAGATTTTCTGGATAGTTTCGTAGATATTGCATCATTCTTATTTGTTTTTTAGAATTATTTCTCATGTGCATTTTGTGTCGATCGCAAATATTTTTAAGTGTATTTTGTTAAATTCAATCTTGGCCATTATTCACATTGTATCTCGCTCGTAGTGTATCCAGTCTTGTACAAGATTTGCATCTGCTCTCGTATATATATATATAATTTTACACAAAATATATTCAGTCTTGTTCAAGATTATCGTCGTCTCTCGTTCGCATATATTTTTACATAAAATATATTCAGTCTTGTTCAAGATTTCCATCGTGTTTCGTTCGTATATATTTTTGCATAAAATATATTCAGTCTTGTTCAAGATTTACATCGCATCTCGTTCGCATATATTTACATAAATATATTTAGTCTTTTTCTTCGTCTCTCGTTCCCATATATTTTAACATAAAATATATTCAGAATTGTTCAAGATTTTCGTAGTCTCTCGTCTCTCCTCAGTATATTTTACCTCAAAATATATTCAGTCTTGTTTAAGATTTACATCGCTTCTTGGTCGTATATATTTCCATAAAATATATTCAGTCTTGTTCAAGATTTCCATCGTGTTTCGTTCGTATATATTTTTGCATAAAATATATTCAGTCTTGTTCAAGATTTACATCGCATCTCGTTCGCATATATTTACATAAATATATTTAGTCTTTTTCTTCGTCTCTCGTTCCCATATATTTTAACATAAAATATATTCAGAATCGTTCAAGATTTTCGTAGTCTCTCGTCTCTCCTCAGTATATTTTACCTCAAAATATATTCAGTCTTGTTTAAGATTTACATCACTTCTTGGTCGTATATATTTCCATAAAATATATTCAGTCTTGTTCAAGATTTACATCGCATCTCGTTCGCATATATTTACATAAATATATTTAGTCTTTTTCTTCGTCTCTCGTTCCCATATATTTTAACATAAAATATATTCAGAATCGTTCAAGATTTTCGTAGTCTCTCGTCTCTCCTCAGTATATTTTACCTCAAAATATATTCAGTCTTGTTTAAGATTTACATCACTTCTTGGTCGTATATATTTCCATAAAATATATTCAGTCTTTTTCAAGATTTTCATAGTATCTCGTTCGTATATATTTTTAAATAAAATATATTCAGTCTTGCTCAAGATCTTACCGCTTCTCGTTCGCATATGTTTACATAACATATATTCAATCTTTTTCAAGATTATCATCATCTCTCGTTCGCATATATTTTTCTTTCTTTTTTTATACATTCAGTCTTGTCCAAGATTTTCATCGTTTCTCGGTCGTATATATTTCCATAAAATATATTCAGTCTTTTTCAAGATTTTATCGTCTCTCGATAGCATATTCTTACCTCAAAATATGGTCTTAGTCTTGTTCAAGATTTACATCGCTTCTCGTTAGCATATATTTACATAGAAATATATGCAGTCTTGTTTGCGGTTTTCATCGTCTCGTTCGCATACTTACCTAGAAATATAAGCAGTCTTGTTTGCAATTCACATCGTCTTTCGTTCGTGTATATTTCCATAAAATATATTCAGTCTTTTTCAAGATTTACATCGCTTCTCGGTTGTATATATTTACATAGAAATATATTAGTCTTGTTATCATTTGCATAGTCTCTCGTTCGCAAATTATATTTTCATATAAAATATATTCAAGATTGTTCTTGTTCAAGATTTACATCGTCTTTTATCTCGTCTCTCGTTCGAACATTATATATTGTACGTAGAAAGATACCAAGTCTTGTTTATTATTCGTATTATCATTCGTATAGTCTCTCGTTCGAAAATATATTTTTACGTTGAAATATAGCTAGTTTTGCTCATTATTCGAATTATCTCTCGTCTTTCGTATCGTCTCTCGTTCGAATATATATTTTTACGTAGAAATATAGCTCATCATTCGAATTCTTACTTGTCATTCGTATCATCTCTCGTTTGCACATATATTCTTTAAATATATTCTGTCATCAATCGTATCGTAGAAATCTAGTTTATATCGTATCGTATTTCATTCTCATATTTCGTTCGTATATTTTATTTGTTTAGATATTCTGTAGAAACATGGCAGCACAGTTGAAATCTGTTCAGTTGTCCATAAATCAATTATTAGAGTTATCTTTTAATGCATTGGAAAAAGATCAAGAGATTATCAACTCTTTCAAATTGAGATTTGGAGAGCTCGAATTGCTTCGTACAAAGTTCATTGAGTGTCTCGAATTGCTAGAAGAACAGGGTTTAGAATGTGATCTTGATACTCAAATGAATTTTATTGACGCATGCTTTCAAATCAGAGGAAACTTCGCTATTTTAGAATCTGAAACTAAAATAAATTCGACATTAAATTCATTGTTGCCTCAAATTAACCTTGAATTTGGACATGGGTCCAAAGATTGTAACTCGAATTGTTCGTGTGACGAATGTAAGCCAAGACATCATAGGCTCTTGAATTTCTCGTCCGAAGCCTCCACACGCGGCTGTCTATCGCAGACATCCGAAGAGGAGCAAGTGGTGAATGTCGTCGCCACATCTCGTAATCAGACCAGTACTACATCGGTAGTGCTGGCTACTGAAATTGTTGATGTACGAGGTCATTATGGTAAATATCATAATGCTCGAGTACTACTCGATAGCGCGAGTCGGACTAATGTCGTGTCTGAAGAGTTCGTGAATAGTCACGGACTGTCTCGCCCTAAAAACCAAATCTCGTCGTTTCGTGAAATAGGTAACACTATTTCAAATTTTAAGGAGTCTAGTACCGTCGCAGACCTCCTTACCTTCGCAAATATTTCTTTGAATATGCCGACAGCGCATATTAAAATTTACAATTGGTCGAATCATTTCATTCTAAATAATGCAATTTCGACAAACAAATCGATGGTTGTATTTGATGCTTGTGCAAAACCTATGTTTATATGTCCAAAACTGGAAAAACATATCATCGAAAATATGTTTCATCTTCGGTCGCATAAAACCATAGTGTGCCATATTCGGTGGCATAACTTCATATTTACAGTTAACATTCGTCAAATGTATGAACAAATAATTACATTCGTACCAGAGTTTTGTAATTGTCAACACATTATTTGTAGGGATTTTTTCCGATAAATGCCTTGAAATGTGTACGAAACTTATAATATTATCGTATATTAATGGTCGAGTATTTCATCTTCTAAGTTTTCCAACATTTGACACCTCCATATCGTTTATCGCGATATTTATTATGCAATCATCTTTTAAATTAAAACTCGCATCCAGTCAAGACAATATTAAAATTTTGAAAATTGAAACGTGGAATAAATTTAACTCTAAATTCTCTTCGTTACTTCGTATACAAATCGATAGGTATACGAATACTTTATCGAAACATCGCTATTTAGGTAGTTCATACTCATCAAAAATTGGTTATTGCGTTTTTGTGTATTTTGTCGTCGTTAGTAAAATCATATTTGGTCAAACATTTTTACCGTCGTTGAAGCAACGCACAATTGCATGGTGTCGTCGTCTCATTCTTTTTATCAAACCTCACCTCAATGAATTTATTTCATCATTGGATCTCTCTGATCATCGTTGCTTGTATCTTTTCGTATCTTCATTGTTTGACATAATCGTTTGTTGGTGTCCAATAGGGACAAAATTCGTTCATAGGTATTTTAAGTTGTTGGTTTACTTTAATTACCTATTATTTTGTTTCGTTTATTGGTGTCCAATAGGGACATAATTCGTTCATAGGTATTTTAAGTTGTTGGCTTACTTTAAGTACCTACCTATTATTTTGTTTCGTTTGTTAGTGTCCAATAGGGACATAATTCGTTCATAGGTATTTATAAGTTATTGGTTTATTTTAAGTACCTATTATTAATTTCTTTCGTTATTTCGTGTCCAATGGGGACACACGTATTCGTTGTTAGGTCTTTTCTTAAATCATTTCTTCGTTTCGAAACCTACATTATTTTGTTGGTAGTTCGCGTCCAATGTGGACATAATTATTTAGGTATTATAAAATTATTTGATCATTTTTTAGTATCTACATTTTTATTCTTTTGTTAGTTCGCGTCCAATGGGGACATACATTATAATTGCTAAGTATTTTTGGTTATTTGTTTACTTTAAATATCTGTTATTTTATTTCGTTTGTTGTTGTTCAATAGAGACATAATCATTCTTAGGTATTTTTAAGTTTTTGGTTTGACATTTGGTTATTTGTTCACATTACAAACTACTTGTATTTTCGCATTTTCGTGTCCAATAGGGACGTATTCGTCGCTAGGTATTCTTAATTACTGTGAACTTCGAGTACCTACTGTTTCGTTTCGTTGGTTTACGTCCAATCGGGACATACCGTATTCGTCGCTAGGTATTTAAATGCCTACTGTTTTGTTTTGTTATTTCGCGTCCAATCGGGACATAATACATCATCATTGTTAGGTATTCTTGAATTATTTGCTAATTTAAAAACCTACCTTTTACTTTTATGGTTTCGTTGTCTCGTGTCCAATGAGGACATTTTGATTATTACTCGCTTGCATTAAGACTCACATAGTTTGTTTGTTTCGTTTATCATGTCGTGTCTATTGTTTTTACTAGAGACATTGTTCGTTTTTTTTTTCTTTCACATGTCCAATCGGGATCTACTGTATCGTATTTGAAAACCTCGGTTCGTTTGGCATGTCCAATTGGGACTTTTTCGTTTAGCATGTCCAATTGGGATTTTTTCGTTTAGCATGTCCAATTGGGACTTCGTTTAGTTTTGTCGATTTCGTGTCTCACCCTGTGAGACTATTCGATTGTGGTGGGAATGGACATGGGAGTGACAACAGTCGTTTTTTGATTAGAAAGGAGCTTTCAGCCTCTTTCTGCCCGGGGGAATGTTCGGTACAGTATTTATTTTTGGCGTGAATACAAATCACCTGTCTTGTTCCTTCCCCCTTCCCTTCCATGTAACTACTTTGTTCCGTTCCTGCTACACACCAATTAGTACTTGTCCGCACGCGGCCTCGAGCGGATGTCAATTCGGACTTCGTTGCCGTCGTCGACCATACAAGTGCCCGTTGTGGGAAGCATCATCGTGTAGTGCTGTGCCCCGGCATATAGACTGCATATATTTCGTTCGGACTGGGTGAGAGATCGAGGCGAGGACTTCTTCTGTACTGGTAGGTGATTTCCTTTCTCGATCCATTTCTTTAATCCTATTATTTACCTCGTCGCTGTGAATAACGCGCCGTGACAAGTGCAATTATTTAATTTTCGCATACAGTCCACTTGATCTTTTAGCCCGAGTTGCAATCGGTGATTCGGCGCTAACAGTCCATGCTCATATATTTTTTATGATTTCATCTGTTAAAACTTCTTAAATTTTCGTTCGATCTAGAAAATTGAGATAATTTTAATGGGATGGGAATTACAAAAATGAACTCAAGGATTGTTATAAAATGGTTATTGGTAATGTTTTTATGTTATAAAAGTAACCTATTTGATTTTTTCAAGACATAAATAATATGACAGCTCATTAGGCCATCCCATTTGCTGAATGAAGAGAAGATGTACCTAGATACCAAAGTAATGTAAAATCACAGTCGCCTTCATCCCCGAAGATTTTGACAGATTGTCTATTAGAAATTCCTTCTCATGTTACAGATGGGAACGAAATGGATACGTCACTTGCAGTTTTGTCAAAATGAAAAAGACAAATGACAAGATATCGGATAGGAATGGATATATACGGGTGTCATACATATGTGACAGATCTGATGTACCCCATTAGACCGACATTGATCGTTCAAATAATAGTTTTAAAGAAAAACACTTTTATCTCAAACAATAAATATAACATTTCTTTATTATCGAATTTGTTGCGATGTTATAGTCCTGCGCCGTGATCAATGTAGGGTGTTTTTGATAGAACGATCCAATTTTTTTCACTGTGATTTGTACACTGTACAGTTACTAATATTGCAAATATCTTCGTGAAAACGTTTATGAAGTTAATTAAAATAACATACATACATACATACCATCACGCCATGTCCCTCACGGGGTAGGCAGAGAGAACCGAACGCCACATTTTTCTATCTTGACACACATTCATCGCCTCATCAACATTCATACATCGTCTTATACATGTTCGTCTGTTGTTCACGCTTCTTACATTTCCATCTTTCAAAATATCGTTTACATGGTCGTGCCATCCTTTTCTTGGGCGCCCGCGACCTCTTATTCCGTTCCTGTCAGCTTTGTATATTTTCTTCGTCAGGCGTTCTTCGTTCATTCTCCCCAAGTGGCCAAACCATCTCAATGTGTTAACTTTCATTCTGTTAATTACATCTTTCTTTATCTTACATTCTTTCCTTGTATCTTCATTCCGAACTCTATCATACATCGTTCTGTTACAAATTCTTCTAAGCGATCTCATTTCAACTGCATTTATTCTGCTTTCGTGCGACTTCTGCCATGTCCAGGTCTCACTTGCATACGTCAGGGTTGGCACTACGATTGCGTTATGAATGGCAACTTTAGCGTCTCTTGATATGTTGCGATCATTCATAACTGGTCTAAGTGCTCCATTCACTCTGTTTCCTGCCATAACTCTTCTTTCAATATCCTTATCAGGCCGTCCATTCCGTTGGAACATACTACCCAGATAGACATACTCGTCGACTTGTTCAAGCCATTCATTCTCTACTTTTATTTGACACACTGTTCTGCTTTCACTCTTTTCAAAGACCATTACCTTTGATTTGCTGGCATTCATTTTAAGTCCTACTAGTACTTTAAGTCAAAATTTCTATGCATCCTTCATATTAATTAAAATAATATTTTCTATAAATTGAGTCTATGTTCATATAGAGATAAAGATTAATTTTAGGTAAGGAACATATATGTAAGGTTACGTTTAATGGAATTTGTCTTCAAATCTTACCAGTGCTAGATCTAGTCCGAGAGATAGTTACATTTTTAGTGAATCATTTATCATAAATTGTTATTTTTTTTGTATTTTCTTTCTTATTGAATATAGGGTTGAAAAAGGTAAGTCTGGCACCTGAGATTGGTTGCATTTTTCAGTACTCATCTTCTTTAAAGGTGATAATTGCAGTTTTTAATATTATTTAAATATAACATTTACTTGTTTGTTACTGCGATATGTAAAAAAAATATAAAAATAGTTTTTTTTCAGAAATTTTCCCGGCTGTGCTCTGAAAAAATCACCAAGTTTCAGATGGATGGTATAAGAGCACAAAAAGGTGTTACAAAGATACAAATGATACTAAAATTTGCAATTTTCACCTATAGAAAAAGAAGGCGTACTGGTTATCGCTACCACTGCCAGGTGCCAATACCAACCTATGTTCAATAAGGAAGAAAAGAACAATAAACAGCAAAAAAAATGTTTTACGTTGCTATCTCTTAGACTTTAGACTAATAATATGGAATATTTTTATTATTGCATATGCGCAAACATTGGATTTTTTTCCCTGTCAAAGGTATTTTTTAACAGATTTTTAATTATCTCAATAGAGACGAAGTTGGAATATTTACTGTAGGAGAACCGGGAAATCAATGCACCTACAGGGCTTACGACCTGTCATCGGCTGGTTTACGTAAACTGGCGCAATTCAGGGGTGACTTCTATGCGAAAAATGCATTTGTCACCTCAGGTATTAGAATTGTTTCTCCCATTATTTACAAAAAACCAATTCTCTCAATAGATGGCGTTACAACAAAAATAAATAAAAAAAATAATAAGAATGTTTGTTCATAATTTCACACATAGCTGGCTGTAGTAAAAATTCCTTATTTTCAAGCGAAAAGAATTTCAGTATTACAATATTTAGAACTTTCAAAATTGATTTGATAGGGATCTCATTAAAAAGGCATAATTGGTGAACGTTGCACAAGCGCATAAAGTGATCACGTAAACCAGCCGATGACAGGTCGTTAGCCTTGTAGGTGCCTTGATTTCCCGGTTCTCCTACAGTAAATATTCCTACTTCGTCTCTATTGAGATAATTAAAAATCTGTTAAAAAATAATAATATGGTGTTAAAAATGGTGCCAGTTTTCATTTATATTGTCAGTGTTTCATCAGTATTTGGCAGAAATTATTTTAAACGGTTTATTTTAGTCTTCATGCTCTCAAGGTCTCTTTATTACATAGAAAAATGTGTTTATTAGGCTAGATTTACTGTGTGAGTTTTAGGATTCAAGTAATGTTGGAAAGATTGGTGTTTGTTAAATATTTTCTACCACAAAATAGCCATATGTTATGACAATGAAACAAATAATGCTATGTATTTGATGCAAAAATAAGTCCCATTGACTACCAACCAAACAGAATAATGCCATCGTTTTTAATAATTTATAAATAAAATGAGATTCTCCCATATAGCAGAGGAAAAATATTTGTATGATTTATGGATCATAGAATACTGAAATGGTGCAATTTAATATTCAAGGGGGCTGCCATATTGTCCTAAATGATCAGATTCCTATATTCTTTATACACAGTTTTCCACTTTGCATTCCTCCTACCCTCGTATTGTATTATTCTTATCGCTTCATAATATATAGAGTTTCTTTAGAAATGCTCTACCAGTTTGCAGTTTGCAATGATGTAAACATGATTGCATAGATATCATAAAAAAATAATAAAAAAATAATGGTGTATCTATGGTACCTACCTATTCGTATTTTCAAATACCACGGATTGTATTAATATGTTTCCACGAAATACTAGAGATTTCGAAATTCGTGCATTTTCGAAAGTCTTGTTCGAACAATATATAACTTTTACTTTTTAAGTCGTTCGCCGTGCTACAGTTGGTAAGCTGTTTGACTTCTGTATAGGCGTCCAGGTTCAATCCCTAGTAGAGGAGACATATATTTTATTGAATTCTCACACAAATATTGCTTCTCTGGACTGGAAATATTGGTTATTTGGAAGAAATTGTCGAATGGCAATAAACTCACAACTCGCACAGGGTACAAGAAAGTGTATTATTATTTACAATTTTCTTTACTTTATATTGGAAATTGGCGAAAATATTTAAGGTAATGTTCCAAATTAGCAATATTAACGAGATCAAATATGAAATTTGATAAAGTTAAGTATTTATTAGTCATTTTTTTAACATCTCAATAGACACAAAATTGGAATATATTATAAGAACCAGGAACTCAAGGCACCTACAGGGCTTACGACCTGTTATCGACTAGTTTACATGATCACTTTATGCGCTTGCGCAAAGTTCATCAATTATGCCTTCTTATTGTATTCCCTTATGCAATTTGGAAAGTTCTATATATTTTAATAATGAGAAATAGATCGTTTGAAAATAGATAATTTTTACTATTGCCATCTACGAAGTAACGAAGAAACCTTTTTGTAACACCTTCTATTGAGAAGTTGTTTTTTTTGTAAACAATGAAAGCATCATTAAGTGACAGTGTTCTCGCACAGATGTTACCCCTGAATACTTGCAACAATATATGCAACCTTTAATTAATATTCGGTAGGTAAGTAATTATATTTTAAAAAAAAGCTGTTTATATTTTACATTTATATTTTTAAAAAAATGTTGTTTTTTGAAAATCACAGCCTGTCTATAAGATCTGCAGAATTCTTTACAAATTATCAATTCAGAGTGGTCTCTCTCTCTATTAATAAACTTCGTGCACTCCGATAATTCTTCCCTTACTTCTTCTCTTACGTGTAGAGGTTTCCCCGAGCCCCAAACCACTTCTTACCGTTATTCCTGAAGTTGATAATTAATGAAGTATATGTCGCTTCCTCGCCCACTGAAGTAGAGTGGATGGTATCCTCGCTGAAATATTACTGAAATTGGAGCTACCGTTATGCGACGCCCTTGTAGTTTTTGCTCCGCCGCGACGCTGGCGTCGACGACGAGTCCCCCCCCCCTCCTTCTTACACTGACGGTCGAATCGTGAGAGCGATAATATTTTAGAAACCTGACACATTTTTTTTTGCTAAGATGATTTCAGATTAAGGCTTTACTGTCTTTACAGTAAGTTATACAAATGTTTTTATCTATTTGTAATAACTAACAATATTTGTATAAAACAATATTACCTACAAAAGTTATTTAAAATCAGTCTTAGTAACTGTCGAAGGTTGAACCACAATCAAATTTGACTACACACCACACTATAGGTTACAACATCTCTATATATTCATATTCCACTGCACGTAGGTATTATCATGTAATTAAATACATTAATTGAATCATTTTGCCGTTGTTATGTTTCTGTTAAGTCATTAGTAACAATAATTTTTCCGCTGTTATGTTTTTGTTTAGTCTTCAGTAACACTCATTTTTCCAGTGTTATGTTTTTGTTTATAGCCCTGTGGATAAGAGACCCCTGGGAAGACCAAGGCAGAGATTGATGGACAATGTTACCCAAGATCTGAACGTGCTGAATGCTTGTGATGACTGGGAGTCCCCTGTAGCTGACAGGAAGGCTTGGAAAGCTATTGTTCAATGTTCAGGAGGCTAAAGCTCTATCGGAGTTGCATGGCCATCGGAAGTAAGTATGTTTTGTTAAGTCTTAAGGAACAATCATTTTGCCGCTGTTTTGTTTTGTTTTTTTGTTAAGTCTTTAGTAACAATCATTTTGCCTCTGTTATGTTTTTGTTTAGTCATTAGTAACAATCATTTTGCCGCTGTTTTGTTTTGCTAGGTCTTTAGTAACAACTATTTTGCCCTGGTTATGTTTTTGTTTAGTCATCAGTAACAATCATTTTGTCACTTATATGTTTTTGTTTAGTCATTAGTAACAATCATTTTGCCTCTTTTATACTCTTGTTTAGTCTGTTAGCAACAATCGTTTTGTCGATGTTATGTTTTTGTTTAGTCTTTAGAAACAATCATGTTGCCGCTGTTTTAAGTCAGTTTTTATCTCCATACATAAAAATATTCGATATTTCCGCTGTTTTTTGTATGGTACCTACTAGTAAAATAATTTTGCCAATGTTTCTGGTACCTATATCTCATACGTCATATTCTGGTATATTTTTCGCTGTTTTTATTTACTCTATTAGTTTGGTAGTATTCATATTTTTGTCGCTGTTTTTGTGCAGTCTTGAGTGAAATTCATTTTGTCGCTGTTTTTGCGTGTTCTTGCGTAACAATCATTTTGTCATTGTTTTTGTGTATTCTTGAGTAACAATAATTTTATAGCTGTTTTAGTCATATTCTTCAATGATATTGATTGGTTTGTTAACAGCCATTTGTTTGGATTAGTTTTAGACAGGCAAAATAGTGATTTACGATACAATTTCGTTTCAACACGATACTTTGAAATAATGTTTCTCAGTGTGTATCTAATTTCAAAGTGATAATGATACAACGTTTGATGAAATAACAAAATAATTATAACACCTTTTGTAATGTATCTGGATAACATAAAATACTGGATAATAATTATGAAGGTATGCCTTTCATTTTATATAACTTTGAAGATATACATGTATATTATAATTGCTTTTGGTCATAGTTTCACAATTGTATATAAATGTTAAATGCAAATGTTTTTTTTTCCTTAGTACGTCCATATATTATTTCCTATAAATTGAATATAATTAATAATGAATTTCTATTTTTATTCAGGAACTAGTGACAATTGAACACATAAAATAAAACAGTAATAAATATAATATGAATAAAACATAAACGTCTTTAAATATCTTGTCAATGATTTATTAAAAACACAAGTGAATAAATGGAATTTGATAGAAGTTCACCAAATATAGAGATAACCTAAGAAGGAGCTAGTACGACTACATGAACAAACTTTTGAAAGAGAGAAACATATGAGTTTTGAGTAAAATTAAGTAGATATTTGTTGAGTTCGCATTTATTCGTTCATTTGTTGTTCCATGGTTTCACTTAGATGCAACTATGTATTAATTGTAATTAAACGGGAAACGGCAATTGTTGATTTTTGCGTATTCCGCATAAATCAACATCCAGGCGTGTCCCTTGACAGAAACGTTAGCTTCGGTTATGCTTTGTCAAATTCACGTTGGCAATCTGAGGGTTTAATTAACAGAGTGCATCACCAATAGTATAAGAATTATAATGTTTTCAAACGATTTTGCCATATATACGGTGCCTTATTATCCGAAGATTCCCACTGACTTGTTTGTGTCCAGAGATCTTGGTCACTTCTCTGATACCCTATATGTATGGATCTGAAGTCGTCGACAGTCCGCAGGTGTGTATCTCGACTTGAACTTTATTCTTTTTGAAGGGTAGCTCCATGATCACAGCTAAGCAAACGGCTGGCTCACCGTTCACTGAAAATAAAAATAAGAGAGAACCATATTTTTGACAAAAAGTCCTGAAAAGTGTTGAAAGCCCAGAAGTCGCTCTTCGTGACTATAAGGTCCGCTTGTCCTATGAGTCCAAAGAAATTCCCTCGGGTATCGTTGTAGAGTTCTTGTCAGAATATTAACATAGAGAGGTAAATGTACCTATAGGTACCTACCTATATAAACATGGAGTTCATCTCAGTAAAATAAAGTTGCTTGCTTGTTTAAATATTTTTTTAAGTGGCTACTTGAACTAAAACAGACGAAAAAAAAATGGGAATTCCTCAAATTTAACATTATTTTATATGAGTATGTTTCAGTTTTTAATTCTATTTTCTCGTATTTTTACTGTATTTTTTAACACGGCTACGTAGAGAACACTAGCTATTAGGATTTTGTCCATCATACTCTTCCAAAGAAGCGCACTACGTAGGGTCGGAGAAGGTTTGCAATCTGCGCAGTAAAATATTAATTCCGGTTTTACAAAGACCCGGGTTGTAAGAAAGTGGTAACACATAATTGGGAAGTACGTTCCACAATCGGGCTGCTGTGTTAATAAAAAAAATTTAGAAGCGACTGGTTCGTGTACTTAAATTGAAGGTTTACTGTGAACGAGTGTTGAGATTGAGTAAAACGAGTGACTCTATTGTGAATGGGTGGAAGAGGGACTTGGAATGTTAGTTCTTCTGGGCATCTCCCGTGGTAGTATATGTATAAAACTTAGTAGTGTCTATAGAATACCGACCTTGCGTCTGTGGTCCAGTCATTGCAATCCAATGATAGTCAATGATAGGTCGTCAATCATACGTACCTACGTACAAGTCATCTTTGTACAGCATCTTTACGACGCCACTTTAGAGGTGACTACCATAATGTTCAATAATTGAATAAAAAATTGATTTGTAATATTATATATAGATGCAATTTCATATTTACGATTGATGTTGGCATTCACTTTTCGAAAAGTATTAGCCGTGCACACGTGCACAGGTTTTATCACAGGCATTGGAGATATTTTTTTGTTATGTCTGTCAATGTATGCATATATTAATAAATAAATAAACGTCTTTCTTGTCGCATGAAAGTGGTCACCCGGTGATTGATAATTATTATTGTGAATAAATTATTACAGTTTACTTTAAATCAATTGATTTATTCAAACAAAATCATTTTTTCCCGGTATGAAAAGTGTAGGTACCCAACACAATTTTTTTTATGATCATAATCCTAGGATTGGTTTGCACCAAGCACTCCACACAAATCTGTTGTCCGCCAGCATATTCATCTCTTGGTAGCTGCTACAGCGGACATTACTGATTACCTAGTCCATATAACTGTCTCTAGGGCGACCTCTATGGTTTCTGCCTTCCGTCCGTAAAAAGCAGACCCGGATGCCTGTTGTTATGGCCTATCCATTTGGATCGTTGTTAGGCAACCCTCTTTAGGAGATGTCTCGTTTCTTTGACTCTGCTCAGTACCACGTCTTTTAGATTGTGTTATGGTCAATGGATTATATTAGCCATGCGTCTATAGCACCCCATTTCGAATGCAGTCAGATAGTCCACGGCTGATAATCAACGTTTCGCTGCCATATAGTAGCAGCCAACACAAATATTACTATTTAAAGTAAACATCTTTCCAGTGTCATTTAAGACATTAAATCCTCAAATATATTGTGGATAGGTATCTTCAAATTTGGAAACAACTGCGTTACTTCCTCCAAATTCTTGTATCATTTTCAATATTTATTCTCATGGTACGAAATGGGAATCCAATTTTCACCTTGTACCTATTAAGTTATGAGAATAGAAATAATAATACATACATAGGATATTATATCATTTACTAGATAACAAGCCTGTTTTGGTCAGGATCATACTTAATTCATACCATCAATAAAATTAACATGCTAAAGTAATATTACACCCTTAATATGAAGATGCCAAGGTGTCACAAATTATTTTTATGGAGTTGACATTACCAAATAATTCCAAATAAATTATGAAAAATTTCACAAGAACAGACAAAACACTTAGTTTTCATTCACCTCTAGCACAAGCATTCATAATTAGTTTTGTTATAAGGACATATTCGTTATTTAAAAAAAGGTTGTATTTGAGTTAGGGACACTGTTTTGGAAACGTTCTTACATAGGTGCGAGTAGGTACTAACTATTTATTATATATTATTACACAGTAGTGAATAGTAGAAATAGTAATAGACCCAAATTCACAGATGGTGTGTAAGTGATCTTGAAAAACATGAAAAATCATTGTAAAAGTTTTCGGTTGAACATATAATAAAATTAATTTATGCATATACCTAAATGAAATACAAAACAAAACATCGAAGATAAGAAAAGAATGAAAATAACCACCACAAAAACGAAAGCAAATTATATTGGTAGGTACCTACCTAATAGAGAATGAAATAAAACTTAAGTGAAGTAAGTCATAAATTTAAGTTTTGTTTGCATTTTTCAACCATTTCATTTTCAAGTGCATTTATTATATTTTAAGTCATTTTTAACTTCAATGGAAGTTAGTTCAACATGCCGGCTAAATTTAAGCGTAGCCACAATACATACATAACCTTATCATAACTAGCCTAACCTAACTTAATTAAAGATGAAATTATTTCTGGCAAATATGAACATTATATTCAACTTACATAATAATAGGTTCGAAAATTCAGAAACCCACTTTTGCCGTTAGAGATTTCCAAAAAATATAATTGTAATGATTTGTTTTATTAAATTATAAAAATGATATATTTTTTACTCTCCACTACTATGGAGTATTTTTTTTTGATTGGAATTAAATAGAACGCAACATGTTTTTTTTTCTTCATATTTCTATGTTAAATACAAATCTTACAAATTAACAATTTTACAAACCATCCTAATACAAAATAATCTCTGTATTGTGGGAATATGCATTTTTATTTAGTTATAAATTCAGTATTTAGGTAGGCAAATATATTTCCAAAAGTTTATTTACACTTATGTTAATTTGGAGTAAAATTCTTGTCTCAAACTAAACCTTGTCTTTGTAAATATTTTCTCATAAGCGACTCCTTGGAATACTTAATAACAATAATAATTGTACTTCAGGTTTAATAACATCAAACTTCAGACATCAAAGTTTTTAAGATCGTTATTAAAATTCGCATAAAGTCGGAAGTTTCACATTCATTTTGTTATACGCAGAAAACGACACTTGCTGTTTATAAAGCAACAACCTCGTTTCATATGCTTACCTCATATCTATACATATTTCAAAAAAAAAATACAACTTTTTGATCGCTCATATGTATATCAAAATAATTTTAAGTTTCATATAAAACGAATTTATTACCTACACATTCATACATTTAAATTATTATTTATACATCTTTTGTACATAATATAAACAAATATAATTGTACACTGGCGGACTTATTGCCATTATGCAATTTCTTCCAACCAACCAGATTACAAAGTATGACAACATTGTGTATGTACAACAGCAAATACAAAAGAGTAAAAGAAATCAAAGAAAACACGTATTACACTTAAATACTATTAAAACAAAAAAAAAATAATAATTTATAGAAAGAAAAAAGGATATGATAAGGACAGGAGAGGAAATCGGGATCAGGTGTTCAAGGATAAATATACCTTCTTTAGTTTTTTCTTGAAAATACAAAGTGAGTTAGACGACGCAATATCCGGACTAAGGCTATTCCATAATCTTGCTGATTGTACTTCGACCGAAGAGCTGAGAAATTCTGTATTATGTATTCAAATTTTGTATAGAAAATTTTCTGCATTTCTTATGAGTTTATCAAATTATTTTTGAATTATTCCACAGTTAAAAAAATTGAGAAGCACTGATTAGATATCCTTCAAAATCTAAAGGGGTCGAAAAAAATTCTTAAAAATTGCGAATTCATAACTACCCACTATATCCCCTTGGGGTAATGAGGAGTAGAAAGGTAATAAAAAAAATACAATCCTTAAATGTGCATTACATAATAATGGTTGTACTAAAAAATACTTTTATTTAATATTGCTTCGTATTTTTATTTAAGTGTGACAAAACTCAATTTTACTCGCACCCAATAACAAGTAGCAACATTCTTGGGATATTTTTTATCGTCAAACAGATCCACACTCAAACACACCAATTAAAACTGTGTCTCCGCCGGGAATCGAATCCGGGACTTTTCGCTCGGAAGTCAGATATCAAACCAACTGAACCACAAAGGCCGACAAAATTATTAAAAATATTTTATATTATTATTAAAAAATCATTTTCTATATAATCATGATGAATGGTTTAATGATGTGTCACCGATTTGGAAAAGTGCTTCTACTTTTTCTATTATCGTTGTTTTTGGGAGCCGGATAATCTAAATTACACAAGGCAAAATAAAATCTCACATAGTTCAGTAATGAGGTTCACCACCCATTCAGTAATGAGGTTCACCACCCATTCAGTAATGAGGTTCACCACCCATTCAGTAATGAGGTTCACCACCCATTCAGTAATGAGGTTCACCACCCATTCAGTAATGAGGTTCACCACCCATTCAGTAATGAGGTTCACCACCCATTCAGTAATGAGGTTCACCACCCATTCAGTAATGAGGTTCACCACCCATTCAGTAATGAGGTTCACCACCCATTCAGTAATGAGGTTCACCACCCATTCAGTAATGAGGTTCACCACCCATTCTGAATGTATCTAGTGCCTTTTTAGATGAGATGAGACTGGTGTGTGAGTATATACACATGTATTGTGTTTCCTTTTTTTAATTTATTCACACCTGTCGCTGGTTACCACACATTGTGAGGAAAATCTGTGATGGTATGAATTTAATGATTTTTTTTTAATTAACTTTTTATTTTAGACTTTTGGGATCTGGTTGATCTGTTTTGCGTGAGCCTATATGTTTGTTGAGGTAATGATTGTGATTGAAGGAAGTTAAAATTATGTACATATTTAGTGTGGATTTAGTGTGAAAAGAAAAGAGTGAAAGCAGAACAGCGTGTAAAATAAGAGTAGAGAACGAATGGCTCGAGCAAGTCGACGAATATGTATACTTGGGAAGCATATTTCAACGGAATGGACGACTCGATAAAGAGATCGAAAGAAGAGTTATGGCAGGAAACAGAGTGAATGGAGCACTGAGACCAATTATGAATGATCGCAACATATCAAAGGATGCCAAAGTTGCCATTCATAACGCCGTCGTAGTGCCAACCTTGACGTATGCAAGTGAAACCTGGACATGGCAGAAGTCGCATGAAAGTAGAATAAATGCAGTTGAAATGAGATCGTTAAGAAGGATTTGTAATAGAACGATGTATGACCGGGTAAGAAATGAAGACATAAGGAAAGAATGTAAGATGAAGAAAGATGTCATTACTAGAATGAAAGTGAACACATTGAGATGGTTTGGTCACATGGGGAGAATGAATGAGGAGCGCCTGACGAAGAAAATATACAGAGCGGAAAGGAATGGATTGAGAGGTCGGGGACGCCCAAGAAAGGGATGGCACGACCATGTGAACGAAATTTTGAAAGACGGAAATGTTAGAAGTGTGAGCAATAGACGAGCATGTATGAGACGATGCATGAATGTGGACGAAGCGAGGGATGCGTGCCAGGATAGGAAAATGTGGCGTACGGTTCTCTCTGCCTACCCCTCAAGGGACATGGCGTGATGGTATGTATGTATGTAGTGTGGAACGGGAACAATCACCTGGTTCATATTTGCATATTTATAATTGTCAATAAAAAATGTAAACTGCTAGCCCTAGAACAGGATTTTCTAGTAGGGCAGCAGTAATCTACTTATTGTTTTCATACGGTGTGATAAAAGGTAAATACATAAGTAAATGAATAATAAAGATGTTTTGCCATTATGTTTATTTCAATGTGAAAAATGGACTGAAAACGTCAACGGAATGGCCACCAAACCGTTTTAGTATAGAAATGGACCTATCACAGGGCGTAGTCAATTAAATCGGTGGCTTGTAAGTACCTACCTACAGGATGATCTGTGGCCGATGCAATATTGTTCGTTCGATGAACCATATCCCGCTGAAGTGATTGATTATACAATAATGTATTGCTTGGTACACTCTGTACTAAGCGACATAAAGGTAGGTACATAATACATTCATACCTGGTACAAGAAAGTATATTCTCAAACAATAACAGATATAATTTATTTCTCAATAGATGGCGTTACAAAAAGGTTTCTTTGTCACTTCATATATGGCTATGTTATTTTTCAGCTTATATTCAAAACAAACAGATTTTCATGTTTAAAATATATGGAACTTTTAAAAATTGGATTGATATGTAACATAACAAGAAGGCATAATTGGTAAACGTTGCGCAAACGCATAAAGTTATCACTCAAACCATCCGATGACAGATCGTTAGCCCTGTAGGTGCCTTAAGTTCGTGGTTCTCTTATATGTAATATCCTAATTTCGTCTCTATTGAGATGTTAAAACTTTGTCATAAGACATCTTCTTTTCTTCTTTTTCCTGCTCCTCTATTCCGGTTTATCCTGGATCGGGCTTCCTTGTACGTAAGCGCCAGGATCTTCTATCATGGGTTGTCACAACGGAAACACTATGAGCCGCCAGCTCCTTCTCAATACTGGAACACCATGTTGCTGTGGGTCTGCCTCTTCCCCTAGGTCTAGCTGGGATGTTGAGCGCTTTCTTTACTAAATAATATTCATCTCTGCGCATCACGTGACCATACCATCTCATCCTGCTTTCCTTCAGCTTTTCAGTTATTGGTGCCACCTTGAATGACCCTCTGACATACTCATTGCGGATTCTGTCTATCCGTGTTACACCACCTGCCCAGCGCAGCATTTTCATCTCAGTTGTATGCAACTGTTGCTCAAGCTTTTTGGATATTGTCCAGCACTCTGCGCCGTACAACATTGCAGGTCTTACCACTGTTTTACATGGATGTATATAAGGTTACATCCAAGCTGTTTTAAGTCGTTTATCGTTCATTCTTTCAATATGTCCAAACCACCTCGAGGCATCCACTTTCATTTCACATATAATAAATATCCTTCTTTATGTTGCATTCTCTCCTTATGTCCTCATTTTTATTCAAATATAATATCGCTTTTTCAAATCATTTTATGTCAGGTAGGTAAATTATATTTTTATGTTAGATATATTAGCTGTGAGGCACCGGCTTAGAATAATGCTTCCAATCTTTTCTATTATTGTTTTCGAGTGTCCCGTAAGAGCCGGGTAATCGAAAATACAACAGGCAACAATAACATCTCACATAGTTCAGCAATGAGGTTCACCACTCATTCTGAATATAGTGCCTTTTTAGGTGAGACGAGACTGGTGTGTGGGTATAGGTACACAGATATGTTGTGCTCCCTTTTATAAGGCAATGCACACCCGCACACCATTCGCTGGTTACCCCACATTGTGGGATATGCCGTGATGGTATGAATGAATGAATGAATATTATATATATTTTTGTCAGGTATATTGTATTTTTATGTCAGGTATATTATATTTTTATGTTAGCAATATTGCATTTTGAATATTGTTTTCATTCATTTCAATTATCAAAAAGTCAGACATTGAAATATTATTTAGAAATATGTAGATTTTAAAGATGAGATCGTTTTTCTTTTAGCTACTTCATTGTATGTCAGCTATATAGATTGATTTGCTATGAGGCACCGACCTAGAATAGTGCTTTCACTCGTTTCTAAAATCATTACTTTCGAGTCTTCCATAAGAAACGGGTAATCGAAAAAATAACAAAGAAAAATAACATCTCACATAAAATATACTTCAGCAATTAGTTTCAACACCAGGCAATTCTGAATGACGTCTTTTTAGGGTTAAAATGAGGCTGGTGTGTATTTTTGTGGTGTGGTAATGTACACCCATACACCTGTCGCTGGTTACCCTGCGTTGTGTGATAACCCCGTGATGGTACGTATTCGCTAGAATAGCAGGTATCTACCTTAATATAAACAGTATTGTTCTGATTATAATACGAAAAGTTGTACAAGTTTCTTCGTTCCTTGTATTATAAAACCGTCAAAATTTTGATTTATTTCTCATATCGAAATATATTTTATATTTTTCATTCGACTTAACGTGCATTGTTCACGATTTCATTATTCAGAAATCCTGAATATAAACACGAAGAAGAAGAATAATATTAGAATATTGTGTATTCAGAAATCTTATGATTAAAGTTGGGAGTTTTGACATTTGGAAATATTAAAGGCAGACCTCGCGTGGCACAAAACTCCGGGTTTTATTTTCTCCTTCATCCAACACCGACTTGTGACTTGTGACTTGCGACTGTGACATTCTCTTTGTAATCTTTAAAGTCACAAAAGATAACGGCAGATTTAGATTGCGTCTCTGCCAGTACCTACACCATTAACACGTATCTACGGACTTTTGAAAGTTATTCACAAAAAAATTGAAAGCGCACGTAAACAATTTTTCATATTTAAGTCGTATATATTTTAAAGACTCATGATTATAATATAGAGCTTTGAAAGTGTTATTGTAAAACTGTATAAATAGCTTTCGACAACGTACGTGATCGAATCAATATTTTTTTGTATATTTCATTTATCTACTTGAAAATATATTTTATTCGTATAAATACGTATTTCTCGCTTTAAGTACACAGATATTTGTGCGAAAAAAGTATATATTTTGATATTCATTAAGCATGAAAAATTTAAGTAGGCATGGAAATATTTTCGTCACATTTTTTTAGCGATACACTGAGTCAGCTATACTGGTACAAGCACGCACATAAATTAGATTTTTTAGATGCTCCTATTTTCCAGGAAGATTGAGACAAACACACACACACACACACACACACACCACACACACACACACACACACACACACACCCTCACACACACTCACACACACACACACTCACACACACACACACATACACACACCATCATCGCTTTATTACTTTAGATTTCTTTCTTGTTACCATTGAAGGACCGTAAAATTAGACAAAATTGATATAATTATATCAAAGATGTCTCTCAATATTATTATTTTAATACCATTATTTTTTTTATAATATATTTTTAATTATATAACATTAATTAATGGTTTTTCTATGTTTATGAACGAGTATAATATATTTTGTCTTCAATGAAAAAACAAAACGATAGTATTTTTATTGACAAACATTTTTTCAACATCTCAATAGAGACGAAGTTGGGATATTGCAGAGGAACCAGGAACTCGAGGCACCTACAGGGCTTACGACCTGTCATCGGCTGGTTTACGTGATCACTTTATGCGATTGCGCAACGTTCACCAATTATGCCTTCTTATTGAGTTCCCTTATCAATGTAATTTTTAAAAGTTCTATATATTTGAATAGTGTGTAACATTTCACCTGAAAATAAGGGACTATACTATTGCCATCTATGTAGTAACGGAAAAGCCTTTTTGAAACGCCATCTATTGAGAAATTGAGAAATTAATTTATTTGTAAACAATGAAAGCAACAGTCCTTATACGATAGTAAATATTTCAATTACACGCTCACATAAAACGATACTAAATATTTGAAATACACGTTCAGCATTCCCGCATTGTATGACACTGCTAGATGGGGATCTTCTCTCAATATATCGATAAGATCGAAAATAGTCTGCAACGCTTCTAATTGTTTGATGTTATTTGACTTATCGTGTGAATTGAAGTCGTTCTGCTACCTCACAAGAGTGTTGCAACAGAATTCTCCAAATCTAATTTCCTGTCTCGATTATACAAGTCGGATGCCTTTCCGGTCTGACTCGGGAGGGGGGAGGAAGTTGAGGAGGTTACGGGACGGAAGCCCCCCCCCTCCAAATAACTTATTGAAATGTCATATTCTATTTTACGACTCGGTGACGTTATTCATGTGGAAAATTTAGTTCCTGTTTGAATATAAACTAAAAAAAAACAAGCGGATTGTCGCTGACGTTTCGTAACATATTTTATTTTTAATATATATATGTAAGATTTGGTACATGGTTAACACACAATACAAATAAACATAATAATATAATTTGGATAATTTATATACAGCCGTTTTTGTGAATATCTCACTTCAAGGGCGCTTAAATTGATTAAATAAATAAATCAATTCTTTATTTCTCATAATAAAAAAAACATCGTGAGTAGAAAAAGATAAAAATTAAAAAAATAGTATAACAAATCAAAACTAAAATAATAATGATATAAAGATACAACTTGAAATATTACAAAAAAAAACAACTTATAATTATTGCATTTGTTAACATAACATGAAATATATTAAGTATATATGTAAATAGACAAGAGAAATCCCACCAGGCAATGCCTGTTTGTGGGTATTACAAAAAACATTACTTTTATGAAGTTATTCATCTTCAGTGCACAAATAATTTATTATGAAATATAAAATAATGTGATAAGAAAATATTATATGTAGATTACAAAAATAATATAATATGAATATATAAAAACACGCAGCAATACAAATTGTTGCGTCGCTCAGTAAACCTTATATTTGCTTACCCCAGTTCTTCAATTGTGATACGTGTCTTGGACATTTTCACATGTTGTACCTACCTATAATTTATTTTTTAATCAATTCAACTGTTTATAAAATACAGATTACAATCGTTACAAAATAACACCTAAAAATACATAAAAAAACAAATACGAAATAGGGTTACCAAACGTAAATTCTAAATATAGGAATAAAAAAATACATTAATAGTTATTGGTATTGCGTTGTATCATTTTGGCTCTGGTAAGATTTGCGATAAATGTGCGTTTTGAGTTTTTTTTTTTGAACGAAGATATATTTTCGGTTTGTCTGAGGGTATGTGGGAGCTTATTACATGCATTTGATCCTGCCAAAGCAAACGCACGAACGCAGAAATTAATTGTGTGCACCCTGTTTATTTCAACCAATTTCCCAACCATGGATGAAGAAGCAGAACAAAGTGATGATTGTCTGTCATTTATTGAAAGCGAAATAATTTCAATCTTAACAAAGTAATCGTGCACACAAAAATCCAACAGGGCACAGCCTGTCTGTGGGTATACCTACCAATAATAATATAGACAAAATTATATTGTTAGTAACATTAGATAATAATGTTTTTTTTAAATATGAAGCAAAAATGGGAGTCGCGTTTGCGAAAAAAAAAATAAGTAGAACTTAAAATTATTTCTTTTAGTTTATAACTTATAATTAAATATAATTTTTTTCATTAGTATAGTTTAAAGCATAGTGCTCAGGCACTATAAACTAGTCAATTTATACTAAATCCATTTTATAAAACACTAGTGTTGTTTTTTCGCCATCGTCATTTTCTTTATTTTATTCGATCTTCAGAATAGCAAAAAAATAAGTAGAACTTAAAATTAAATATATTTTTTTTTCATAATTATAGTTTATAGCATAGTGCACATGCACTATAAACTAGTCAATTTATACTAAATCCATTTAATAATACACTAGTGATGTTTTTACGTCATCGTAATTTTCTTTATTTTATTCAATCTTCATAATAGCAAAGAAAAAATACATTAAATGAATACATCTGAAGTTTAAGTGTGATTTCAGAATTTAATTCATTGATTGCATGTATAATAGTTCTATGCACGTTATAAATTTTGTAATGAAACCCTTTTGATTTATGAACAATTAATATAATATATTATACCCCTCGGCTACTGACAATACATACGTCCTATCATAATATAACTTTCTTATTCTAGAAGTTAATACCAATACGAGTATGTACAGTGTGCATCATGTTTTCAGTATTTACTTCAATTTATAATTGGGGGCATGTCTGTCTGGTTCCTTCATCTTTTTGGATCCCATTAAAACACTAAAAAAATACGTAACAGATTATTTTTTGCTTTGACCTAGTAGCAGGCTATTAAATAATTGTTAAATATACCTACTAAATACATAAATTGTTGGTCTTCTGGGATCAGATGTCAGACCTCTTAGGAGTTGAAGTTTCAGGTTACGATTTAGATTCCCAGTGGAATTTCCAGTTATTTTAATTTATTTACTGGATGGTTTTGACGATCATCGTCAGTTACAGATCAGATCGGGTCTAGTGACAACTTGTTATTGGATGATTTTTCTCTCGATTCAGAATAGTCGAATCTGTTAAAAGATTCGCCAGATCTTCTATTCTTTTGCTTTCAGTGGTCTTCAATAATGCCATTCTGAGACAAAAATGATTACTATCTGATATCATAATACAGTGGTTACAATTATTTATTTATTTTAATTGAATCGATTTCAATAGGTACTACATCAAATCGATTAAGGCACTGAGATCGAATACATTATCAATTATTTAAGTATTATGTTGTAATGAAAAAGACGACATGCATTTATGTATATCTTATTCTCTGTCACAGGACTTAATCGAATGTGATAAATCAGAATATAACAAAGACGATTAATATTGAATGTCTATCTTAGGTATATGTATGTAAGTGCGAGTAAACTTACGAACTATATAGTATATATTATTTAAATTTAAATAAGATATATGTAAGTACCTACGAGTACAAAGATGAATATATTTTGCGATCCTCGGTGTAAAGGTACAACGCTTCTGACGCACAACGCACGTTACCTTCCCTAAAAACAAAAATATCATTAAGTCCTTTATTTTCGTCATAATTTTTTTTAGTATTCGACCATGTTTATTTTATTTTTATTTTAGTTTTCTGAGCTTGGGGTCACTATGAAATATTTGACAGTTAAAAAAATTCAGTCTAAGCTAGTAGTAGCTACATAATGAATGAATGAATGAATTAATTAAAAATTGAATGAATGAATAATATATTATTTCCAACATTATAAATAAATTACTACAAAGGAACAAAAATACAATTTTATTTTTTAGTTTCTACCTAACTACAATTTTACAATTTTACAATTATTATTTTTTTTTCACACATTGGAAATTTTACTGCCTCGCTAGACATTGTCTGTTCTGAGGCAGTATTAGTTTTGAATTGCTATGGCTACTCTGCGATCATATGATTTGTTTTTTTTTCTTTTTTTTTACATACTCCATTTACTTAGAACATCGACAACCAGGATAAAAAAAAATTAAAAAAAATTGCAAAATTTAAAAAAAAAATCGAAAAAGGAGGTAGGTACTTTAGTCTATAATCGATAAAGTAGAATAAACCGTATGCCGTACATAGTGCATAGCACATAGTACACATACCTACACCGATACATTATGATGAAACTTTCAGAATACAATCTCAGCTTGATACTAGTTGATAATCTGCAATATAAAAATAACCTTAAAAATTGCGAAATCATAACTCCCTACTATTGGGGTAGTGAGAAAAGAAAATCGATCAATATGAGTATAAAAGGACACTTGGTTGGAATGTAATGTCTTGATTATCAAAAATACCTAATATAAAATTACAAAAACAATTGATTTAAAATGTAAAAATATTATAAGAAAGAAAAATATCTTGGAACAATTAATTAATTTTGTTTTATTTTACCCGCATAAATAATATCTATATGAATTTTGCGGGATTGTACCTTATGGATCGAGTGCGGAACACAAATATGAGAAAGATCTGCGAAGTTTAGGGATATCGTCAGATGGTGTAGGTGCTGAAGACGATCCTGGCCGGAACACGTGGCGAGAATCGGAGACAACAGGTCACTCAAAATTATCTCCCAACAAATTAATTTTGACAATGGACCACGATGTAGACACTCGGCGTCTCCGGAAGGCTTGCAGGAGAGGCGGCACACTTCCTGAAAAAAGAACAGGTTTACAATTCCTTCTACAAGAAGAAGAATATTTTCTCGTCTTATAACCTTAAATGCTGTCTCCATTATTAAAATCAATAGTTCCTAATATTGTTTCGAAAAATAAGTTAAAAGTTTCGCTATCCTGATAAATACAAAATACAATGTGTATAGATTTGTGTAGAAATGTCTACCGGTACGAAGAATAATAAAGATTTCATTTGACGACTTAAATATTGCAAAAGAATTAAGATTGCATTAACAGCCGGTTTCATAAAAAGCAGCAAAAGGACCCTTTTGTTAAAGGTCCTTTAAAAATTTAAAGTCGCCTTTAAGTCGTTGCGTTTCATAAATAATATTGCCGCGTACTTTAGTAAAAGGCAGAAATGTCACCAAAATATCTGAAAGTTGGCAATATTGCTATCAAAATCCATGGAAACATAGCTCATAGCATAGGTAAATCTTTCTGTTTACTACCATATATATAATATGTTATTTCTGTCATTGAATTGATCATTGATGTATAGGACATGTTTATGGAACAAAATCTATCAAAAAATTCTCCTTATTTCTACTTTTCTATGTGGTCGATTTTTTTCCTATATACTTTTCACTGCTGTATCACAGTACGCATCTTCTAATTAGCTCATTTTGAAAACATCATTTTTTTATATTATTTATAAAAAAATGTTTAAATAATAACAAAACTATTGAATATTAGTAAGTATTATGGACATGATCGTCAACATTCAATTGACAATATTGACATCAACAAGAACTGACTTGAACATTATGTCATATTGCAGCACACTCTGGTGGCAAAAAATGAACTGCTCTTGAGGAAGACTTTAGTGACTAAAGTACGAAGACACTGGACTTTAAATTAAAGTGAACTTTATGTGACATTTTGTTGTTATGAAACGCAATTTATTTTAAAGTCGACATTAAGTCTCCTTTAATTTTTATGAAACTGGCCATAAAAGTTGCAAGTGTTTTGAAATAACAACGAAAACTTCACAGACTGCATCGATGAAAACAACACGGATATACAATGTTTATTTAATAAAGAAAGTCTCTCTTTCGCTCTCGAAACTAACAGGAAGATGCAGATGTTACTTCTTGCAAGAGATAATTGATAATTCTGATAAAATATGAGATTCTTCCATAAAATGAAAGCTTCATCGAACTTAATGGAACTTTTGAAACAAAATAATATAATGCTGTTAGAGAGAACTTCGCAATTCATTCAGAGACTCGTTCTTTGATGTACCTACCTATGTTCAAGTTGAAAACTTGACTGAGACATAATATCGATTTAGACATTTTGATTTCAACGTTGTTATCTTCTTTTTCTTCATGTTCAGTAACCCACTGTTTTAAATATTTTTTTTCAAGTGGCGAGAAGTATTTTTAAGTATCTTTCTTTTTCGTGTCCGGCTAAGCTCTACCACTCCAATAAGCAGCGACTGACATCGCATTGTCGTTTGTCATAATCAGATCCCCAGGACTACAGACCACTCCCATCATCCTGGGTTGCGCCGCATTCGCATCGGGTGTCATCTGATGCAGGCAGGTACCCCCACCTTTGCAGGTTTTTTTTGCATCTAGTGACGCCAACCCTGAGTCTATTGAGGGTCTTCCATAGAGCATATGGTATGTGTTCTCCAACTCCGATACTCTCATTTGGTTCCATCCATGGTGCCGTTCCAGAGTCCAAACGCCAGAGTTCTTCTCTACGCTGTTGAGAGGACTCAACAGGGGATGTGGCCTTAATAAAACTTTTCCTGGACTTCAGGCGCGACACCACTGGCTGGTGATGGTATAAACGGTGGCGTATGTCGTGGGTTTGTTTGTACCTCTCTGCATCTGCGGCAGTTCTACGTCGAATATGTGGTGGGGCAATTTTTAAGTATAAATTTACTAAATATAACAATATTATCGTTTCTTCTTCCTTTACTTGAATATGTTGATGTTTGTTATTTGGATGCAAACGAGGAGCATCTCAACAAACTCGAGCGCCTCCAGAATGTTTGAATCCGCTTCATCTTTGGACTTAAAAAAATTTATCACTTTTCCTCTTACCGTAATCTTCTCCATTGGCCTAAGATACGACAACGGCGAAATATACATATTTTGTCACTTCTATATAATACGCTCTTTAATCCTAATTCACCGCAGTACATTAAAACCAAATTCACCTATTTATCTAATCAAGGCCTATTGCTTCGATCTGCTGAACGTACTACATTAACAATCCCCATCCACAACACTGAATTTTTCAGCTCTTCCTTTGAAGTATATTCAGCAAGACTGTCGAATAATTTGAGTCCTAATATAACTTCGTCAAACTCGCTTTTCATTTTCAAGAAAAGACTAAAGCAGGGATATCTCTCCGAAAATACCTGATCCCTCTCCTTTTCCTTCCTTCCCTTTGCTACGCAATATTTACTAAAGAAGGAATATTTATCCCTTAACACCTGATCTCGATTTCCTCTTCTTGTTCCTCCACAATCCTTTAGCAGACATGGAAATAATATCTTCACTCAAAGTGGTCAAAACAAAATTAATTTGTACCGAAACTCTTTTATTAGAAATGGAAATAATATTTTGAAAAAAAAATACACTACAGACGAGCATGTTTTCATAACAGACGAGCATGTTTTCATTACAGATGAGCATGTTTATATAACAGACGAGCTTGTTTACATAATATACGAGCATGTTTATGTAACAGACGAGTATGTTTACATAATAGACGAGCATGTTCAGATAAGAGACGAACATGTTTTCACAACAGACAAGCATGTTTACATAATAGACGAGCATATTAACATAACAGACGAGCATGTTTACATAAAAGACAAGCATGTTCACAAAGACTGAGGTCTGTGGCGCTAGGGAATCTCCGCCTACCTCAATAAAATGAAAAAGACGTCGTAGTATTAATTATCGATGAAGTTTTTATTTGGTAGAATTCCATTATGTGTTATATCTATAATAAAAAGTAAAGACTTTTTGATTCTACATTAATTTAATTGAGCGCGATAGGCCTATTTTGCCTAACAAGGCGAAATAGGCCTATCGCGCTCAATTAAATTAATGTAGAATCAAAAAGTCTTTACTTTTTATTATAGATATAACGTCGTAGTATATTCGTACTTTATACAATGTTATTCGAAGTTTTTTTATTTCGATATAATTAATCTCTAGATTACCAATAAACCGTCAATTATGTTTATCGACCCGTGCAGGAATTACGATCCGTGCTATATAAATATATATAATCAATATAATAAAAGTGCTTGGTTGTCCTGAATAAATCTTTTCTTTTTCGTATCAGGACGTACAGAGATTAATTTACGAGTCGGAAGCCTTCTGCTATGTCCCATCCCTTCAATATTGGACCACGGAGAGATTGAAGTAGATTCAACGTAGAAATTATTGCAGATTAGTGCAAACAAATTTTTTAAATATAATTTCGTTAATTTAAGTCAGAATAATAGGAGAGATGTATGACGCGATGTATGGATGAAAAAGAGTCAAAACATAATATGTCAAAATCAGTGTCTGGCGTTCGGTTTTCTCTGCCTATAGAGAAACAGCGTGATGGTATAATATGGTTTACCTATATTTACAAAAGATCAGAATGTTTTTTTTTGTCATAGCTATATCAAAATACATTTTCATCCCGATTTAATATTTTTTTTACTTTGAAAAACCAGAATACAATAAATATTTTTTTGGTAAATATAAAAACACAAATTTATAAAACATTTTTTGTTTATTCTACTTCATTAGATCAGTCCTGTTTCGAGGTGGTGGCTAGTTATATTTTAACCATTAACATACCTGCACTTTGGAATGAAATTCGCAACATAACATGGGCCATCAATTGGCTATGTAAAACAAGTTGCAGCGGTTGTATAGAATGGTATCAATCCATGGTGCTTCACGTTGGTATACTAATTCACAGAATGTGAGGAATGTGAAGATGCCAAGTATTATTTTTTTCTGAACGCTGTATTTAAAAATTATTCTTCCGTCCGAGAGATTAAGGGAACAATGTAAGCAAAATTTACTTTAATTTTTAAATAAAATATTCTATTTTTTTATCACCTACCAATTTATTATTGTACAATGATTCATGATAGTAGTTTGAATAAAAACGTAAATATGATCAATTCATAGAAGGGTTAATTTTCAAATGAAAATGTATAAATAGTAAGGTATTATTTTTAGCCAGTAGTGAATTGTTTAGTAGAACAATATTTATTTTTTTATTTGTAACTGTATAATATTTGATTGCCAAATAGAAATTAAATCCAACCAACCAGAGATAATTTAAAATATACCATACAGTTTGTTCTATGGTAATTACGTGACAAAAATAAAAAGAAAGTATAGATTAGAGAAGAGAAGAGTAAAAAAATAAACAAAAGATTTCATTTCGAACATGTCATAGCACTGAAAGGAAAACAATAAGATAAGAAGAGGAAGAGGAAAGGAATATAAAATTAGATATTATAATCAGATATGCCTACTTTAAAAAATCATACAAATATAGGTAGTCAAATTATATGTAATATATTTTTTAGATATGCAAGTACATAAAAAATAACTGACCCGTCTCAGAACAGGTTTTCCTAGTGAGACGGGGAACAACAAATATATTGTAATTCATGTATTTTTGTTTAATTAACGTCGGGTTGCCGGCACTGAAACTGAAACTGAACTATAGGCATACCTAGATTATTAATGTTTAGATCATAATTTTTGTATTCTAAACCTTGTAAGTCTTTTTTTTTTGACATAGAGGTACTTACTTTACTTTACTTTTCGTATGGCATATGGGCAGGCTTCTTCACCAGTTGTGGTTGCGTCCCAGTATTCTTAAAGTCTTAGGTCCAGTTGCTGTAGCCAGTCCATGACATCCCGTTCCGCTCCATGCAGGCTGGTTGGGTCCCCTGGGAATCTGTGCAGTGGGCACTCCTCAACGATGTGGCGAACTGTTTGGTAGTCTGCACCGCAATCGCATTGTGGAGATTCTCTTTTTCCCCATTTCCACAGGAAATAATTGCAGCCTAGATTTGTTCGAATCCTGTTGAGTTGCAACCAGGACTTGCGTGGAAGATTGAAACCAGGGACACGTCTGGTAGGATCCTGTATCAGTTGTTTGTTGCGAATATCTGTATTCCTCCAGAGATCTCTCCACTCGGTTTCCATGCTGGGGTTCGCTTGATCGACACTCCATATCGGCTTTCGAGACCTGAGCCTACCCTCCGGGTGTGGGTTCATGTATGCATATACAGGGAGAGCCGGGTTATCGTTGATCTTTTTTATTACCCTCGCAGTTGCTTGCCTTCTTCTAATTTCAGGGGGTGCAATGTTAGCAAGAACATGGAGCCACGGTGTCGGTGTTGTCTTTAGTGTTCCAGACATTGTCCTCATCGTTTGGTTCAGTTCGACATCAATCTTTCTACAATGGGAGCTATAGAGGTAAAATAAAACAACTAAAAACACTGGTAAGTTGAATGGAATTAGCATTGGTTCAAGAAATTTTTTTAAGCTTGGAATATGTTGCAATAACGAATAAAATAAAAAAACAAATATTTTGATTCTAAAAATGATAAATATAAACTATGAATGTAACATACCGTGTCTTGTTTTTTCAACGAAACTAAAGAATGCAATACAATGTACAGCGGTAGCGACAGTGTCGATAATAATTATCTTTTTGCAAAAAAGTAAAATAAAAATCGATTTGTGAAAAATTGTAAAAGAGGCACCTGCTATTGGGATAGGTATTCGAGAACACATTACCATATAATCATCGAAACGAGATTACGAACAAATAACTCTCCCAGAGAGAACAGACGGTACACTGTTATTGCATTTACTTGGGCATAATTAGATAGAGCCATTAGCTGACTCGATGGTTGGTTGAACGATAACCGTAATATAAGCAGAAATGGTTTGACCACACGGAAAGTATGAATAAAGAACGCCCGTAAAGATAAATCCCGTATAGAAAGCCAATAAGAATGGAAGAAAAGGTCAGGGTCGACAAAGAAAAGAATGATTCACGAGGCAATGGATGCGTATCAAGAAAGAAAAATATGGCGTTTGGGTAATTGTTTACAAGAACTGTCAATAATTTTTATATATAGATAGATAAACGCGTATATATTACGGGAAAATAAATTTTATTTGGCGGTCATGCTTTAAAAAAATATAAAAAATAATGGAATCCATAATAAAAATGGTTGGTTTCCTGAGTCTACTCAAGTTTCCGAAATTCACCACCATATTTAAAAACACTAGCACAATACAATTATATTACAACATAATATTTAAATTATACTCATATTTTTATTTCTTGAAAAATTTATGACTCATTTTGATCATTAATGCAACTCGCTCACGCGAGTCGCAATGATAATGCATGTATGTATGTATTATTGCGACTCGCGTGAGCGAGTTGCATCATATACTGTATTATAATATTTATACCACGGGTGGGCGATTGTATTATTTTTAAGAATTCGCTTTCAAAACGCTAGTAGTTTCGGAAATTCAAATTGTGTCAGAAAACTAACAAATTGTAAGGGATTCCTCCATACATTTTTCGTAAGTTTATTAATTTTTTTTATATTCTTTTAAAGTCTTCCGCCCGAAGTTTTTATTTTTCCCGTAATAAATACGCGTTTATCTATCTATTGATATAAAAAAAATTGCGATCGGCCAGGGTCAGTACTTGTAAACCATTACCGGCGTTTGTTCCTCCCTGTCTACTCCGTGATGGATATGGCAGGTTGTCTATATGTATGATATCCGTATGCACGTACATAAAAGAAGATAATAATAATATATATTTTATCCGTTAGATATTAAAATAGATACAAGTAACGCCATCTGTGGAGAAAAGGGGATATTTTTTCTACCCAATGCTGTGTTATTTTTTCAGGGCCGATACTACTCGATGATAACATGATATGATTTATTTTTTTATACTATATTGACAAGTTCAAAAGGCGAGTTTATTGCGCTTCGACAGTTTCTTCCAACAAACTCGAATAACGTGAAGTCTAAAAATTTAAATTGGTACAATTGTAGGTATTAAGTGATTAATAAAAAAAATACAAAGGGAGAAAAAAAAGAGAAAAATTACTAAATATAAATAATAACATTTTTTTGTATATTTATTACCTACACGTTAATTGATCTATGGACAGTACAATGATTGAGTATTGTCATGATAAGAGAAAGAACCAAAGTAGCAGTACAAGCCGAAGAGGCGTCGGCAGACCCCAGGCAAGGTGGTCTGATGACATCAAGAAATGTGCTGAAGGGAGATGGATGAATTATGCCCAATACAGGGAGTTGTTGAAGATCAAAGGGGAGGCCCATGTCTAAGAATGTAAACTAACAGGCTGAAGAAGAAGAAGAAGATGGACAGTTTTCATAACTTTCGGTTGCATAAATTCTTGGCTTTATAATCTACACGATATAGATAGAATTTTTAAATACATTTTTTTATTTGTAGCTTTCACTATACGATTTCGGTTTTAAAATTATTTATATTTAATTTATCTGTGTTCATAATTACTCTGAGTGAGAACTAGAAACGAAATATTGTTCATAATTTTTATATATTTTCTCATAATATGCAACTGAGTTTTAATGGATTAAATAAAGTTTATCTAGGAGATTAGTTCAGTCTTATGACTGTCTCCATGGAAAATTATTATTCATACATAACTTCACCAAGTTGAGAAAACATTTAAAAGTTTTTTATTTGAAAAAAGCTAGGTGTACATGGGGCCAGTCGTTGAATCCTGGGACTCTAGAAAAGTATTCCAGCATTATGAACCTGCTGTCTGCGGTGCTCAAAGCAAAGACACCTTCTCTAAAAAACTAAAAACAACTTTGTTTCGCAGAGCACTAAGAATTGAGCTACCAGCTTCCTTGGAATGATTTTAAATCATTAAACGGCGCTATATAAATTACTTATTATTATTATTAGGTACTGGTTACTCGACAGTTCCGACTTGCCTTGTGACTGGAATAAAGCTATACCGAGATAAAAAAAAAATAATAATTACTTCTTCCATTGTTTTATTACGGTGATGTATGTTATCTAGATGCCGATGACGAATTATTAAACAAACTGGAATTATTACAGAATGTCTTTATACGGTACATTTACAATCTCAAAAAATATAATAGTGTTTCGACTTGTAGAAATATACATCGTTGGCGAAAGATGCGTGATCGTCGTTATATTCATCTTTTGTCATTCATGATATTTTCTCATTCATGATATTTTAAAAATTACATACGTCGTTTTCCTCGGTCACGGACTATTCCTTCGATCTGCTGAACGTACTACACTAGCTTTCCTCATTCACAATAGAGAAGTTTTCAGCTCTTCTTTCAAGCACAATCAGCTAGACGATGGAATGACATAAGTGATAAAATTACGTCATCTCAATCCACAGAAATGTTAAAAGGTAAACTAAAACGAGTGGGTTGTGGCCAACGCAAAACTCCTCACTAACAAGTCATTCCATAAATTATTAAAATTTTGTATGGAAAATATTCAGCTTTTTCGTGAAACGAGTTTGTTAAATTATTTTGTTATTTAAATATTTTATTATCAAAACTTCATAATTCTTCAAAGCAATTTTATGAAAGTGGTGTGCCTTTTTACCAATTTGAAAATAAAAATTTCAAGTTTCCTGAGCTTGGGGTCACATTGAAATATTTGATAGTGAAAAAAATTAAGAAGCACTATTCTGATATCCTTCAAAATCAAATGGGGTCCAAGTGAGTACCTATCAGATATACCTACAAATTATAAAATTTGAAAAGAATCGAATGAGTAGGTACTTTAGTCTATAATCGATAAAGTAAAATGAACACGGCGTACATAGCACACAGCACATAGCACACACACAGATATATTGTGTTGAAACTTTCAGAATACAATCTCTCAGCATGATATTTGGGAGAACCACCGGCAGATCGAAAGTAACTGGACTGATGTGAACTTGGGTTTACGCGAAGAATGCCACTTGTAATTTCTATGGTTATCACTTAAAACCTTTTGCGCTCCCTTTATAAGACATCAACCTGCCTAGGTACATCAACCTAGCATGGTACCTACATCAACCTACATACATTCTACCGATATAAGAATCTATGGTGGAAACTCACTCTCACACACAGCCTCCACGGCTCGTTTCTCTCCTTGCAGACAATTTCCATATTTCACGCTTAATGTGCTAAACACATTAGCGGAGAAAAATTCGCAATGTACCGAGCGTGAACCAACAAAAAAGAAAAAGAATTGGGCGAAGTACGTTCAGTTTAATTTGAAAAAATGTTCAGCCATAATTGAGAGAGAATTGATAGTTTTTACTTAAATTAGACTAAGTCAAACAAAATAGTTTCAACTCTCTAATACTATACAATAAGTGTAGAGGGTAATGAGTTCACATTTTTAAACGTATTTTTACATCAGTTTTTAAATAGGTATCATGCAGATATAGCACATACATACTATGAGGTATATCATACCTACCAAGTGTTTTTAATTTAAATAATTCAAATTAAAAACCTATGTAGTTCCAATCTCACTGATTATTCATTCAGGCATACCATCACGACATATCCAAAAATATAGGGTAACCAGCTACAGGTGGGCGGGTTTTAATAATATTCAAAAAGGATTGCGTATATCTTTACACGCCTGTCTTGTCTCACCTAAAAATGCGACATTCAGAATAACATCATAGGTATGTCAAGAAAGAAATGTGAGGAGTTCAGTTCTTTTGCCTACCCCATCAGACTAATGGCGTGATTGCATTATTGAAAAAAGTGTACAGTCACAGCAAATAATATTGTCCTTTACCAATTAATTATCAGTAACAATTATGGTTCTCCTTTGTTTACGCAGTATTAGGAAGATTCAGGAAGAGTGTATGGTAGAGACAGATCTTCGCTGTGGGATACTATACAAAAAATTATCACAGCCACCATCTGCAACCGCACTGCGTCCATCGTCGTAAAAGTACAGGATGCCACATCAGAACGGGTTTTCTGTGCACCCATGGATATCAACTATCCACCAGAAAATAATAAAATTGAACACAAACAGATAAGTGTTAGTCTATCGTGAAACTAGGAAGCGTGTGATAGAATATTTGATAGTTGTTTTTAGATACTTTAATAATTGAATTTAAACCAAAATATACATGTTAGACATTTTACGGCGGCAATAAAAAATGATAATTTATTCTTCGTATTGAAGGATTGAATGAAACCTTCTTGTAGTGGGGAATTAATTCTCAGTTGGGAGTTGGATTCTGCCAGCGGGACACTGACAACCAAGAGATAAAAACTATGGACTGAGCACGATACATACTTCCTATTTTAGCCGAATATAATGATAGAAGTATGTAACAGACACTCAAAGTTACATAATGATGGTTTTACGAAAATATTACAAGTTGTAGGTATGAACCTATTTTTGAATTTTATACATACAATCATACATATTCTAGACGTAGATCGTGTTACCAGACCTAAATGGATTTGACAAATGGTCACCCAGAATTCTGCGCTAGAGAAGAATGATTGAGAGTGTACGATAAGCCCAAAAAAGAGATGATTGGAGGAAGTTTGAAGAAGCCAATATCCAGCAGAAGGGAGATGGCTGAAGAAAAAAAAAAAGGAGAAGAAATATACCAACCATCACTTTATGTCCCTTACGAGGTAGTCATCTCTTGTCTCATCAATAATATTCATGCAACGTCTGTTGTTAAACCTTGTTACATTTCTCTGTTTCAGAATTTCATACACATGCTCTAGAAATTCCTTTATTACATGACCTGGGCCTCTTTTTCTTTTCCTGTCAGCCTTGTAAATTTTATAATTTAGGCCTTGTTGGTTGTAATTGTGCCAGAAGAGGGACCGGTTAGAACAGTAACAGGTTGCATAAATGCAATAAATTACAAAGTTATTAAAAATATAGTCAACATTTTTGTTAAAATGTACCACAAAGTTAATAATTAAATATCTGAGAAAAATAAATGTTACTTATAGAGTGGTAAATACCTATGTTTTTTTTTGTGTAAAAGTATTTTTATGTAAAAAATAAAGAATGAATTTTATTAAAATAATGTCGTAAAGTTTTATTTTGAATGATGAATTTACAGAGTCATAAATATGTCCAGATTAAATTACGTATAAGTATTACAGAAAGATGGAATGTATATTGATAACAACTTGATGATCTAGAATTGAAAAGATCAATGATCAATAAATCATTGACAAGGCTTCGATCTATTTGTTAATGTACAAGAACAATTAGTAATTATTAGTGTGCAAGATATCCTGCTGCATAACATATTGAATAATATATGAGAGGATCCTCTACATATTCGATTTGCTTTGTTCATGATAAAAAAAATATTTTGATGATTGATCATTCTTGGATCAAAACCTATTGTACCTTTGAATATAAATCAGGTTTTAAAAATTCCATCCCTTGTTATTGAAGCGTATCATCGATAAAGAGTTGGAGGGATTGACAACATTTTTGGTGTGATTGAATTTCACTAACGATTGACTAGCTGAAATAAATTACTAATTTATTTATTTATTTATCATGAAGCTACAGCTAACAAGTTATTATATCGTAGTTCAATAAAATAAGGGCAAACAATTATGTTTTGGATGCTGAGAATGTTAATATTTTCATGAATAGACTGAATTTTTTTTTGGACACAGCAAAATAGTTACAACCAAATAATAAAATTCGACAGTGGATATAGGCACATCAGCCTTGGCTGCCTGCCTATAAATAAATAATTCTGGTGACATTCAGAAGAAAACTTTCCTCACTTATAAATTAACGTATTAAACTAGCTTTTTGTTTTAATTTTTTTCTAACTATAATGTTTCTCTTTTTATCTGTTTGTGCTTAATTGTATCTTTTATAGTAATGTTTATCTTTTTGTTTTCTTTCGTTAGCATCTTTCACTATTATTCTTCGTTGTGATCTTAATTTCTATTGTATCTATTCATTTTTATATAAATTCCATTTAAGATATTTTTATTTTCGTAAAGGTGTGTATGCCAATTTTTAATGCAGGATGTGGTCACTTGTACTTGGCTGACCAGTTTTATATTAGCTTTTTCTTATTTTATAAACCTATTGATGTATAATAACTTGTTAGCTGTAAGTGGTCCTTAATAATAAATAAATAAATTAATAAATAAATAAATAATAATATTACTAAACAACATGTAATAATAAATATTAATTTAAAAATAAAAATAATAAATATTTCCCAAAAATATTATAATTAATAGTAATTATAAATAAATTTTGTATGGTTTTCAGTTCTACTACTTTAATGAAACTGACTAGTTTCGGTCAATTTTCATATTTATGTACGGCATACGGATTACGGCATACGAATTACGGCATACACACATAAACATCACCACGAAACTCAAAGTATGAACTCTCTATATGATACCCATTGAGAAGTATGTAGATGCAAAAAAATACGCTTAATAATTTTGAAATCATGACTCTCCACTATTCCAAAGTATTGGAGAGTAAAAAAATGTGCAATGTGGATTTTGTGAATTTCATTATAAATTACATGTAGCAGGAAATGTGTAAACCTCATCTCTTTTGAACTAATATAAGTATATTATTTGCTCGAGTACCGATGGAATACCACCCCTTTAGCCCAAAAGCAACTAATTTCTTCCTATTATCGTAGGTGTTCTTCAATTGACTTAGGGCAATACTTTCAAAAGGGGCACCTGCTTTTGGTTTGAAATAAAAAAAACTGTAAAACTCAATAATAATAATTACTGTCGCTTATCTCGCTCCTAAAAGGGTTACACAATCATAAACATGTTTTAACTCTTTCGTTTTTAATTCAAAGATAAACATTGAAAAATATTATTAATGACCAATTATCAACAATCATCTATAATTTCATTTACGGTGGGTATTATGCGTAAAATGTATGATGAGGATTCGTTTATAATTAAATTGGGTTATATTTATATAAATATGAATAAAACATCTGCCAAACGGTCTATTATTTAAATTAGTTTAAGTTGTGTAAATAGTAATGAACTGTCCGGGATAATTTACATAAATTACATCGGCAAACATTTAACTCTTTCATTCCCCTGTATCGGATATAGTGATGGGTAAGCATTTTGGTCCCAGCCTTATATTTGAAATCTAGGTCTCGCCAGTCTTGGCCAAGTCATGGCAATTCATACAAAAAATTGAAGTACATAGGTACCTATAAAATATAATATTATGGAGACACATCAAAAAAACTACATATGTAGAGCTGAAATTTGATTCAAAAAGATTAAATCAAAGTTTAGCTATATCAATGAGATTTAAAGTGTGTTTCAATGTTATGGTCTGACATACAAGTAAAATAGTCACGTGATACAGTTCTATATAATCGGGGATATACAAGAGTTTACAAAAAAATACAATATGTACAGGGTGAATTTCACTTTAAAAACGTGTAGGTCGAATAGATATATTTTCAAAACTAACATACATAGATACGCAAAGCAATGTAATGCAACCTACACAGCAATGCAAATTATATTTACAGAATTTTAATATTGCAATTACTTATTAACAGTGCATTGTCAAATGTTTGTGATACAAGTGGACAATAACCTAAATAATATCCACGACATCAGCTCCACATACCACGGTGGTACCTGGCCTCCAAAAGAAGCCATTCCGATCTGTCTCTAATTTATCCACGCCCAGAGTCCAGGTCCCCCTGGACGCAGTCCATCCATCTCAGCTTGGGTCTCCACCTACGCCTCACCCTCTGGTCTATGATAAATAATATCGGTATTCATATAATAAAATATGTATGTTGTCTGAGAAGCAAATGTAAAAAAATATTTTATACTGTTGAAGACTGAAGATTGTCAAATCAAAACACCTTTTGATCTTCCCTATTCCCATTGAAGTCAAGAAAAAAAAACTGTTATTTTGCTATAAATGAAGAACAATCTCAATTATCCAGATGCTTTCATATTATGTAGGATACAGCGAAGACAGGTGTCGATAAATACTTGAAGTTTTCTTCTTTGTGAGCATCTTATTAGAGCGTGTTAGCAATCAGCATCTTGGGAATTCGTCCACTTGGTGATATTTTGCTGTGAACATTGCAGACACTCATCTCATAGTCCAAGTATTTTTCGAAAATCTTCGGAAAAATTCTTCCTTTTGTCATCAGCATTTTAACATTGCAATTCATTGACGATTATTATGGTTTTCTATGTGTAGGTACAATGGTACTAACATTCTGAATGTTAATACCTACCAGTACCTACACATAGAAATAACTAAATGTACCTACTCAATTTTTGACGAAATAACTAATTGTTTCTAATATTAACGAAATAACTAAATGTATTCAAGTATTAACGAAATAACTAAATTAATATATTCAAGTTTTGACAAAGTAACCAAATGTATTCAAGTATTAAAAAAATAACTATTCATTCATACCATCACGGCATATCCCACAATGTGGGGTAACCAGCGAAAGGTGTGCGGGTGTGCATTGCCTTATAAAAAGGAGAACAACACATCTATGTATACCCACACACCAGTCTCGTTCACCAAAAAAGGCACTACATTCAGAATGGGTGGTGAACCTCATTGCTGAACTATGTGAGATGTTATTGTTGCCTGTTGTATTTTCGATTACCCGGCTCTTACGGGACACTCGAAAACAATGATTTAAAAGAATGGAAGCACTATTCTAAGGCGGTTCCTCGCAGCTACTAATAAAAATAACTAAATGTAGGTATTCAAGTAATAAGGACAGACAGGGATCGGAAACAGCACTAACACACATTTTAAGTTAAATTTGAACACATATAGGTATATTGAACATCTAAATTATCTTAAAAATCCAGTTTAAATTATTTTATTAGTTATCTATCTTATATATAATCTTAATAATATATCCTCAATATTTAACCTTTGTCTAAATGCTTTAAGAGTACTACTTCAGAATAGGCATTCAGCCTGGTGAGATAAGGAAATTTCAATATTTTTACTATGTATACCATTATGAAATGTACTGTAGGTACTGAAATATGTAAATAAAAAATAACGAAATAACTAAATGTATTCAATTATTGGCGAAATAACTAAATGTATCTAGTAGGTAATCATATATTTTTTTCTTTAGTTTTCCTTTCATTCTTTTCATTTTTTTCCTTTTTAGATAATTATTTTATATATTTTTATTTTTTTATTCTAATTTATATGGATATTTCTTCTTTTTTTATTTTGGAAATTCAAGACATTGCTGAATACCAGCTGTACTGTAGGTCTCCTCGGGTGCAGGGACTGCTGCCATTTGTTGTGAAAAATTGCAAAATATTGAAAAAAATGTATTTTAAATATTTACAACAAATAAAATTAATTATTATTTATTTAAATATTCTTACTATACTAAAGTTTATATTGTTTTGAATAATTGCTTCAATTTCATATGCCTTGCAAGTAAAATATAATTTACGAACTTAAATCGACCATAATTTTAAGCATATAAGTAGGTAGGTACAGAAATAAATAACAACATTATATCATTTGATATGTATACATAATATATGTAGGTATATAATATTATGTATAATATGTGAGTCTTAAGGCTGAAAGATGAAAGGCTCTAACTCTATTACATATGTATAAACATAATGTTTTAACAAAAATAATTGACACATAATATATTTATTTATCTTAATTTAAACCGCGAATGAGTTTTTCTGTTCTACTGGTTTTCAAGCAACCGCTTCTTCTTCAGTGCCTACTTTACAAACATTATATTTCATTTACTTATAATTAAATTGTCTTTACCTTCTGTTTAGGATTTTATGTTTTTTATTAAAAAATATGTAATAATGGTGATGTTTATTTCCTTAAAACAAGTATATAATATATCCTAATACACTTTTCCAGTAGAATCATGGAGTTCTACAAAAAATCGCGGTCTCAATCACTGAACCCAAAAGTTCCAATAGATAATTTTTAACTTTAGATAATATATTTATAAAAATAAAATAAAATTAATGTGCAATAATATATTATAAACGTGTTGCAGATTAGAATAAGAGATATTTTAAAGTCTGACAAAACGACAATTGTAACTATAAAAAATACTCTGTAACATCTGTGATTGAAGTCAAAGCGTTCGTCAGACTCTGAAATATTATCGTTGAGTGATGGTGATTGATTATATTATAATGTATATTTGTAAGGTTTATTTAATTTTTTCCGGTATTTTTTATTTTTTCTTTTAGTTTCTGTTCTAATTTTTGACATAAGTTAAGTTATAATGTGTAAGAGAGAATCTGCTCTGCAGTTTGGCGGGAAAATAAAATTGTAAAAAATAAATATCTTCAAAAAAAAATGAGCACTTTTGCTTGTCTCTGCCAGAATCACCTCTCTTGATTAGGCCATTAAATTTATTACTCGTTTGTGAATTAATGCTGTGTATAATGTTATTATTACACATATTTTTTAAAATTAATTAAGAACTTCCACTATGTTATAAATAAAAATATATAAATATTTGTTATATTCGAGATACTGCCTTATGCGCACGCCCGTGTCTCGGCGTTTTGTATTAGCCCCGGCTGTGAAAGATTATCGGCATAAAACAAAAGTGAAATCTCGAGTTGGAACAGTATCTTGTTTCGGGAGCGCTCCCCACTGGGCGAGTGGTAGGGCCGGACCTCGCCCACTACCAGCCAGGCCGGAATCAAACAATCATAGCTCATAAAAGTCCCGACTTAATTGCCTGTTAGACTAGGACAGGAGTCGCCAACCACAATAGGAACCCACTCAATATTTTCATACAGAATATTTTATGATCGCATGTATTATGAATGCAAACATTGTATTTTTCCCTGGTGGGAGCCAATGTTTTTTTTTATAAAAATTTGGATTGATCAGAGAACACAAAAAAAAAATATAATTAATTGGTGAAGGTTTCTTGCCTCTTCCCAACTTATCGTCTATGAAGACTGATGTCAGCTTTCCTCGTCCCCAGGCTGTAGGTACACTCTTTGGTTCTGGACCGCCTCCAATGTCAATTCTTGCCTCACGAATAATTGGGAACTCTTTTGCGCCATCCATGTATTTTTTGGTCTTCCCCTATTTGTTGGTCGGGGGGTGTCTACGGCCATAGCCTGGTTCACAATGTGATCCTAGAGTCTTCTTAATATGTGACCATACCATCTTAATTGTCTTTCTTCTAATTTATTGTTAATGCCTGTCACTTCTAAGCTTCCGTGAATGTATGGACTTTTTATTTTGTCTTCTAGAGACACTTCCGCTGACCATCTTAGCATACGCATCCCTGTGGTTTTCAATTGTGTATGGAAGGTGTTTTACATCGTTTAATATTCAGAGCCATACATTAGGGCAGGTCTGACAATTTTCTGATATATTTAATCTGATTTCGGTTCTCCTTTTCAAATATATTCCAACTTTGTCTCTATAGAGATATTATAAAGTTCGTCATAAAATAACATTTTACTACTTACCTAGGTAGGCACCTACTCCAAAAGTTTTGTTGAACATTTTGGGTAATACTATCACGGTATAACACAAAATTTGGGGTAACCAGCTACAGGTGTTCGGGTGTGTATCAACTTACAAAATGAAGCACCACACATGCGCGTATCCCCACACACCAGTTTCATATCGCCTAAAAAGGCACTACATTCAGAATTGGTGGTGAACATCATTGCAGAACTATGTGAGATGTTATTTTGTCTCTTGTATTTTCGATTATTATAATAGTAGGTTATACAAATAAAAATTTACTGCACTTTGCGCAAATGGCAAGTTTATTGCCATTTGGCAATTTATTCCTACTAACCAGTGTTTCTAATCCACAAAACAATACTGTGAGAATTGAATTTAAATTAATATTCTAAGGTAGAGGCGTTTACACTGTGGAAATTTATTTTAAAAATATTGAAATATCAATGCGACTTTGTTTATTTAATTAACTGGAAATAAACAAAGTAACATTGTTTTTTTAAATAAATTTAAATAAAATTCTTCTCTGCTGGGGATATACCTCAGGACGCTCCTACAGAAGTCAAACGTTTTATCAAATGTGCCACGGCAATTGGAAACGGTATTAATATCAGTACCCAAATAGTTATTTTTTCATAATGTGGCTCGCGAGCCGCGGTTTGATGACAGCTGGACCAGGAGGAGGAAGAGACGTAGGAGAAGGAGAGAGAGAGAGAATAAAAACGAAAAGGCCAACTCGAGGAATGTCAGATAAAATAAATGGGTTTATTGTTGAATGGAGAACGCTTGACAAAATATATATATGTATGTAGGTTTATACCGATTTTTTATTAATTTATTAGGGGTTATTGTTTCTGTTTTGACTTATGTAGTTATGTCTTTGAGGCTGGCTAAAAAACAATTATTTATTTGAGACAAACAGTAGGAATTGAATTATCGATTGACTGAAAAATGAACATACCAATTACAGTTTATAATAAAATACATACTATTATATTATAAACTTGTTTTGTTTCAAGAAGTCGATTGTATGACTTATATCAGCTTACCTACTGTTTGCATTATGTATTTATGATACACAAGTATATATACATAGATGCATAACGTTCCAGTAGAATTATGTTTATTATATAGTGTTGTTTACAAGAATTTATGCTTAAAAGGCTATTGTAGGCTATATAGTATATTTTGAAAATAATTTCCACAGTACCCTCAAAAGATACGTCTTTGAAATAAGGAACAGTTTATATGTACATCTTTATTCTATTGCATAATATTTTTGAATTTGTTTAATACTTTTCTTGTAAAATTAGTTTTAATTAAACCCTTTTTTATTTTTTTACTGTAACTAAAAAACTACAAGGCCGGTGAAGTAGATATTTACTGCAAAGAAAATATGAAAATCTACCGGCTGATTTTTTTATTATTATAATATTTTAATAACTATTCATGCTATTAAAAAAAAAACATCTAAAATTTATCATTTTTGCAAGATAAAATGTTGTATATCACATATCAGGTGATATACTATATCTTTTCGTGTTTCATACAATAGAAGGTAATTTAGTGTGCGTTTTTGCGTGCACCCGTATACCCAGGGTATACTAGGGCCTTAAATTAGGAAATAGATGAGGATGTATATAATATATATTCGCGAAGAATATGTAATCTTCTTCTTCTTCCTGGCCTCTTCCCAACTTATCGTCGATGAAGACTGTTGGGGTCAGCTCTCCTCGTCCTCAAGCTGTACACTCTTCGGTTCTGGGCCGCCTCCAATGTCAATTCTTGTTTCATCAATTGTGAACTCCTTTGCGCCATCCATGTATTTTTTGGTCTTCCCCTATTCGTTGATCGGGGGATGTCTACGGCCATAGCCAGGTTCACAATGTGATCCTCGGGTCTTCTAAATATGTGACTATACCATCTTAATTGTCTTTCTTCTAATTTTTTGTTAATGCCTGTCACTCCTAAGCTTCCCCGAATGTATGAACTTTTTATTTTGTGTTTTATAGACAACCCCGCTGACCATCTTAGCATACGCATCTCGGTGGTATCCATTTGCCTATGGAAGGTGTTGTACATCGTCCAACATTCGGAGCCATACAGTAGGGCAGGTCTGACATTGTCAATTGTCTGATATATTTTTCCTTTTAGTTTAATTGCACAGAATATGTAATATTATTATTTTTTAAATAATTATTTAAAAAAAGAAAAAAAACTCTTTTAATTATATATTCTCTTTTAGTTGAAGTATAAATCTGCTTTATAGTAGTTGTCGTTTTTGTTTATTTGCAACAAATAAATAAAAAAATGGATTTATTTTAAATAATATTATAAGAAAAGCATTAATTTCTTCAAATTTGAAAAAACACATGAAACAGTATAAATACATATGTAAAAATAATATAATATTTTTAATTATTTCTGGGGTATTAATTTTCAAAATGTACTATTTAGCCTACTCTTAAGCTAAGTACATCGAGCTTTAGTGCGGACACAGCCTAATTTATAATCTCGTCGCTGCGATACTATAGAGGTAGGTATAAATTAAGATTTTGGAAGTATACCTATTGATTTAATGTTAAAAATTTATTTTTATAAAAAATGATCAATGAATTTGAATGATATAAATGTTGCCTTTTCCATAAAAAACTTATGTAGGTACCTACTTTCTTTTTTATTAAATGAATATGTCCTTGTTAAACAAGTTCATGTACATCTTCCTACATTCCCTAAAATAAGCATAAATGCTTGTGCTATAGGTGAACGAAATCGGTCGAGGCAGTATTCGATATCGCGACCACTGGATTATTAGCCCAGCGCACTAACCGCTCTGCCATCGACCCATCTTATTTGTTATACAGTCTTACTGCATATTTTTCATATTTTAGCATAATCTACATATAAATATAGCAGAATAATATATATAAAATATATTTTATTCATAAGTCGGCCTTCGTGGCTTGGTTAGGTAGGTATCTGACTGCTGATCCAAAGATCCCGGGTTCGATTCCCGGTGGAGATACAATTTTTAATTGTGTTTTCAGTCTGGATCTGTGAGACGATTAATATCACGAGTCTCCAGAATGTGGGAACTTGTTATTGGGTGCGTGTAAAATAAATATTTGACATATTACCTACCTGTTAGTTGCTCGAGTAGCAATATTAAATAAATAAATAAATAAATAAATAAATAAATAAATAAATACATAAATAAATAAATAAATAAATAAATAAATAAATAAATAAATACATAAATAAATAAATAAATAAATAAATAAATAAATAAATAAATAAATAAATAAATAATAATAAATAAATAAATAAATAAATAAATAAATAAATAAATAAATAAATAAATAAATAAATAAATATTTTTTTAACATATTAATAAATAATACCTAAATCATAACAAATAAAAAAAATAAAAAGAAACCATACCAATATAAAAGAAAGTTTTTTGTCTATTAAAGACGGAACAAAATTTTCGTGATGTCAAGGACGTACGGGTTGAGGATTAGTGGCAGACTTATGTAGGTATGTGTGTTAAATAAGTTTTGTGTTTATGACGGAATTCCTTTTAATATTATCCCAATTCCTATAATATTTTATGGTATTTTGAGATCATACGTTGTAGGTACATCTGCCAGTTGTAATGAAGATTTATAGGGGCTAATACATTAATTTATTGCATTTATGTGTGGCATTCATATAAATCAAACCTAGATTTTATAGTGAGAGCCTTATATGATTCTAGTTTTTCTCTTACTTTGCGAACACAATAAAAATATTTTTTTAATGCTATAGTCAGAATAACGCTAACTAAATAATATCATAACATATTATGATTTGGCTTCAACTATATACATATTAGGTGAAGTAACTTTTATACAACATATTATTTATTTATCTTTTGATCATAATATAAAAAAAATATAATACAAACTAGCAGAATAAATAAAATGCCATTAGGCAATTTCGTCCAACTAACCAGATTACAAAATATGACAAAATGAGGTATGGACACCAACAAAAGAATGAAAGCGAAAATAAAAACAACGAAAATATACATTACACATTATAAATATTAAAACAAAACAAAAAACACATTGTAGGAAAGTGTTGGGAATGAACGAGGAGAGGAAATCGGGATCATGTGTTTGGAGATAAACATTCCTTCTTTAATTTTTTCTTGAAAACACAAAGTGAGTTAGAATACGCAATGTCCGGATTTGACTATTACATAGTCTTGTTGATTGAAAATTCTGTGTTTTAGACATGGATGAATAGTCTCGTAATTTCAGCAGATCGGTGTGGAAGTCCATGATTGGGTAAATAAATTAATTTGTTTTTAAAGTACTGGTGAATATCGGTGAATATTGTACCTAAAATAGTGACAGAATGTGTATATTACGTATTTTGAGCCAACAAGCAATGTTGCGGTAAGATGATATTATATGATCAAATTTTTTCAACCCAAATTTTTTCTTATCCATATATTTTGAAGATGATCAGGTTTATTGAGATTCACTTCATTACCATCCAAATAGCATATATCGGCATAATCAAGAAATTAAGGAAGAAGTGATTGAGCTAGAGCTTTTTTTACAACGGAATGGAAGGAGGTTTTTAAGTTTATTAAGAGAACTTTGGCCTGAAAATAAATAGAAATGCTGACTTGCGATACCTGTTCATGCCACAAAAGGTCATCATCGATGAAGATTCTAAGATCTTTTACAACCCTGGTATAAGGAATGCATTGTTATTGATATACAGAAGTGGAATTAGCAAATTCCTTATAATATATAAAAAAATAACAATTAAATCAATATTAAGTTTATTGATGTTTCGTTCACAGCGTGGAAGTTCATAATGTAATGATTACATTTTATATCCATGAATAATGACCCACGAAAAGCAAAATTAAGGGTTTCAAGACTTTGTCTAATATTTGGTGCACTCTTATCTTCATTATCCAAACGGAAAACGGTGAACCAGTTAGCGAGTTTTGCAAGATGTCGTTATTAGTCGCCATAAGCAGAACGGTAGGTGTTGGGGGAAGAACAGTTAGGTTTCTTAAAATAAAAACATTTTTCAACAATTATGCAGTATGATTAATATTAAACAAAGCATTATTCGATAAATATTTTGGAGACGGTAGAGGAAACCGATTCCCACGCTCCATTTTAATAAATAATTTTGCTACTTGTTGATAATACAAAGTTGAACTCTTTTGTTGTAGGCGAAGGCAGGATTTGAACCCGCATCTCTAGATTATATAACCCAGGAAAATCTTGTCACTGACTCATAATTCCACGTGTGTCTCAAACTCTTAATTTTATTATATTCTTAAGATGTTTTCAAGCCATCCAATTGTATCATGAAATATTAAAAGTGACCTAATTATTCATGGCTCACAACGTAAAATAAATTGCAAAATAAAGTACTACGTTGCACAATATAAAATGGCTAGAACGTGAATAAAAATGAAACGAGATAAGATGATATCTTTCTGCTGCTTATCCGATGAAAACTCTTTGAATGCGCAACACAGAAATAAATATCATTATATGAAATTCTTCAAAAGTTTTCACAAAATGTAGAGCTCACACCAACGACTTTTAATATGTGAGTCTAATATTTTTGTTTTAAATATAACTTATGTAATTGATTTCTTGGATGTTTTTGTGACAGTTATCGAATAAAAGTTATCCCGAAATAAATTTTCGACAAGCCTTTTTTTAAATTTCAGTTATCTAATTAAGTTCACCAGGACATTCAAACAGTTTTACATTGAATTACAATAAAAACCATACATACATCAACTATGTTATCTTCCTTTACCAGATACATAGGTGTCACTACATTCTAGGAAATCAATAGCCTCACTGAGGTGATTTGATTTTTTCCCCAAGCAGTGTATTTCATTTCATTTAGCAGTTTTGACTTCATTGATCTTCTGGTACTTATTTCAAGGTTCAGCGTTAGGATCCTGTCTATATTTTTCTGATCTGCCTATCTTCGGAATTGTTCAATTCCGTTTTTTAGTGTCCAGATCTCCAAATCATAGGTCAATACTGGATTAATAAGTGTGAAGTATGCTGTAGCCTTAGTTTTTTTCTGAGAAACAGACTCAATGTCTACTTCATTAGATCACTGAAATACACTTACTAATAATCAGAGCCAATAATCTATAAACTTTGATGTCTGTCCACCTTATTTTAAATGTAGTTGATGCTTTGTGATCCGGACGAACTGATGTTTCCATAGAGCTAATATAAGATATTATGTAAAGCATCAACTTGTTTATATGTTTATTTGTTTGTTTGTCTGCGTTACATTGCTATAGTAAACTATAAACATATCAGGCGCACATAGAGTACCATTATGTAATTACAAGCGATGTAATGGCGCATCGATCATGAAATTCAAGTATCAGGAGAGCATAGATTTAGAAAAAATGTGTTTCGTTGAATTGAATAATGCGAGTAGTGCAGATTCATACATCATATCAGGAGCGCATATTACCGATAAGGTATATCATAAGTTCGTTTTACCTTGTAGCAACGAATAACTACTTTAGGTCTTTCAGGATATTTTTGGTCAAAAATAGGGGGCATCTTATTTTTATATTTAGTGAATAGAGAGCCAGCTATTTCCATACAATTAACTATCTTGGCACTGTAAATGCAGTGTCTGCAAGGTAAAATAGTTCCTTTTATGTATTTTTTAGAATTTTGCAAGGAGCCATTAATAGTCCCATAAGCAGAACGAATAGTGACGGGGGGAAAACAAGTTCTTTCTACCAGGTAAATATAACGTGCAGAATGTCATACATATCATTAAATTCCTCCATGTTTGTTTGGTTAAAACTTCTTCTTCACTGGCTTCTGAGCTCAACTCTCCCCTTGGCCTCCAGCAACCTCCTCCAACATCTCCTGACACTTGCTGCGACCTTACAGTTTGGCAAACTTAGAAGCTGGGACACGTCCCTCACAATATCGTTTTCCCATTGCAGTCTCGGTGCCCTGACCTTTATTCGGCCACCCGGGTGCTCCTCTAACCCACGTTCAGAGGGTTTTGGGAGCGTTATGTATGTTATACAACTCATTGTTGAATCAAATGCTCCATGTTTGTCCCATCATTCACGGGTTCCAGGATTTTTCGCATCACTCTTCATTCAAATATGTCAGTGTTCAAGCCTCACACCCATATGATTCAACAGTTCTGATGACTGTTTTATACAGAACTACTTTTGTCTTTCTGTGGACACTTCTAAACCTAAAAATTGGTAATAGAGAGCAGGATGCTTTGTTACCTGTTGCTATTCGCCTTTTTATTTCTAGGATTAAAACTAGTATCTACATATTAATTGGTTTAGCGAATTTATATTTCCCGCATTTCCCATGTTGAGGAACATAGGATTATGTATAACATTGTTATGTTGCAAGGAGTATTGTACGTTAGACTTGGGTCAGAAGGTTTCTTGTTGTATGGAAGTGGTATTTGGAGCGACTGTAATCCTCGTTTCCTTTTAAAAGTGGGTGATTGCCGACTTATAAAAGTAGCATACACTATACAGTAACCTATTTCATTTCAGTGGACTATTTCATTCACTTGCCTTCAACGGCTGGTGCACGCTTTAAATTGGAAATAATATTTGAGTCCTTTGAATATATGACAACATAACAGATGCTTGTTATAAAGTCATATTTTGAAACATGGCAAGATCTGAAAGGTTATTTCTTATAGTAGACTTTGTATTAATACTTGTAGATGCATCATACTTTTTCTACTACTTTGTGTGCTGTGTAAAGTCCTCGGGACCTTGACTGTCAGCATTTGAAAGATAGACTCTTGGCCCTATACAAGGCAAAAGAGCACCTCTGCATTCCTTAAAACAGCCCACTGACGAAAATATGTTGATGTTACGTCGTCTGTCTCACTACACCTGTTCAAAAAATATGTCATTCAAAAAATTAGAACTATTTTCCTGTCACTATAATATGATACGATCAGCTGCTGGGGACTTTTCCTACCGCTTCCTTACAATAATTGTACATTGGTCGTTTTGGAACAATACATTGTATATATGAGGATAGGCGTGAATAAAAGACTGGCATTCTCGTAAAATAAAAATATTACAGTTAGTTATGTTATTCCAAAATCGTTTACAAAATTTAGAAATTTTAGATTTATCGAAAAAATTAAAAATAAAAATGCAAAAATCTGTATAAATAAATACACGTATAATTGTTAAAGATTTTTGAAACGTAAATAATCAGGAATCAGTAGGGTTGATAGGTAGTATTGAGACCACCTCAGAGCATAATACTTTGAAATGTTAAGTATCTGGATGGTTGAATTTATCCAAATTGAAGGGTTGGTCGGGGCATCTGTTGCATTTTGTTTTGATATACATATTAAATTACTTACAATTCACGTATTGATCTGCTAATTATATCGAAGAAATGTATAATATTACTAATAATAATTGAGTGTTATTATTTGCAGTGCTTTATTGTTATTATATAATATAAACATTTTATATGACTAAAAAATCGTTTTTACATCTTATGCTGCGTTAAATAATATTATTGTATTCGTGTTTTACCTACTCGAATTGTTGTCAGACTTGAAAGAAGATGAAGCTCTTTCTTTTTCACACGAAAATATGAAATAATATCGAAATATGCATCTTTCAAGGGAACAACACAAGGAAGGCAATGGCATCCATTTTCTCTTGTTTGACAAATGTGAAACGAAGCATAATTGAAATATTATATACATTTGTGTTAGGTAAAATCTCAGGAAGAATAAAACATGGTGTATAGAAATATAGTAAAGAGCCAAATAACTTTTGAAATGTTTTGATATCCGTGTAATATTGTTCATTCAATAAAAAATCAACTGTTTCGTATTTGAAATACAAGTTCAAACCTCTCCATAAAAAAAAATAGTTGAATATTTGTGTGTTTGAATATTACTATTTATTAATATTATTTTTTATAAAATAGGAAATACTTTTTTTTATAATTTCAATCCATGGGCAGGGGAGGTGGAATACTACACAAACTTTTTTTTATGTATTATAAAATGTTACAATCTTCTTCTTCTTCTTCAGCCTGTTTTTTCCCTTCTTGGACATAGGCTTCCCCCTTGATCCTCCACAACTCCCTGTCTTTTATTTTATTTATTCATTATACAATATACACGAATACATATACTTAGTTACATTTATCAACATATTAATATTTCCTTTCCTAATTTAAGCTAGAAGCTTGTGTCTTGGGCACACTTTATCCATCTCCCTCCGGCACATTTCTTGATGTCATCAGACCACCTTGGCTGGGGTCTGCCGACACCTCTTCGGCTTGTTCTCGGTCGCCATTCTACGATCTTTTTGGTCCATCGTGAATCCTGGCATCTGGCAATATGCCCAGCCCAGCTCCACTTAAGGCCAGCGACCCTTTCTGCTTCATCTGCTTCTTTGGTTCTTTCTCTTATCATGACATTTTTACAATAAAAGACTTTAGAAAACTTCTTCTTCCTTGCTTCTTCCCAGCTCATCTTGGGTCGCTCTTTCTGGAACGCAATCCCCAGACCTTTCGATTTAGCATCATCTCTCTAGTTAGTTGCTCCTACCTCAGCTCCCTCTCAATATTTAACCAGCAAGTTGCCCGTGCACGACCTCCAGTTCTGGACTGAGTATGTATGTACCAATTATAAATAATAATTTAATAAAAATATTTTAAAAGTTGTTTTTCTAATAATTTTTAGATTTCATACTTTTTCTCCTTCAAAACAGCAATCTATTTCGCGTTTTCTAAGTCTCACTTTTATAAATCAAAGAACATTTATAAATATTGAACTTCATTGTATATAGTTATATTATGTATAAAAAACAATTAAAAAAATTTGGTTCAAAACCAACAGTTATCTATATTGATCAGACATGTATATTTAGTATATAACCACAAGTTTCAGTTTTGTAATCATTTTTATAATGATATTCAGACGATGTGTCTTGCACGAAACGCGTTGATTAATCAATTAAATTTAATAGAACGAAAACGAAGTATTTTTTATTTTTACTTACAATATATCTACAAATAAATAAATATTTTCACGCAATATTTTGTACATATTATATACAGAACGCAAGTCGACGCAATATATACCTACCGACTTTTCTAAAGCTTTCGACCGCGTTAACCACTTCATACTTTTGAAAAAAGTCAAAAATTTTGGAATTCATGGTAACTTATTGAGATGGGTTATAGGTATCCTACATCCGTTTCCGTACACAAACTGTCGTACTTAATGGCTTTAAATCAAATACCAAACACATTTCCTCGGGGGTCGAACAAGGTTCACATCTGGGACCATTACTCTTCAACATCTTCATTAACGATATTAAATTATCTATCAATTTCTCCCATTTTATAATTTACGCCGATGATATGAAACTGTATTATTCAATAAAATCCAGGGAAGACTGTAGAAATCTCCAAAAAGACCTTTTATCAATATTTGAATACTGTAAATTAAATAAATTATCATTAAATGCATCCAAATGTCATTTCATTACCATTTCAAGAAATAAAACCCAAGTAATTCATGAATATTCAATCGACAATACTATTATTGAGAAAAAAACGGTTATTAAGGACCTTGGTGTATATGTGGACAGTAAACTCTCTTTCGAGAAACACTACGATCACATAACCGGTAAAGCTTACCGAATGCTAGGCTTCTTATTTAGAAACACTACGCAATTCCGAGAGCGCAAAACGTATATAACACTATTCTATGCTCTCGTTCGTAGTCATCTTGAATCATCGTCAATCATTTGGAACCCATTTTACCATATACATAAAAATAGGATTGAAAGAATCCAAAAGTTATTTATAAAACAGCTAAACTACCGTTTTGGTATTTCAAATGTAAACGACTACTACACCAGCCTACAAACTTATAATATTATGAGTCTCGAAAACAGAAGAACTCTAACCGATGATCTATTCCTTTACAAAATAATAAATAATATGCTTAACTGCCCTGAACTAACAAGACTAATTAACTATAGAGTCCCTGCAAGACCCACAAGACAGACTGAACTTTTTAAAATTTCTACCTTCAAAACAAACTCCTTCAAAAACTCATTTATAAACCAAAGTTGCCATGCTTATAACCTCCACTTTAGCTTAATCGACCCTTTCATATTAAATAAAACAAATTTTAAACAACAAATCATAGCAATTCTTCACAATTCCTCTCCGGCTCCTTAATTTCAATACAATATACAAAACTCTCTTCTCTCACACACACACACACACTCACACACGCACACACATTACACACACACCCTTATACACACACGCACACGTGCTCTAACTTTTATTTATTTTTCTTCTGTATAAATATATTATTTTTTTTGTACTTATTTGAAGACACTCATTGCTGGAGATAGGTCACCCGCACAACCGAATTAGCTAATTTCAAATAACACAAATTTGACTGGGGCCATAAAACTATACCTATACAGTATTAACCTGCATGTAGCCGCGTGAATATTCTTTGGATATTTCACATTTATTTATTTATATACACGTAGGTGGGTACTGTGTGTGTACTGCGTGGAATCTGCAGTAACGAGATGGTTTCAATTAACTTAGTTAAAACTTTGTTATTACTCTTAACCAGTGTATAATATAATTATATAATGTTCGTCTATAATTGGCTTCATTTAAATGTAAAATGTTTATCTGTAATTTTTTTTATATGGCTGTTGACAAACTGTTAAATAAAATAAAAATAAAAAAAAAATATATTTTCTTACTGCAAAACTAATATATTATTTACGGAATAAGGAAGTGCATATTATGTTGTATACGTAGTACAAACTTAAATCTAAAAGTAGGACTACGCATTTTAAAATCTTCGCGAGTGAATTTTAAAATGACATTCTCACAAATAACCCGAGGAAGTTAAATGATACTTCAAATAAACATCTGAGAACATTGAGATTCATTTGTTGTACATACATATTATATTAGTTTAAATCGTAAGAATTCCGTTCATTCGGTGAAATCATAATTTCTTTGCGCCGACGTTTGTTTTCACACACACTGATGAGGTAATAATCTTTAATATCATCGTTCAGCGAGCTAATTTAAAGATGTTTTTTGGGCGAGAGGAATGTCAACATCAGAAGATTAAACAAATTATCTGTGGATAGATTCACAACTATATATTTCTGGCAGAGGCGTGTCTATGATTAATATGAGCAAGATAAAAGGAATGACTCAAGTTGCATCTTGTAAAATTTATAAGTATATAAAAATATTTTGTATTTAAGAGATTGATATAAAATAAAAGGCGAAACAGATTAAAGGAAAAGATGAAAAAGTTAAGTTGACGTTAAAATATTAGCAATTCGTTCTATATCATTATGAAGATAGAAAAATAATATATGAGGTACCTGCCTTATTTAAATGAATATTCTTGACATTTTACGGTTTGTTTACTTGATATTTATTAAACAAATATTTGAAAAAAAAAGACTGAGTAAAAAGTTTTTCTTTTCACACTAAAAAAAAATTGTTTAAAAGAACAAAATTTTGTTAAACAATATTCTTCTTTTTTGCGTCGTGAGGAAATCCTTTGTTATAGTTGTCGTCAAATAACTTGAACTTTTAGCCGAGAATGGGGACAATTTGCACGTAAACCAACGAAGCAAAAATACACAAATTTTCGCTCTGCGCAACCGGAAGCTCGTTTAAGATGTTTGGCTATTATTATAAGGAGATATGCGAAACAGCTCCACATTCCTTTAACCAATCTTCTTACGAATGAGCGAAATAAATACTTATTAGAGCAGTCTGACGATGGTCTTCACAAATCGATACCGGTCAGTGTTTATAAATGAAAAATTAAAATAATTAAAAAACATATGTATGTATGAACTTTTTTTTTTCAAAGAATGTATATGTATTTGAAACAAGTACATATTCATCCTATTATATTCCATAAACAAAGCATAAATGCTTGTAATAAAGGTGAACCTTAGATTATATTAGATGGGTCGATGGCAGAGCGGTAAGCGCGCTGGGCTAGTAATCCAGTGGTCGCGAGTTCGAATCCTGCCTCGACCGATTTCGTTCACCTATAGCACAAGCATTTATTTGCTTATTTTAGGGAACGTAAGAAGATGTATATGTAATTGTTTAACAAGGACATATTCATTTTTTTATAAAAAAAAAATAAAAATATATGATACAGATACCTAGTCAGCGCAATGAATGTATGCCAACTAAAACTACGCTGAAACAGACGAATTTCACTCGCCCGGCCGTATACGTACTCCTACCGATATGCACACCTACATAATACGTAGACCAACCGATCTACCGCCTCACATACACATTGTGAGGGTTAAAGTCATGGTGGCAGAGGCCTAGGGCCTCGCCCCACCCGGACTCGCACCCGCACCACCGGCCAGCCAGCCGTTTGCATGAAACTATTAAAAATCGAATTCTCGGGGTCGCAACCTGCCCTAAAGGAATTTAACTCCAATTCAAAGAAAATTTTTTTAAGGGAAGTCTATCAAAAAGACTCCCATTATACCAAAAATACATATAATTTAAGATTATCAATAATCGATCATTTCTTGTCATACCATTAGAAGGTCAAAAGGAGGAGACATAAATACAAAACCTGAATTATGATAACAATTTATATTTCATTTTGCTTAATCAGTCTTTTTCGTTTTGATATAAAAAAAAATTATCCATATAATACAATTAAATTATTACAACCTCATTACATTTTTATTTCTATTCCATTTTACCATACCCAATATTAACCCTTTAAAAAAAATGTATCTTAATGTAATTATGACCCAATAAACATTATTTATTATCAAAAATTTTCTTATTAACTGTAGTGTTTGTAGTATCTATACAATAGATATGTAACGCTGTCTCATGTGCATAAGTAGCGATATGAAGGTTTGTCAATCGGCCAGTCGCACAGGTGACGTCGGCCGGTGAGTACGTGTGCCTCGGTATGAGCTACTTAGAGCAGTGGTGAGCCAGTGAGATCCTACATTGGCGACGAGGTTCCATGGAAGATGCTATTTCGAACAAAATATTTTGCCTACATTAAAATGTTTGCCTACATTAAATTCCATGTAGTGTTTGCATATTTGAATTATTGTATTAATTAGTGTTTCATCGTTGTAATGTAATTGCGACTTGGTAAGATTCATTTCACAAAATCGCGAGTTATACGTACTGTTTTAATAGACACGTGAATGTGAATTGTAATACATAATGGTTCAACAAAGCGATACAGTTTAAAGTGTTTGTGTATAACTTGAGTGTGTTTATATTTTAATCTGTGATAATGTAACCCTCGAAAGACCGTAAGTGCATTCTTTTGACAATTTTCAATGTTTCAAAGAACTAAAAAAATCTTCTTGCTACTTTTATCATTACTCTTCGATTCAATGTTTAGATGTTTGAACATGTATTTTAGTTAAAGTAAGCAAAGAGAGAAAGTTTAAAATGGACTATAGTCGAAATGTGTGGTATATTATTAAGAGAAAAATTATACATGTTTGACACAACAAAAAAAAAAAAAACAAAAGAGAGAAAGTAGAAGCAGAAATAAATGCAATTTATAATATAGGTACAGATATTTGAAATAAAGTACCTACATAACAAAACGCATAATAAGTACTTAGGTACCTACATACAAGATTATTGAATATTTACATCGACAAGTATTGTACGTGTTTTGTTCAAATTACGAACAGTTCAAATTGAGTGAATCCTGCAATGAAGGTATAGGATCGCGGCGCTGACATAATCTGCATATAAATAAAGTAGACCTCGTAATAAAATAAATGATTATGCTTGATGGCAAACATCTTGAGTATGTCACATGGGGCTGCACGGAGCGCAAAACTGGTGTTTTGCCTGACTGGCGTATGACACTATATCTATCTACCTTTAGTGTTAAGTGCACAACACCAGGTATTTATTTGCAAGTATTTACAAGTACATAGTACTTGGATCATTGAATTAATTAATGAATCGTTGCATCAGTCGTTCACCAAGAAAATGGTAAGTTCACTATATGTGTGTTTGTTATGATATATTAATTAATTATTTATTTAATAAAAATAGTTGAATACTGGGGTTCACCACCAATTTTGAATGTGTCTGGGCGTATACGCATGTGTCCTGCTTATTTTGAGATGGTGCGCATCTCTCTCCGGTTATCTTGTAATGTCGATCCCAGGGTCCCGGGTTCGATTCCCGGTGGAGATTGTTTTTTTTCTTTTCAATCTGGATTTGGCAATTTGTTATTGGGTGCGTGTTGAATGAGTGTTTGACATAGTACATGTTGGTTGCCCGAAGTAAGATAAAAAAAAAAAATGTGGGTTGTGTCGTGATGGTATGTATGTATATATAAATTCCGGAACTCTAAGTTAAAAACCGACTCAGTTAACAGTTAACGGACTGAAGGCTGCTAATAAAATATACATACATGCGTCGTCACACTTAAATGTTTAATAATTGTTGGTTAGCCGTTTCTCTGCGGGTGTCTTGGGTTCGATCCCCAGCAGAGGGTAAATTATATAAAATTGTTTTTCTCGCAATTCTGGCTTCTCTGGGCTGGAAGCGCTATATAATTGGAAGACATTGTCAAATCGCAGTGAACTTGCGCAGAGTGCAAGAAAGTGTAATAGTTATTATTATTACATTATTGGTATTGCGTCTTTTTATTTGAGTTTTCAGTAATTTCAACTTCAGAACAGTGAAGCGGATATTCCGGGCAGCACAGAACAAGGAAGAATTCTTCAGGGTTATCGCTAACGTAGAGGATTTCTGACAGGGCACCAGAAGAAGAAGCTACTCCAGGTATGTCGGTGGCAAAGGGTTTGAGCGTTGGGTTAGAAACCCAGTGGTCACCAATACGAATCCTGCCTCGACCGATTTTATTCGCCTAAAGAACAAGCAGTTTGCTTGGTTTAGGGAATGTAGATAGTAGACTTCCATTCAATTGGAGGTAGAATTCCATTAAATTGGAATTGTGAGAGTTCCATTAAATTGGAGCTATTGGACTTCCATTCAAATGGAGGTAGAATTCCATTAAATTGGAATTGTGAGACTTCCATTAAATTGGAGGTAGAATTCCATTAAATTGGAATTACGAGACTTCCATTAAATTGGAGGTGGAATTCCATTTAATTGGAATTACGAGAATTCCATTAAATTGGAATTACGAGACTTCCATTAAATTGGAGGTAGAATTCCATTAAATTGGAATTGTGAGACTTCCATTAAATTGGAGGTGGAATTACGAGATTTCCATTAAATTGGAGGTAGAATTCCATTAAATTGGAATTACGAGACTTCCATTAAATTGGAGGCAGAATTCCATTAAATTGGAATTATGAGAGTTCCATTAAATTGGAGGTATTGGACTTCTATTCAATTGAAGGTAAGTAGTTTTCCATTACATTGAAATTATGAGACTTCCATTTAATTGGAGGTAACGGACTTCCATTAAATTAGAGGTAGAATTCCATTACATTGAAATTGTGAGAGTTCCATAAAATTGGAGCTATTGGATTTCCATTCAATTGGAAGTAGAATTCCATTAAGTTGGAATTGTAAGACTTTCATTAAATTGGAGGTAGAATTCCATTAAATTGGCATTAAGAGACTTCCATTAAATTGGAGGTAGAATTCCGTAAAATTGGAATTACGAGAATTCCATTAAATTGAAATTATGAGACATCCATTAAATTGGAGTTCTTGGATTTTCATGAAATTTGAGATAGATTCAGATAATATTTGAGCGATTGGCCTTCCATTAAAATGGAGGCAGATTTACATGAAATTGCAGGAATTGAACTTTTATTCAATTTGATGTAGACTCCTATTGAATTGAAGATATTCTATTCAGACATCCAAAAGATATCAAAATGTCAAGCTTATTACAGTCACACAATAAATTTGATCTTGAAAGAAACAACGCATCGGTGGGGTTAAGATTGCTAGAATATAAGAGACCATTTTCCTATTCGCCCTGACGCCACTAATGTAATAGAGAATATTATGGCAACTTGAATGAATATTAAGATGATGTCTGTTGATTGCCTTTTCCTAAGTATAACAAAATTTTAAGTGTCCAGCAAAAGCGAAATGTGTCATAGATGATGTGGAAAATGTCAGAACAGAATAAACAAACAGAAATGTATGTATATTAATGTATTTATATATAAAACCAAGAAATTATACGGAAAGATATGGTGACGTGCAAAATCTATCATATTCAGAGCTAACTATCCAATACTCTGCATGGAGTACTTACTACCATAAGAAAAGAAAAGAAAATATAGAGACTTGACTGGATCGCTTTCCATCAATTAGAACTTCGCCCTGATTCATGACATATGACAACCTTTATAGCCATCAGTGGTATGTTTAAACGAATATTTTCTTAAATTATTTGAGCATCAGAACTTTTACAAAAACACTTAGAGAAAATGTTGATTCTTTAGTTCTTGAAAGAATTAAGATAAGGGACTTGGAGCAGTTTTGTGCAAATATATAAAAATGGGCATGAGAGCCCACGAAAACAGAACACTGATAAATAAAACAAACGCACTTGGCATAGACTATGTACATCAAATAGTATAACAGGCAAAACCGCATGCAACCCCTATACTAGATATTGCATGTTCAGGAAACGATACAGAAATAGCCAAGGTGAGAAAAGGTACTTACGATAACCAGAGAGACGAATCGATAAAGGACTATCAAGTTTTCTAAAGGAGTCAGGTATCAAAAAAAAAAAAAAACTATTAAGAGGAAACAGAATTGTCATTCCTCAAAGACTCAGGAAACAAGTATTAGATACATTCCACGAAAGGCACCCTGTTATTGTCGCCATGAAGTGACGATTAAGGTGCAAAGTGTAGTGGCCAAGAATGGATAAGGACGCAAAATCCTTGGTAAAGTGCTGTAAAGAGACAATAGTAAAGATATGTAGTAGCTGTAAAGAGATCTCCCTGTGATAATGAAACACTGAGAACTTTCTGCAGAACCATGGACTGATATTGCAATGAAATTATTAGGTCTATTACCTATTAGTTGTAGTCAATTACTACAGTCGATATAAGGAAATAAAAATAACAAGGACAATCACAAGTTCACAAATTATTAAAATTCTTATTGAAATTTTCAGTCGTCTGGGTTACCCAGAATCGATCACTGGTGACAATTTGTGAAGAATTTAAAGTGCTGTGAGAGATGTAACATCATGCTATTCCATATCGTCCCGCATTGGTCACAAATGAATGGCAAAGTTGAACGTCAAAACTGAGACATATTAAAACACCATTAAATCTGCAAAATGGAAGAAACAGACATAAATGAAGCGCTTTGCGAATAATTATTAAAATACGAATCCGCTCCGCACTCTGTAACTGAAAATATGCCATCAGAATGTTTCATCAAAAGACAGAATGAAGACAAAATTCCTATGATAAAAGACTTGTATATTCTCATACTCGAAGTCTAATCTAAAACCCGAAAGTCAGAAATAGGGATAAAGGCAAAAAGAGAGGGAGAAGGAATACAGAGACAGAAATAGGAGAGCTCAGAACCAAAAAAAAATAGTGACAGGAGATAAGGGTTACATTATGGATATGGAGAAAACGAACGATCTGTCGACTAAATTTAGTATTTAACCACTTATAGTGGAAGATGTATCTGGTGGCAATATAAGGATAAGGAATGAGGAAACTGGGCAAAGGCTGCGCAGGAGCATTATTAATCTAACGAAAATAGAAGGGCAATGGAAGTCGGTTCAAGATGATACCGAGCTGAACAATGGTAATTTACCTAATAAAGAAACAATTATTAGCCCTACTACTGAACAGTGAGTTTATTAAAGATTGATATTAAACTGGTATTGATTAATGCGTTGATAGCAGATGCCAGATGTAAACTGAAATCTTTATTTTATAACTCTTATAAAAATGTAAATAAGGAAGGGATGTAGTGTTTGTAGTATCTATACAATAGATATGTAACGCTGTCTCATGTGCATAAGTAGCGATATGAAGGTTTGTCAATCGGCCAGTCGCACAGGTGACGTCGGCCGGTGAGTACGTGTGCCTCGGTATGAGCTACTTAGAGCAGTGGTGAGCCAGTGAGATCCTACATTAACTATTTGGCCAAATTTACATATTGGTGTTAATACATTATACAAAATTTCATTAATACAAGAAAAATGGTTGCGGTTAATTTACATTTTACAAAATTAAATTAAAAAAAAACTGTTCATATTGAAAGTCACTAAATTCGAAGCTTCTATTTTTAAAACTGCACGAAGTTAAATAAGATTCGATCATCCGCCATCGTTGTTCACAGAAAATGTCGGTCTTTTGAGGTTACACGACTCATCGCCATCTTGATTCAATTTCATATCAGATTTTGCTGTTTCCAGCAAAACAACTTGTCTTCCAAATGATGGATAGTCGGTGCAATGATATTGTTTAATCTTAGTCTACATAATACTTTGGATTCCATTACATATTAAATATATAAAAAAAAACTAGTAGGAAGGAATATTTGGGGACTCGTTAACCCTGGAATATGCTATAAAACTATTGTGTGTCGGTGGACGTCAAACTAATTATGTTCAAAAAAAATAGACATGGAGACTTACCCATTTTCCCACTAGTCTTTTTTTATGGTTATTTATAATATTTTAAACGCCACAGCGTTTTCTCTGTCTATTTAAGTGACGTCCATTTTATTGACTTTTTCGCGTCACCTCTCGTTAAAAGACTATCGGCAAAAAAAAAGCATCCGGTGTTTCCGCTCGGCGACTAACTAACGGGGTTGCCCGCAGACAAAAAAACTCTGCCCATTAGCATAATTTTAACATTTTTTCCAAAGTGGATTATCCCTTTTTTTCAATTTTCCTCTGAGAGGAGGTAAGTCATGCTATTCAATAAAATAACATGACAACATGTAAAAAAAACTTGGATTTTTTACATGTGTATGTATGTGAACATTTGAATTCGAAATTTATACTACACGCGGCTTCTGTACATTTACTAGCAAAGTTAAACAAAATAAGGAAATTCTTCTTATTCTTTTTTATTGTAAAGTAAACTCTTTAGGATCGCTATCACTATGCAGAACACCGTTAATTAAGAAAGACGGCGAAGAAGGAATGAATTTGTAATAAAACATTTACCATTTACGATGTCGATGAATTACTCATATACATGTAGGTTTTTTAGCTTATCAAGAGTATTATTGTACGAGACGCCACTGGTCACTTCATCTGAATAATGCCCGCGAGAAGAAAGGAGATAGTGTAATGGAAGGAAGGGACAGAACGAGATGGGTGATGTGGTAGTATATTTAAGAAATACTCAGGTTATTTTTATGTTTTGTGTCAAGCCCCTTACAGATGTGTCCCTCTGACATATGAATAACTCGAGGAACTTCTCTTTTATTTTCATTCGCCTCTGCGCCGATGCATTTCACTGATTAAACAATACCTACAATAAAACGTATTTTTTTAATACCGGTAATAGTATACACTTTAATGATCGCACAGAAGTCGAAATTCACCCCTTATTCGTTAAATTATTAAGTTTGAAAAAATGATTGGATCTGATCTGTGAATGAAAAAACATTATGTTCAAGAATTAAAAAGTTTTCTTTTCACATATTACAAAGTGGAATTGTTTCAGTACCATTTATCACGTAATATCTCAATATCTACACAAAGGTACAGAAGAATAAAAAGAAGACATTATCATAACCAACTCAACCGCTAGAATAAAAAGAACAAGCTAAAAATTTATTTATTTCCAATTTTCATTAGTTAAGCGAAAGATTGGGAGAAGAAATAATAAAAAAATATAATTTGTTTAACAAAAACTTATACTTTTCTGAAATAAACAATCGTTTCAAGCATTTCAAAAAATTAAATAAATACATATGGTTTTGGTTATTGGCGAATAAAATCGGTAAAGGTAGGTTGATATAAATACATAAATATCATTTTTACTTAACTAATTTTGCAAACAACGATAGAAAATGTGCTAACGTTGATAGCAATAATAAAAGCAAATAACTGAAATAAATGAAATAATAATGCTTTATAAGATTTTATGTTAATAAACAAATAAATAAAATGTCAGCCATATTGAAAGTTGTACCCCTTTACATTACGGGATGATATTACATAATATAATGGTTCGTGAGTTAAATTGAAAACTAACGCTGTTCGTTATCGCCAAGCGTTATTTTTTTTTTGTAAGGGATTTGACGTCTGTTGTCCGTTATTAATCTTTGTAACGATTACCTGTCACTACTCGGACCAAACTTCGGAACATACCCTGCGAGATTGTTGCCACCCAATGTTGTCCTCTTATAGATCAGAGCTCCTCGTTGCTGTTCGCGTGCCTCCTCAAGGTCCCAATTGGTCATGCGAATTTCGTGATCTTGTAGAATATTCTCTTTTTCTCCAGAAGAGAGAACATCTTTTGATGTTTGATGAGTTTTTAAATGATTTTTTTTTTTTCATAATTTAAAAAGGTATACAATTTCCATCATATAATTCATAATAACCCTCTTTAATTGAGATAAAATCTCGTGTTAAAAGAGGGCAGTATCTATTTAATATTATTACATTTACCAAAACATTGTACATCTACTAAAAAATATGAAGCTACACAAAACAAAAATGAAATAACAAAAAATAAATAAATAAATCAGTACAATTTTTTAATTTAATTTTTAAATATACTATAATTTTTAACTAACTAACTAACTCTTGTATTAAAATATTATGTTTAAAACAATACTTCAATAATAATACAAGTACAATGTAAATTGTTTACAAATTATAGTTAACTGTGTACAAGGTGATGTCTGTAACCAGAATGATATTTCTTAATTTTCAATTCATAAAGAAATCTCTTTATTGTTCCCTTTCAAAAATTAAAATCAATAATCATTAATTATGAGTCATTTCTTGGATAGCAACTAAAATAATATATTTCAATAAATCAATAATAATTAATAGACATCTGTCCTTAAATATAAGAACTATTTCTAATATGTTAATATCCCCTAGCATGGTTCTAAACCATGCTACTTATTTATTAACAATTTACAAAGATGTCTCCTTACTTGTCAAATTGAAAATAACATACCTATATACAATATATTATAGATCTCGAAGAACAATTTTAAAGCCTTCAAGAAGTTCTGTCATAGTAATGTTGCCTTACTATTGATAGATTCTCTCTAAGTTTATTGTTTACAGAGATCTTGGTCACATTTTGATTCTTTACATTTTAAAAGATCTGGAGTTAATGACAGTCGGTGAGCGTGAATCTTTTATTCGCATTCGTCGATTGTTCTTTTTATTTTATTTCATTTTGTTGAGTACAGTTTTATCTACAATGTATAAGCACAAACGAGTCACCAGTATATGGACCAGCTAGTGAACTCTCGATATTATTTCATTTTATCGAGTACAAACAGTCATATCTACTATGTATAAGCACAAATGAGTTACCAGCATATGGACCAGTGAAGACTCTCGATATTACCAATTTTTAATTATTTTATTTCATTTTATCGAGTACAGTCATATCTACAATGTATAAGTACAAATGAGTACCAATTTTTAATTATTTTATAATTTACATAAATAGTAAAAAAAGAAATCAATTATATTATTTTTTGCACTATGGTACCGAGATCGCTAGTGTTGAGGGCTCCATTAGCTACTTTTCGTGCTATGAATTTATTTTGTCGCTCACTTAGCGTTCTGCGAAGGTGTCGATTACAGGTCCCCGTATGCAGAGCGGATGGTGGTGGGAGTAATACTGATAAAAGATTCTGAAATAGAACAACAAAAGAACTTACATTAATTTGAAGTAATCATATTTTGGAAATAGATGCGTGTTAATAATAGGCAATGGTAATAATATCAGCGCAGTGGTCTTAGTCAAAGAGACATTTATAATAGCGCCTCTCATTAAACATGAGAATACTGCAAAAAGAAACCGTTTCACACACATCAAAGACTGACACAGAGCCCCGCAGAACAAAATAGTCATGGAGGAAAAACACAACGACGGGTCTCGCTCGTGTCAACACGGCAGTTAAACATCACTCACGCCAGCAGTTCGTCTGCAGATACTATTATTATTATTATTATTATTATAACCAACTGGAGTAAGGAGTTGTCCTATGCATCATAAACTTCGCTTGGGTATTTTACTAAATTCGGATAGTATTTACATAGGTACCTACTGAATATTGACTACTTAACTGACTACTCTTTGACAATAGCGACGATTCTGCTTTTATGCTCACCAAAACTATCCAAGTTTTGTTTGTTATTATTTGTCGAAGGCGACTTTTGAAAATTATACAACAAATCCTCCCAATCTAAAAATACAATATATTATTAAGTGATTAATTTTTAATTCATATCCAAATACCTACCTTAATAGGTACTATGTACTTTTTGTCCTTTTACCAAAATATATTAAATACCTAATTGTGGTATGGAAGGGAAATAACAACATACAAATGAAAAAAATCGTTTGAATACAAAATACCTACCTACATATATTATGTGTAATTTTTTGTGCTCTTACCAAAAATAATTGAGCTAATGAAGGTAGAACATAAGAAAATAACAATTTACTTACAAATAAAATATTCAATAATTGAGCTAATGAAGGTAGAACATAAGAAAAAAACAATTTACTTACAAATAAAATATTCAATAATTGAGCTAATGAAGGTAGAACATAAGAAAATAACAATTTACTTACAAATAAAATATATCTTTTGAATACAAAATAACTACACATAATACATACTATGTACTTTTTTAAACCCTTACCAAAAATATACAATAATTGTGCTTAGAAAGGAAGAACATAAGAAAATAACAACATATTATGTAGGTAAAAAAAAAACAAATATCGTTTGAATACAATTACTTTTGATGTATTTTTGGGGCACATTAATTTGTCAACAATTAAATTTTTGACAATTAATTTGGTTTAGAACTGTGAATGAGTTATATGATATGACCACTTTCGATTCTATTGTTTTTTTCTCAGACTCTTAATGCCCTTGTTAATGTATATGACCATGGGCACACGGGATGTAGGTACGCAAGTACACAATATTTTTTTGTTAAAAAAGTAAAATTTAGATTTTTTTTTCTATTTTTAATAAAATTTAAAAATTTACCCAATAGGTTTTCATGTTCTTTTTCATAAAGTAAAATTCTATTTAATATGCTTTATAGTTTTTTTTTGGTTTTTCTCAATAAAAAAATTTAATATACCTATCTTGGGGAAATATTTGCATAATTTACTTTTCGGCTTAATCAATTTCATACATGAATAGGTGGATTCATAAATTACATAAATTTAATGCATTAAATAATATATGTTCCACAGATTTTTAAAATGTGAATTAACTACCAATGCAGACAATTTATATAATATTATGTTGATTAAATATGGATGCTGCTGTCAGAAAAAATATCATTTTGTCACGATTCATTTACCGTAGAAAATGATAGTATAATTATTGTTCGTGGGAAGACCACACATTAAAAGATTTAAAAAAAAACAAAATATTTTAAAAATAACAGGGCAACATGACTTGAAAACAGCTGTTTATTTCGAGTTGCCTGTGAAGTTTTCAGATAGAGCGGTGACATGATGTAATAATATTCTATGCTTGTCTATGATCTGTATTCATCATCATCACTTACATCATTATTTTACAAACATAGATACATTGTTTTGAAATAATTGAGTGCACATGATAAAATATATTTTTTTATCTTTTTGTCTCATAGTGATGTCAAAATTCCCAATAGTTTTACATAATTTCATTATCACATTTTTAAATTACGTTTTTTTTTACGGCGCTGGTCGATTTACTAAAGATATTAATAACAATTAAGCACTACAAATAATAACACTCAATTATTATTATTACCATTATACACTTCCTCAAAAGAATTAGCAGATCAATGCGTAAATTGTAAATTATTTAAAAGAGCAAAATAAGATGCAACAAACGCATCATCAAGCTTTCAATTGGGAATAGTTCACCCATCCAGATACTTAACATATCAAAGGATACGGCTCTGAGGAGGTCTCTATACTACCTAACAACCCTACTGATTCCCGAATATTAACGTTTAAAAAATCTTTAACGATTCTACATGTATTCATTATTACCGTTTTTTGAATTTTTAGTATTAAGTTTTTCGATAAATCTATAATTTCTAAATTACGAATTAACGATTTTGGAATAATGCCAGTGGCTGAAATAATGAACGGTAATATTATTATTTTACGAGAATGCCAAAGTCTTTTAATCTCATTACCTAAAGCGGTGTATTTTCTAATTTTTTCATCAAAAGTTTTTATAATATTACTAGAATTTGGAATAGCCACGTCGCAAATATATGTTATTTTTTTAATTTTATCATGTATTATTAAATCGGGTCTGTTATGTTGAATTGAAGGGTCAGTTTATATTGTTTTATCGTAATAAAGCGAAATATTATTATTTTCTAAAAATGAAATTGGATCATATTCATAATATGGTTTTATGTTTATCGCATCAATTAATTTATATTTAATAGCTAAATTTTGATGTATTATTTTTGCTACATGGTTATGTCTAAATGTAACTATATTATTGTCATTCGTTTTGTTATTTTCTTGTGTATTTTTTACATTTTCTTACAATTTTTAAGTCTTTTTTTGTATGTATTTTCATGTTTAAATACTGTTTTATTTGTATAAGTAAAATTCTATGAAGCCGTAAATTGTAATAAACAAATAAATAAATAAATAAAAATAATACCATTTCTTTCAATTTTACACGAAATATAATTGTTTTTTGTAATAATTTTAGTTTCTTATATTTGTATTGTGTCCCGAGCGACTCACAGGTGCTATGTCAAATATCAATTTGACATTCATCCAATGACAAGATGCCACATTCTGGAAAATAACATATTAATTGTCTTACAGATTCAGTCTGAAAACACAAATAAAACTGTGTCTCCACCGGGAATCGAATCCGGGACCTTTGGTTTAGCCGTCCATGTGAGCCACGAATTCCGGCAATGAAGTTCCATGAAAAGTTGTGCGTCGACAAACTAACGTTTCTGGCCTAGTGAGTTAGTATGAACAAACTACGAGTGGGTTGTGACCAACGCTTAACTCCTCACTTACAAGTCACTTTACAAAGTATTCAAATTTTGTATGGATAATAATATTCAGCATTTTCATTAAATGAGTTTGTTATATTATTTTTGATTCAAATATTTTATTATGAAAACTTAATAATTCTTCAATGTCATTATTAAGACTAAAGTAGGTACTCATTCGACACTTTTCAAATTTTTCCAATATGTATACCCAATACTCACTTAGACCCCATCAGATTATGAAGGATATCTGAATAGTGCTTCTCAATTTTTATAACTATCAAATATTTCAAAGTGACCCCAAGCTCAGGAATTTTCGTTTTTTTTAATATTCGTATTGGTAAAAAGGAACATTATTTTTATGAAATGGCATTGAAGAATTATCATGTTTTCATAATAAAATATATAAATCAAAAATGATTTAACAAACTCAATTCACGAAAATGCTGAATATTTTCCATATAAAATTTGAATACTTTATGGAGTAACTTGTTAGTGAGGAGTTTAACGTTGGCCACAACCCACTCGTTTTGATTATTAAAAAGAAACTGATTAGTGAATTATAATGAAAAAGGTGGTAATTCACGATCAGTAGTTCAAAATAAAAAGAAAATTTAAAAAAAAGGATAAAATTACGTCCAAATTACTAGAAACGTGTCTGAATGAATTTTCTGAATCATCAAATCAAAACGTGTTTTCTTTTTGTATTTTTTAAATATTTCCCAAGCTGTGATGGAATTTATTGGTCTGATGATAAACATATGAATGATCATCCTATAGTACTGCAACGACCGGATGCGGTGAAAGGTGGTGACAGGCGTCGATCGAACATGTCGTCGGCGTCACGACGCCCGCCCCCACCAGCGTCGCTGTCACTAATTAAACTTTTCATTTTCATATTTTATTTAACAGCTGTTGGTCGAATGCATTAAACTTGAAATTGATGGGCAAGGAAAATATCGTCAGTCAGCTAGAGAATTTCTTTGTACGAATGTCGTAAAAATATTTCTAACGCTTTTAGACTAATCGGTTTTCTAACTTGGTGGCATCAGTCAAAATATTCATTGAGCGATTCATCAAAAATTTAAAATCTTAGAAAGAATTATTATATAAACGAATAAAAAATATCAAAAAGCTTTTTTTTATTAATTTTCTTCAATACTACTATGGGGTAGCTAGAAACTAAGAATTCTTAAATTTGATAATTATAATTATGAACACTTCCTTGCACCCTGCGCAAGTGGCGAGTTTATTGCCGTATGGCAATTTCTTCCAACTAACCAGTGTTTCCAGCCCAGAGAAGCAATATTTGCGTTAAAAAAAAAGATTAAATAAATATCTCCTCTGCTGGGAATCGAACCCAGGACGCCCGCACAGAAACCGAACGGCTTACCAATGTGCCACGGCGGTTTATATATTTATAAGTATTTTTCACGTCAATTTCTCATAAGGCATACTATGTATGAGTTTCAATTTCTTGTTAGTTCTAAGGCATACTTTGTATGAGTTTTAATTTCTCACAAGGCATACTATGTATGAGTTTCGATTTCTTATTAGGCAAACTATGTATGAGTTTCAATTTCTCATAAGACATACAGAGTTTCATGTTTGTATGTGTGGCTTTCTATAACAGTATTTTGCAGTCTTCTACCCCACTCCATACTCCATAGGGAACGTTTTAGAACTTGTTGCTCTTTTCTTCCCGGAGCGGTTGCTCGTCGGACAAGACAAGAAAATGCCATCAAGCATATTTCATATTTCATACAACTACTACTAAGAGTCCAACCACAAATTAAATGTGTCCTTTGTACAGTCCAAACTTTGTACAATTCGTTCGATTCCTACTGTATATTTATATCAATTTGGATTCAATTGTTATTTTGTTTTTTGTAACAATGCCCATTATTTTAGGGCGACCTAGGTTTAAGTATTTAGGTACTTTGTTATAAAAAATAAATATTTCTCGTTTTTTAGTCCTTCCAATTTTTTATAACAGAAAATTTAAGCACCTATAGTATTGAATTATTGGTGTGTTATAATATTGGACACCTATATACTGTGGATGATTTATATTTCATTATACTTCATATGTAAATATATGTCATATGTTTTTTAATTTTATTTTTGATTCACTATAATTATTTTGTGAAAACATGGTTATATTAAATTTTGTTCATGAACGGCTATTAAGTCGTTTATATTATATAATTATTTTTTTTATATTAGCATGCAAATTATCTGTAACCATATCATAATTCAATGAATACACTGAAAGAATTTATTTCCTTGTGAAAATATTTTATATTGTCAGCCATAAATATGAAGAATCAACATTAATTTATTATAAAACCGCATGAAATTTAGGTACAGAGGTGTATGAATATTAAATTTAATTTTGTCATGTAATAAATTATTCAAAATTGTGTTTTTGAAAGAACTTGTGGTTTTATCCAAATTTGTGGTTTATCAGGAAATTCGAAGCTCTCTAACAACGTATTCAAAATAATCGCCAAGAAAATTATTTTCAGATTACCAGTAAGTAAAAAAGATGGCTAGGATATTACGTTCCTAATAAGTATATTTGTTTTTTTTTTTTTTTATAATTCAACCTTAAAATGAGAACTGAAGTCATATGTATGAAATTATTGCCAAGTAGTACTTTAATTCTAATAATCATGGTTGGTTGGGAGGACGACATATTATGGAGATATGCGGCACAGCTGTTGCAATTTCCAAACCGGAGAACGGCAGCTATGGAAAGAAGTAGTTGGAGGCCGCAGTTGAAGGAGGCTAAGGCTCGATTCGGGCTGTAGCACCATTGAAGAAGAAGAAGTAATTTCTTTCAACTTATCGGTTCGTTTCATCATCACCATCGAACAGTCGTCTAGTTGATATGGGGAACATAGATCTGCCTTCTCGACTCCCTCTAGATTTTTTATAATTAATATTACAAATATAGATATTTTTTATAATTAATATTACAAATATAATATAGATGGGTGGTGGCAGAGAGGTTAGCGTACTAGGTTATTAATCCAGTAATCGTGAGTTCGTATCCTCCCACGACCGTTTTCGTTCACCTATAGTACAAGTATTTATGCTTTGTTTACGGAATGTATGAGGATGCATATGTACTTGTTACAAAGACATATACATTATTTACTAAAGTGATTACTAAAAAACCTTTCCATTTCCCGACCATTCAACTATTTAAAGACTTTAACGTACTAACTACAGCACAACTCTATATTAAACAAATTCTAATTCACTTTAAAAATTATAAGAAAACCATATTATCACTGCTCAACATTCTCACGATACAAGACACAGACATCAACTAATCACTCCGAAGCCAAACACTTCATAAGGACAAAGACATTATCAATAGTTGGCTCCAAAGATCCTAAATTTAGTTGCAAAAGATATAAAGAACATACATTTAATAGAAAATACAAGAGTTAAACATACAATACAAACATGGTTATATAACAAAGGGATCAACTATTGTCAGAAAATTCTCAATTCATAACAACATACACGACAATACTACTAACATAGGACTCAATAATAATAGGACCATGGGCTACACAATCATTCTATATTATAACAGCTAATAATGATTTAGTAATTAATATTATGTAACTCGGAACGTCTACCACCTCGGAACAGGCCTGGTCTAGTGAGGTGGTCCAAACCAACCCAATTGTTTTGTTTTGTTGCTTTATAAGTTAATTTAATTTTTGGTATTTGTAATAAAAAAAAAAATTAAAAAAATGTTATCAAAATTACTTTTTAAACCAAGTTAAACCAAGATTTGAATAATATACCATGCATTAAAAGTACCTACGAATAGTTAGCCCCTTCATCATATGTGATGACATATTCTCTGATACCAACACATGACTCTGACATAATCGGTGATTAAGTTTGGCTTGGGTTATAGATAAACTCTTGCTTATTAATTATGTGAAAAACATTTTAAAATAATAATTATCAAGATCTCGATCTAAAGAAAGCATCGGAGCGTTGGTGAGTAATCTCTTGTGATTAAATTTATGATCCCATCACCTGTCAGATGAGTGTCAAAATTTGTTTAAACAATTTTATATACTTACAGCCTAATAATCTAACTTGTTAGTTTATTAAATGATTTATTAAGGAGATTATTAACTATTCATACAAAATTTGGCATCTCCTTTGAGACTTTTAGCGCGAATTTCGCTTTTAGTTTATTAATAAGTATTTATTTGTCTATACGGCTAGAAGCCGTTTATAATATAAAAAACAATATATACTTACCGTTGCTACACAGTATTAGAAAAAATGTATAAATAAGAGAACTGAAATACCATAAAAATAATATTTAAAAAAAATTAATAAAGAAAAATAAATGATAAGTGATAGCCCAGCGGTGAGTTCGTTGCCTCATATGCGTGAGGTCGACGGTTCGAATCCAGGCGGGGCACGCACCTTCGGATTTTCAAAAAGTCTATGTGTGTATTAATATCACTAGCTATGTGTAGCCATGATCCAATTTGTCTGGTTCCCATTTCTAAGAGTCACGAAGGTCAGATGGCAGTCGCTTCAATGTAATAACCAGACTCGCCAATTCCAGGATCATGGTCAAAGCGTACCCCGATAGAAACGGGACAAAAGCGCTAAGGGGAAAGAAAAGAAGAAAAAAATAAAGAAAAGTAAAAAAAAAATAAAGGGAGGGAAAAAGTAAAAAATAATAACGAATTAGTCAAACTATTTTCGAGTTAGTGTTTCTTCCAGAAACAGTATTACTCGTTCATATCATCGCGGCATATCTCACAATTTGGGGTAGCCAAAGACAGGTGTGCGAGTGTGATTTACATATAAAATCACGACACATGCATATATCCTCACGCAGCATCCTTGTCTCACGTGAAATGGTAACATTCCGAATGGGTGGTGAACAGTGGCGACTGGTAGATTGTATTTTTAATAATTTTTGGTAGTGCAATTTTTTCCTGAATTAATAATAAATTAATTGGTATTTAATCGATATGCGTTTACGTATATCTACATAGATATATACGTCTACGTTGGTATATTATGGATAAAAATGAAATAATATACATATTCAAAATATTTTACCTATTTGTAAAGAAGTTCAATCCTGCACTGTTTCAATTTGGCAAAAACTTCAATCACTCGTTTGTTATTGATCGATATCCTCAATCTAATTGTGTTCTAATGTCAAAAGAATCTAAGTTAGATACATTTATTGTATTGCGTAAATGAATTTGTCAAGAAATAATTTCTCAGATAAATGAGCCAAATCATTAACACCTTTTATAATCCAAGTAGATATAGTCGCCATCGAATTGTAAACAAGGAAAACAAAATAAACTATTTAATATGTCACAACCACATAACCATGATGCTTTATCATAAAACTGCATTTTAAAAACACGAACAAAATTCTTAGTTCTAATTTTGCATTATTGTTTAATATTTAACATCGGTCTTGGAAGACCTCCACGATTTATTTTTAATTTATTTTCAAAAGAAGACTTATTACTTTTAATGTAAAACACATCTATTACATAATTCACTCGTTTTTAAATCTATAAGATATATGAACTATACACAAATATTTATTGATTTAGATTATCTTGTAAAAAGCGATGATATACGATATAAACAAAGTTTGTTTCAACTGACTAAAACCTGACAAATTAATCTAATTACGCATGCTCAATTCTCATGTATAGTGTTTACATTACGAAGAAAAAAGATAACACGGGAATATTCATGTTTCAATACTAATTGCGAACATATTAGAGAGAGCGAGATAGAGATATACATTCTAAGTACATCTAAGATATGATAATTTGGTGTAACGCACGAAATTTGTGAAAGGAATGCATTGCTAGTAAGTACAATTATCTCTTTCTCATCTAATACGGGACTATCTCTGTCTGTTCATACATACGCTATACAATAGACAATTTTAACTCGGTGCATTTTTGATATCGCACGCCGTACTAAATAATATTTGTATTGTGGTAGATTATGTACATATGTAATATTATATCGATCGCGAAGATATAAAGTGTATGGACAGTGTTTACTAATTAATTATTATTTTTAGAAAAAATAACAGTAATAAAGTAAAGCGTAATATTATTTTTAAAACATATTTAAATATTATTTTTTACAATATACCTATCATTTAAGAAATGGTAGTGCAATTGATCCAACGCACTTTATATAGAGTCGCCGCTGGTGGTGAACCTCATTGTTGAACTTTATCTTGCGTTATTTTACCTATTGTATTTTCTATAACCCTGCTTTTATATAATAAAATGTAGTAAAGTGTGGAAGTACTATTCTAGTTCATGTGCATCTTCTTGAGCTATATTTAATTTAATTTGTTTTATATTGATGTCCAATCAAAGTATACATATAGGATGGTTTTCAAATTCTCTTTGATCGTTAACAACTTAAAGTAACTGCATCTGTACATACCATCACGGGCTAAACAATAGATGCAAAGTAAATAGTTATTTATAACATTCAAAAGACCATTACTGGGTGTTCAGAAACGATCTGAAGAGCGTTGTAGTAAATGGTGGAGTATCATGTAGTGCAGTAACACACTGTAGAGGTCTTGTTGCATATCTAATGGATTCATAATGTAGATCCATATGCCTTCCCACATGGTCATTAGGTTGTTCACACATACAATAATGTTCTGTAGTTACTTACTTTGCAAAAGGTAATGACCAACGTTTTAGTAAGTATCGGTTTGGTGAATTTTGTTAAGGTTATATTATGTGTTATAACACACTTTCCGTTTTCGAAGTAGGTAGATATATTTTTATTTTTTATTTATTTATTTAATTATATTTACGGCTTGAAAGCCTATTTACAGTACATAACACCATATTATTAACAGTACATAACACCAGTTATAAATACAACAATAACATAAGTACCTACAACACATTTAGTTCAGCAATACATTATATCAGTTAAGAAACATCAATAAAGACAAAATACAAAAACAAAATAAAACAAAATAAAAACCCAAACATAACGATTACTATGATAAGTCATGAGTTAAGAGAAAGAAAATGTACTATTTTTGATTTGAAAGTAGAAAAATCGTCGGCAAAAACATCGGAGTGACTCCCCACAATGTTACCAAGTCTGTGTAGCCTTGTTATTGGGGAGTGGTAGACATAATTATTCAGAGAATGGCTCTCACGAAACATAACACACTGTCTAGTGGTTTTAGCCGGAACATTTAAGTTTATGAGTTTAAGGAGTTCGGGACAGTCTATAGCATGGTTCAATATTTTGTGGTTCATGGTTCAATATATTAAACTTTTTTTCCTTTTTTTCTCCTGATAGAAATAAACAAACTATCCATTACCCTAAAAATAACAGGCCACCAATGATTTTGATCTTATGAATAATTCGATTTTAAATTAAATCAATTTAAACATATAAAATAAATAAAAATCAAATGTTCTAATGAAAAATTTCTAATTCCATATAATTACAGGACATTCTCATTTCCTTAACGTCCATGCATAAACTAATAAAGGGAATTTCTGCTAAATTTTAAAATTGTGTAAGGCAGTAAAAATATGTATAAAAAATAACATAATAATTATGGCGAATAATATTTAAATAATATTTGTTGAACGAATCCACATTATTCGAATAATATTTGTTTAATTTCATCTTAAATAAACCTCAGAATATCTTTTCACTTTTTGATATTTTGTGAAAAAGTGTGTGTCCACCGGGAATCGAATCCGGGACCTTCGGATCAGCATTCAGATACCCAACCAACTGAGCTACTAAGGCTGACAAATGTGTAATTGAACAAATCATTGAACAAATAAATGGGAGGTATATTAACTTATGAAGATGAGAATTTATACACCAATTTAATTTGTGCGTTTTATAATATTTTAACTATGTATTTACTTTCAATTTTAGTTATAAAAAACGTGTTAATTGTAATTGAAATATCATTTTAATTTACACTGAAGGCCATGAGAAAATTTGTTACAAAGTATTTTCCCTGTTTGTTGGACTCATCTTTATAATAAAACGTTAATGTTTTTTGTCAAGATATTTATAATGATTACAACACACTACGAAAATCTAATAAAACATTTTTATTTAAACGATTTTTTATTTATATATCAACTACACAATTGTATACGTTTAATTAAATAATAATCTTGAATAATTTTCACATCATTATCCATCTTTTTGTGTGTTGAATTAACTGCGTACATTAAATGAATTATACGCCATGAAGTATTCAATATGAATTCATTAAGTTTCCTTGAAAAGTAATGTTAATTGCAATAATAACAATAATTATATACGTATCATATTATGCGATTGCAAATGAAAATTTATTAAATAAAAAAAAAACGAACGTGATACTGAACTGAGCCATTTCAAGAATAAAGTTTAAAACTTTTCGCGGTACATTTTGCAATCTCAATCATGGATGCGACTGGTAAAGACAACTTTTTAAATTGGCTATTGACAATTATTAAAAAATAATTAAATTAAAAATATGTCGTAATAAAATTATGAAAGTCAGTCACAATTCAAATAATCAATGATGAAACAAAATGAAAAAAATTCACGTAATAATATTTCGAACATACTGTGTGATGCAGGTGCAGATATTACAGAGTGATCCAGTTTTGATTAAAATCAACATAGGTATCATAAAAATATAAAGTTGTCCATTTCAATGAAATGTTACATCATTAGCGTTGCATAATAGCAAATTATCGGTGAATACAAAATATAGGTACACACTCATAAGTCATGTATGCTTAGTGGAATTGGAAGATAAAACTGAACGCCACATATCACAATCCTTATAGACACGTAAAACAACAAACACATTCACCACCGTTTCGATAATAAAGACTCATTAAATTTCATTATTTTAAGATTTTACTAATGTGGCACTACGCATCATGGAGGCGAATAGAACTCTACATGAAGCCAAGAACCGACCAGGGTTGAAGAGCCACGGATGATGACGATGATGATCATGATGATGATGGTCGTGTTATACATTTTTGATGACCCCTGCTTTTATTGAAACACTTCTATTAGTAGGAGAGCAAGAACGAGAGAATATTTTATAGTACCCATGCGGAGACATAGAACTGCACAGAGACATGCTTCATTCGTAGCATCAAGAACATTTAATACTCTACCAAAGAATCTAAATATAGAAAGCAAACCTTATATTTTTAGGAAAGAGATGAAAAAATGGCTGCAAAGTGAGAACTTTCCGAATATATCTGATCTGCTGTTATAGAGGAAACTATTACGTACCTATACTTATTGTAACTATGTTAAATGTTCTTTTGGGAATGGCTCATGATTTTTCATGTTTCATGAACACAATTCTTATTTTTTTATCCCTACCGAATGCCACGGTGAGTCTTGGCGACTGACGCAACTGCGTATGAAAAAAAATAAAAAGAACGCAAAAAAATATAGATAAATATAGATTTTACTGTATTATCTATTTTAATATAATTCCCACATACAGGTTTAGCCTCAGTGGGATCCTTACGAATATGTGATTCTTGGCGACTGACGCAACTGCGTATGAAAAAAAATAAAAAGAACGCAAAAAAATATAGATAAATATAGATTTTACTGTATTATCTATTTTAATATAATTCCCACATACAGGTTTAGTCTCAGTGGGATCCTTACGAATATGTGAGTCTTGACGACTGACGCAACTGCGTATGAAAAAAAATAAAAAGAACGCATAAAAATATAGATAAATATAGATTTTACTGTATTATCTATTTTAATATAATTCCCACATACAGGTTTAGCCTCAGTGGGATCCTTACGAATATGTGAGTCTTGGCGACTGACGCAACTGCGTATGAAAAAAAATAAAAAGAACGCAAAAAATATAGATAAATATAGATTTTACTGTATTATCTATTTTAATATAATTCCCACATACAGGTTTAGCCTCAGTGGGATCCTTACGAATATGTGAGTCTTGGCGACTGACGCAACTGCGTATGAAAAAAAATAAAAGGAACGCAAAAAAATATAGATAAATATAGATTTTACTGTATTATCTATTTTAATATAATTCCCACATACAGGTTTAGCCTCAGTGGGATCCTTACGAATATTTTAGAATATTTACGTTATATATGCTATACTTACTTACTTTCCGTGTCCGGAACATCATCATATTCGTAGCCCCCAATATTCGGCCACTCGGATTCCACTAGTGTTTGCTATCACTGTGTCTTGGTGCGTGCATGTCGCTCCTATCATGGGACATGACAGTAGGTGCACGTTGTCCTGTCTGGCGCCACACTCGCAGATGTCTTCCTCTCTGTATCCCCATTTATTGAGGTCACTGTAACAGCAGGAGACACCCGTTCTGAGCCTGTTGAGCGCTCTCCATGTTGGATAAGGCAGGTTGTGTCCCACTGACACGTCCTCCGCGGGTGGTAGCTGAGTGCATTCGACACTATCACGCCACAGTGACAGCCTTCGGGCCTCGGGGAGGCCAACTATAGGGGCGGTCATCTCCAGGAAGCTTCTTCTGGACTTGAGTCTGCACTGATGCGGCTGTGAGCCATACATTGGATGTCTAGGGTCAGTTTGCTGCTTGCTCCGTTCGACTTCTGCTGCAACACGCCGTCTGATCATAGGGGGGGCAATACCCACAATTGTATAGAGTTCTTTAGTGGGGGTCGGTTTTAGGCAACCAGATATTAATGTGGCTGTTTCATTAATTGCCACATCAAAATATGCTATGCACCTAACTATATAAGGATTTGAAATAAATACATAAAAAAAATCAAAATTTTGAATATTTCATCACAGACTTGATGAACATATTCAGTTTATTAGCGAAAATGTCGGTAATGTAAAAAAAAGAAAAGAACGCATTATCTGAAAAATCGTCATAGATGTACCTATTTTTCACTTTTATGTTTTGTAAAATGATCATTACACACATGTTTAATTACCTACAACAAGTAATGGAATCACGATAAAAATCAGCTGCCGTTGAGGCCTTCTCGCTTCATACATCATCTAATATGGCCCATGAGTCAAATTACTACGAACAACAAACGTCAAATCCCATACAAAAAAATAGCGCTTGGAGATAACGAACAGCGTTTTAAATTTGACTCAGGCCGATGGTCCTTTTGAGATACCAAGTTGTTTGTATTGATTCTTATTTCAGATAGATGTGAGGATCCGGCTAAGAATAGTGCTTCCAGTCTTTTCTATTACCAATCTTCGTTTTTGGATGTGCCGTAAGAGCCTGGTAATCGAAAATACAACAGGCAACAATAACATATATATCTTGTGGTTCAGCAATGAGTTTTACAGCCCATTCTGAATGTTGCCTTTTTAGGTGAGATTTGATGGTACATGCATGTGTTGTGCCTCCTTTCATAAAATGTACAATGAACACCTGTCGCTGGTTACCCTACATTGTGGGATATGCTGTGATGGTATTTTTCATATATTCTCTTCCGTTTTTGTGTGTAAAATATCATATAAGCCGTTTTGTCTCAATAAATGTTGTAAGTACTTATATAAAATAATTATAAAATCACATATTTTACTAACGAAAATATTTTTTTTTTGTTATACAGTTCTTCGTGCTCTGCTGGTTTAAAATTAATTATGTTAGGTAATTATGTCTGTTTGTTACCTATACCTACATAAAATAGTTTTTTAATTTTGGAAAATTAATTACATACGATCATGATTGTGCGTGAAAAACGGTTTATTTTCCACCGGAAATTAATATTATCAGTTGAGTGGTGGAAATTTTTGGAAATTGTGACGAGATGACTCAACTTTTTGGACACATTTTGTTGATAGAATTTTATTGTATTGTCACATGAGTTAATTTGATACAATACATTTTTGAACAATATCAACACAACACATTTAAGGAAAAGGAAAATTACAACTATAATACGAAAATCACAATATTTCATTTTAAACCACAGCGTAAAATAACCAGTAATACAAATCACGAAATCAGTGAGGGAATTGGAAGTTTTCATTTTATATATTTTAAGCCTATAATCCTATAGGTATAAAACTTATCATACAACTGAACAGTTATGTAACTTTTATTTTATATACACATTGACAATTACCCTCAAAGAATTAAAAGTGTTGATATTTCTCCTAAGAGTATGCAAATCATTTACTCAAGTGAAAAAAATTATCATACTGTTGGTATATAATATTACAGCTTTTAATTATAGGATATATTTTGTAATTCATGTACAATATTATGTGTACAATGGAAAGTTTATTACCATAAGGCAATTTCTTGCATCCAACCAATGCGACGTGAGGCCATAAATAGTAACGTAGTAGGTACATTAAATTTATAACAATATTCAAGCAATCCAGACTCAGTTGGTTAGGTATCTGACTGCTGATCCAAAGGTCCCCACACAGTTATAGAGACACAGTTTAAATTGTGTTTTCAGTCTGGATCTGTGAGACGAATAATATCGTAAATCTCCAGAATGTGGCAACAAGTTATTGGGTGCGTGTTGAATTATTATTTGACATAGTACCTGTTATTTGCCCGAGAAGCAATATAAAATAAAAATAAAATAAAATGACAAAATGTAAAATCACAGCTACAAAGAAAGGAGGGATATAGAGAAATATTATCTGTAAAATTGCAAAATAATTGCATAATAAACCGGAAGTGCGATAATAGTAACAGATTCAGAACCTAAATACTTATTGTCTGCTAGCTTATGTTCATATTCACTTTCAAAACCTCAGTCAAATTCATAAGTAAGTACCTACGTACTTATTTTGTTAATTCCTTATCAATCCAATCGATATTGGTACATAAATCAAATATTTTTCAGCATTAATTGCTATCAATTTGTAATTTCACGTGCGCATTATGAAACAATCGCAGTTGCGCGGACAGATAATATCATATTGACACGGCCAGATTAAGATTTATACGTCCACGCCTCGCTGGACCATGTTTGGATGTAAGCAAGGTGAAGTTGTTTACCGAGATATCAATCTTTTAAATGTGATTACTGTTTAGTGACTCAACTAACATAGTTGTTATACTAAATTGTTGCAAAACAGAACAAGTGTAGCCAACTGTCAAATTGAAAATATTTAATCCTGTTTTGCGATCGTTAAATTTCAATGTGTTAATTTAAAGATTGTTACTGCCCTCATTCTCACTTTTCAAATCGAACAATGATAACATCTTAGATTTTAAACGAAAGGACTATAAAAGTTCTCTTAATAAGAGTTAATCAGATATTTACCGGCATAACGAAAGAAAGTAAATTAAATAATATATTTTGCTATCATTTAAAGATTCGGCGGACATTTTGTGGTAGTTAATATAAACCATTTTTGAATTATAAATTTGCTATAAATTTGCTATAAACAAGTGGTTTATAGCAAATTTATAATTCAAAAATGGAATATATTTTGCTGCTAATCGGAGCAGTCCACCATCGCAAATCACTGCCAAAAGTCCAAAAGATAAGTGAAAAATCTTTATGTTTTCTTATTTATTTTAGTAAATATTATTTTATGGATTTATTGCCTTTAAGGGCCCCATACACGGTACGATCCGTCGTTACGATCGATCGGAAGGAAATCGTGACGATCGATTGCATCAAAAATGCTGCACATACACGATGCGATTGGTCGTTACGATCGATCATTTACTTATTAGAAATGGAACTATAGAAACGTGTCATCACATAAAAAACCCAAATAATTCAGTAGGTACCTACGTGCCCTATTTTAAAAATGGAAAACGAACTTCTTTTCATTACCTGTGTGGCGGTAAATTTATCCATCGTTTCGATCGGTCTGAAACGACGGATCGTACCGTGTATGGGGCCCATTAGAAAAGCTCATCCAATCAATATGAAGCATTAATACTATTGGGTGAAATAGGTATGTGAGGGTTGTTGGAAATATATTAATATCAACATTAGTTATAATATTTCTTTATTTATTTGTATATACGGCAAGAAGCCTTTTACAATAAAAAATATATACAGTAGTTACAAAAGTAATTGACAAAAAAAATATTAAATCGATGAGCTACAAAATAAAATAACAATTATAATAATAGTGGATTCACGATTAATGTATTGAGTTATTATATGATAATGTATTGAGTCCTTCTCTATTTAAACTTTTACTTTCCCAAATCTCAAACACTTCCGCGCGCCCAATTTGCTTAAAAAGGGGTCCGAAATTTTCACTTCACGTTTTAATATTATAGATATGAAATAAATACATCCAATAGAGGTTTAGAAGTTTCCATTAATGTAAAATATTTTTTTTGTATAACTTTTTTTGACAAACTTTATTTCTCAATACAGACAAAGTGTGATCAAACATTTTATTTACATGAGAACATGCATAATTAAATCAATTAAGATTTACTTTCTATAAGTGTTTGTAATACATACATACATACCATCACGCCATGTCCCTCACGGGGTAGGCAGAGAGAACCGAACGCCACATTTTTCTATCTTGACACGCATTCATCGCCTCCTCAACATTCATACATCGTCTTATACATGTTCGTCTGTTGTTCACGCTTCTTACATTTCCATCTTTCAAAATATCGTTAACATGGTCGTGCCATCCTTTTCTTGGGCGCCCGCGACCTCTTATTCCGTTCCTGTCAGCTTTGTATATTTTCTTCGTCAGGCGTTCTTCGTTTATTCTCCCCAAGTGGCCAAACCATCTCAATGTGTTAACTTTCATTCTGTTAATTACATCTTTCTTTATCTTACATTCTTTCCTTGTATCTTCATTCCGAACTCTATCATACATCGTTCTGTTACAAATTCTTCTAAGCGATCTCATTTCAACTGCATTTATTCTGCTTTCGGGCGACTTCTGCCATGTCCAGGTCTCACTTGCATACGTCAGGGTTGGCACTACGATTGCGTTATGAATGGCAACTTTAGCGTCTCTTGATATGTTGCGATCATTCATAACTGGTCTAAGTGCTCCATTCACTCTGTTTCCTGCCATAACTCTTCTTTCAATATCCTTATCAGGCCGTCCATTCCGTTGGAACATACTACCCAGATAGACATACTCGTCGACTTGTTCAAGCCATTCATTCTCTACTTTTATTTGACACACTGTTCTGCTTTCACTCTTTTCAAAGACCATTACCTTTAATTTGCTGGCATTCATTTTAAGTCCGTTTTCTATGCATCCTTCATATACCATACTTACAAGATACTGTAACTCTTCCATACTTTCTGCTAACAATACTTTGTGTTTGTAATACCTAGTAATATATATTTAATATTCAATTAAACGATATATATGCATATTCAATCTATGTGGTAAACACCTGTTATTGGAGCATTGGAACTACTATGTTGATTCTAACTGTCTATATTATGTTTTATGTGTATTCCTATGTTCTGTTGGTGATACTTATTACATTATGTTGTAAACACCTGTTATTGGAGCATTGGAACTACTATGATGATTCTAACTATCTATATTATGTTTTATGTGTATTCCTATGTTCTGTTGGTGATACTTATTACATTATGTTGTAAACACCTGTTATTGGAGCATTGGAACTACTATGATGATTCTAACTATCTATATTATGTTTTATGTGTATTCCTATGTTCTGTTGGTGATACTTATTACATTATGTTGTAAACACCTGTTATTGGAGCATTGGAACTACTATGATGATTCTAACTATCTATATTATGTTTTATGTGTATTCCTATGTTCTGTTGGTGATACTTATTACATTATGTTGTAAACACCTGTTATTGGAGCATTGGAACTACTATGATGATTCTAACTATCTATATTATGTTTTATGTGTATTCCTATGTTCTGTTGGTGATACTTATTACATTATGTTGTAAACACCTGTTATTGGAGCATTGGAACTACTATGATGATTCTAACTATCTATATTATGTTTTATGTGTATTCCTATGTTCTGTTGGTGATACTTATTACATTATGTTGTAAACACCTGTTATTGGAGCATTGGAACTACTATGATGATTCTAACTATCTATATTATGTTTTATGTGTATTCCTATGTTCTGTTGGTGATACTTATTACATTATGTTGTAAACACCTGTTATTGGAGCATTGGAACTACTATGATGATTCTAACTATCTATATTATGTTTTATGTGTATTCCTATGTTCTGTTGGTGATACTTATTACATTATGTTGTAAACACCTGTTATTGGAGCATTGGAACTACTATGATGATTCTAACTATCTATATTATGTTTTATGTGTATTCCTATGTTCTGTTGGTGATACTTATTACATTATGTTGTAAACACCTGTTATTGGAGCATTGGAACTACTATGATGATTCTAACTATCTATATTATGTTTTATGTGTATTCCTATGTTCTGTTGGTGATACTTATTACATTATGTTGTAAACACCTGTTATTGGAGCATTGGAACTACTATGTTGATTCTAACTATCTATATTATGTTTTATGTGTATTCCTATGTTCTGTTGGTGATACTTATTACATTATGTTGTAAACACCTGTTATTGGAGCATTGGAACTACTATGATGATTCTAACTATCTATATTATGTTTTATGTGTATTCCTATGTTCTGTTGGTGATACTTATTACATTATGTTGTAAACACCTGTTATTGGAGCATTGGAACTACTATGATAATTCTAACTATCTATATTATGTTTTATGTGTATTCCTATGTTCTGTTGGTGATACTTATTACATTATGTTGTAAACACCTGTTATTGGAGCATTGGAACTACTATGATGATTCTAACTATCTATATTATGTTTTATGTGTATTCCTATGTTCTGTTGGTGATACTTATTACATTATGTTGTAAACACCTGTTATTGGAGCATTGGAACTACTATGATGATTCTAACTATCTATATTATGTTTTATGTGTATTCCTAATGTTCTGTTGGTGTTTCTTTTAATAAATAAATAAACGTGTACATAGGTGCCTCATTTCTCGGTTCTCGGATAAGTTCACACTTCGTCTCTATTGAGATATTTTTTATTTATATTGAAAATTTTGTCAAACAAATATCATTGAGAAGGAAAAAATCCAATGTTTGATATGCGATCATAAAATAATATTCCAATAGCAATAATAATTAAAATAATATTTTATTAAATTTTATTATATAATTAAAATAATATCTAGTCTGTGAGCAGGAGGGTGTAATGCTACACAAATCATATTTTTACATACAAAATTTACACTAAACATTATAGAATAAGATAAAATATTTTACATACCTAATATAAAGGTTATATACACAAAAATAAAAAAAAATAAAAATTAGTAACTAAAAATCACTTTATGTAGATATGTATGTTGCTAGTCTGAGACCCACAAAATTAACAAATAAAACTTTAGCAGATTTTTTTAATTATCTCAATAGAGACGAAGTTGGAATATTTACTGTAGGAGAACCGGGAAATCAAGGCACCTACTGGGCTTACGACCTGTCATCGGCTGGTTTACGTGATCACTTTATGCGCTTGCGCAACGTTCACCAATTATGCCTTTTTAATGAGATCCCTAGGCATAATTGGTGAACGTTGCGCAAGCGCATAAAGTGATCACGTAAACCAGCCGATGACAGGTCGTAAGCCCTGTTGGTGCCTTGATTTCCCGGTTCTCCTACAGTAAATATTCCAACTTCGTCTCTATTGAGATAATTAAAAAAATCTGTTAAAAAATATCTTTGACTCCCGACAGGGAAAAAAAATCCAATGTTTGCGCATATGCAATAATAAAAATATTCTAAAACTTTAGCGTTGATATGTTATAAAAACATAAAAATACTTGGTAATAGTTCTATTGTATTTATTAGATTATTAATAATCTAATAATTAATAATCTAATAAATACAATAGAACATTTACCAAGTATTTTTATATTTTTATAACATATCAACGTACAATGGAGTTCTATCAAGAATTGTCGATCGACAAACTAAACTTAGTTAAAACTTTAGCATTATTTACAAACAATTATAGATGGATTATTGACAAATATACTGCCTCAAACCATCTAAATATATAATTAACTTGGGTGCCTACTTAGAAAATGTTATCGGTATTAAAATCTATTATTAGTCTTTGTGTTTCGGGCATGCATATTGTTTTATTAATGAAATCATATTGGTAACAAATTAAGTTCGAGTTCAATGATCAAATTATAATATGACCACAGGAATCTATGAATCAATCTATTATGTACTAACTATTATCAAATATCATTTTGTAATTTGAGAACGGAATACAATCTTCGCAGAAATTATTGAATAATAATATTAACAATTCTTTGCGTTGTGGCTATGACGGAGAATTTGCTTTTCATTGAATACAGTGATAATTATTTAGAGTGACATTTACAAGGTAATTGTTGTGAAAGACATTGTATCTGTCATACACGAACTAACTGTGATAATGACAATCTAATAACAGTTACATGTCACATGTCAATAGGTATATTATCTAGTTATGATACTGAATTTATTAATGTATCTTTATCATGAGACATCATATCAAATATCCCATTCTTGTGGCAGTAATAGATTTTATTAAATCAAGAGAGTGGATCGTGGTTACCATTAAATTATCCACTGCTAAGTTGGTGTACCTACAGTTTATTTTATTATTGAAAATTTGACAATTCCTAAGCAATTGAAACTATTTTGACTTATGTAAAAAATATTTCAAATTCATCGCAGACATGATAATGACCTTTTTCTAAAATACGCAAGTACGTGAAAAATGCTATTCACAAACAAATAATAAAAACGAGTGGGTTATGGCCAACACTTAACTCTCCACACCACAATTATTGACAATGAAATATTTTATTCATTCTAAATTTTACTACCAGGAATATAAATTTTACTAACGATAGTATATTTTCATGTTAAGATAGACAAACTATTAATGCAGTATGGTGACGAATTCTAATGTTGTATGAAATATTTTAATAAAAGCAGATAAATTTTGTTTTAAAGGACGTTAGAGCATTTTGACAATTTTGACACGTGATATCATATGAAGAAATTTTTGTTATTTATGGAAAGCTAATCAGTTCGATGTTCAAGCTCTTTACATTATAACATGAAATCAAATTACTGAACTTTTCCATACATAAGAAATTTATCTTATTATATACATTTTTATTCATACTAAATTTTACTACCAGGAAAATAAATTTTCTATCGATAGTATATTTTTATGTTAAGATAGACAAACTATTATTGCAGTATGGTGTAGAATGCTTATGTTGTATGAAATATTTTAATAAAAGCAGATAAATTTTGTTTTAAAGGACGCGAAAGCATTTTCAAAATTTTGACACGTGATATCATATGAAGAAATTTTTTGTTATTTATGGAAAGCTAATCAGTTCTATGTTCAAACTCTTTACATTATAACATGAAATCAAATAACTGAACTTTTCCATACATAGAAATTTATCTAATTACATTTTTATTCATACTAAATGTTACTATCAGGAATATAAATTTTCTTCCGATAGTATATTTTTATGATAAGATAGACAAACTTTTAATGCAGTATGGTGTAGAATGCTTATGTTGTATGAAATATTTTAAAAAAAGCAGATAAATTGTGTTTTAAAGAACGCAAGAGCATTTTCCAAATTTTGACAGGTGATATCATATGAAGAATTTTTTTGTTATTTAAGGAAAGCTAATCAGTTCTATTTTCAAGCTCTTTACATTATAACATGAAATCAAATTACTGAACGTTTCCATACATAGAAATTTATCTAATTACATTTTTATTCATACTAAATGTTACTATCAGGAATATAAATTTTCTTCCGATAGTATATTTTTATGATAAGATAGACAAACTTTTAATGCAGTATGGTGTAGAATGCTTATGTTGTATGAAATATTTTAAAAAAAGCAGATAAATTTTGTTTTAAAGAACGCAAGAGCATTTTCAAAATTTTGACACGTGATATCATATGAAAATTTTTTTTGTTATTTATGGAAAGCTAATCAGTTCTATTTTCAAGCTCTTTACATTATAACATGAAATCAAATTACTGAACGTTTCCATACATAGAAATTTATCTAATTACATTTTTATTCATACTAAATGTTACTATCAGGAATATAAATTTTCTTCCGATAGTATATTTTTATGTTAAGATAAACAAACTATTAATGCAGTATAGTGAAGAATGCTTATGATGTATGAAATATTTTAAAAAAAGCAGATAAATTTTGTTTTAAAGAACGCAAGAGCATTTTCAAAATTTTGACACGTGATATTATATGAAGAATTTTTTTGTTATTTATGGAAAGCTAATCAGTTCTATGTTCAAGCTCTTTACATTATAACATGAAATCAAATTACTGAACGTTTCCATACATAGAAATTTATCTAATTACATATTTATTCATACTAAATGTTACTATCAGGAATATAAATTTTCTTCCGATAGTATATTTTTATGTTAAGATAGACAAACTATTAATGCAGTATAGGGAAGAATGCTTATGTTGTATGAAATATTTTAAAAAAAGCAGATAAATTTTGTTCTAAAGAACGCGAGAGCATTTTCCAAATTTTGACAGGTGATATCATATGAAGATTTTTTTTGTTATTTATGGAAAGCTAATCAGTTCTATGTTCAAGCTCTTTACATTATAACATGAAATCAAATTACTGAACGTTTCCATACATAGAAATTTATCTAATTACATTTTTATTCATACTAAATGTTACTATCAGGAATATAAATTTTCTTCCGATAGTATATTTTTATGTTAAGATAGACAAACTATTAATGCAGTATAGTGAAGACTGCTTATGTTGTATGAAATATTTAAAAAAAAGCAGATAAATTTTGTTTCAAAGAGCGTTAGAGCATTTTGACAATGTTGACACGTGATATCATATGAAGAAATTTTATGATATCTATGAAAAGCTAATCAGTTCTAAGTTCAAGCTATTAATATTCTTATATCAATATGAAATCAATGAACTGAACATTGCCAAATATAAAAAAATTCTCTTGTTACATATAAGTTTCATACAAATATCCATTAAATAAAATATAATTTTTGAAACCGTTGAATATTTTTCTTTTAACATTGACCAACTTTGAATACAATTTTATGAAGATTCTTGGTGTTGTATAAATAGTTGAAACCAAATTAAAATATCTCTAATTTCCAGGTCGTGAGAGCATTTTTTCAGTTTTAATAGATGAAATTATAAAGAAACATTGAGAAAAAATGAACCGTTGTCTATGGAAAACTAATCAGCTCTAAGTTTATGGACTTAACACATGTGATATCAATATGAAGTCAATCGGACTTATAGTTTGGGGTGCAGAGAGGACACAAAAAAAAACAACGTAAATGATGAATTCATAGAGAAGAAATCAAAAGTTGTCTATGGAAAACTAATCAGCTCTAGGTCTTTGCACTTTACACATATGATGTTAAAATGAAGTCGATCAGACTTATAGTTTGGGCTGTAGAGAGGACACAAAAAAGATAAATGCTACGGCGTACGGCGTACAGCGTATACGCCATACACACAAACACATCACGACGAAACTCATAGTGTGCATTCTCTACATGATACCCATTGAGAAATTGATGTAAAAAAAATACGCTTAAATTTTGCGAAAACATGACTCTCCCCTATTCCATAGTGTGGAGAGTAAAAAGGAAGTAAGGTATTTTATTCGGATAACATACAGCATACATACATAATAATAATAAAAAACAAAAATGATACAAACAATTTCATGCCTAACTACATAACATGTAATTATACTAGTTGCATGTAACACATGATATCCAACTGGCGACAGCGATAGTATGTATAGTTGAAGAATATGTCCCAAACTATAAACCCATAAATACAAATTATTTATTATTTTATGATATTTAGTTTTCTATACAACACATGTACCTAGGTAGTCAAGATAGGATAGTATGGAGGTCAGTCTTTTTTTCCTACCCGGAATATGAAAACAGCATGATGGTATATGTATATTGTATGTTTAGAGATGAAGTATCAAACTATTAAGTCTTCTTTGATATTGTGTATAGGTGACTACCATACAAATTGTATGAAGCGATGTCATCACTAAATTCAATTTTTATAAAAATTGTTAAAAAAAATTTGAGATGTACTGCTACAATGTTAATATTTTTTATATGAAATTAAATTATCTAGTTGGAGTGTTTCGGCTTTTTTCGATATTTAAAAAAAAAATGGAAATATAGGCAGTTAAACTCATAAATTTATCATAAAAAAAATACTTTTCTTAATAAAAAATGTTTGAGAAACCCTGGAATTTTTTTGAAAAAATTATTTTGAGATTTTGTATTTGTCTATGTTTATACCAATTTTCAGCGTTCTAGCTTATATGGTTTCTGAGATATAGGGAAAAATAAAATAAAAATTTAAAAGTTGATAACCCCTGACTGAAACAAAAATTCAAAATTCCGAGTATAAAAGTTTTGTAGGCCTGTAACTGTTTATATATTCTGAAATTTTAGGCTCTGTAAATTGAGCGGATCAAAAGTTATAAGGGGACACACACACACACACACACACACACACACACACACAGACATACACACACACAGACACACACACACACAGACACACGAAATGTTCTACTCCGAATTCTGAGTAAATCCGTGTATGGAACATATATGCTGCGAAGCCTCTAAGTTGGTGTTTTTTGACTTCAAATTTGGAAAAGCCGTGAAAAAAGTACACTCAAAAAATGTAGTTGTTAAAAATAAATGATTTACTGCTAATAATAACCAAGCAACTTTGTTATTATAGTACCTGCAAAGTTCATTGCTAAAAATTGCCAAGTAAATAATCTGCTAATTTTAACCGAGTAGCTTTGTTAACAATCTGTAAAAAAAATAATCTAGTTACTTGGTTAATAACGGACAACTTTGTATAATTAGCCAAGTAACCTGTCAAAAATCAACTTACTAGCTTTGTAATATTAGCCAAGTAACTGTAAAATTCAACCCACTTAGTTGGTTATTTTTAATCTACTTACTCGGTAATTTCAACCAATTCATTTCGTATCAACAGCAAACAACTCGGTTAAATTAAATCTACTACTCGGTAATTTGAACCGATTCACTTCGTATCTACAGCAAACAACTCGGTTAAATTTAATCTACTACTCGGTAATTTGAACCGATTCATTTCGTATCTACAGCAAACAACTCGGTTAAATTTAATCTACTACTCGGTAATTTGAACCGATTCACTTCGTATCTACAGCAAACAACTCGGTTAAATTTAATCTACTTACTCGGTAATTTGAACCGATTCATTTCGTATCTACAGCAAACAACTCGGTTAAATTTAATCTACTTACTCGGTAATTTTAACCAATTCATTTCGTATCTACAGCAAACAACTCGGTTAAATTTAATCTACTTACTCAGTATTCTGAACATATTTGTTCTGTAGCCACAGCAAAGCTACTTGGCTAATTTTTATCTACTCACTCAGTATTCTGCTAATTTACACAGTTAGGACATTTGGAGTGAAATAAAATACAGGTTTCATTCAAAATTTCATTTATTGCACAGGAAATGTGATTATTTGTATTCAAAAAATATTATATTCATAATACATAAAGACATATTAAACATAATACATAAAAAAACATCTTTTTATTCTCAAAGAGTACCTACATAATTTTTATTTTATGCAGGTTAGGTTTGTTCTGAAAATGTAAAAAAAAACAACAAATTTCGGGTTTCGGATCATTTAAATCAGATATGAACTCTTTTCATGTACATGCGATAGTTACCTTTACTAAAAATTGCTGAAATTGACGATATAACACTTCAAATTATACTGACGAATAAAAAAACGGATTCCGACCACTTCCAACGTTTATTTTTAAATCACAGATTATATAGAACAATTAAAGACAGCGTCTGTTTATAAAGAAAAGAAAACGGATTCCTACCACTTCCAACGATTGTTTTTAAATGAAAGACAGCGTCAGAACAGAACACAAGCGTCAGCGTCTGTTCCTGTTTGAATGAACCACAGATAAAATAGAAGTAACGGATAAACAAGACAGAAGACAGCGGACGAAAAAAAATGTTGCCATAAGTAAATATAGACAATCACGTATTGATATTATTTTTTATAAAAAAAAACATTTCTAAGTTATTAACTATCAAAAATAATATTAAGTAATAATTCAATTATTACAAACAGTTATTTCTGTTGATAAATTATTTTTTGTACCTACTAGTTCGAAAATAAATAAATATTAAAACGAAATACCATTTTTTATACCAATATCAACCATCGAAACGTAAATATTTGACATATTACTTTATACAAATAGAACCTAACCTTAAAATTTACTAAATACAATATTCGTCATAATTATTATTGAATGAACATATTATTTCTTTATTTTTCAGTGTGTTAATTTAAGATATGATGTTTAGATATAGATCCAATTTTTGTATTACAGTTTTACGTTCCCGAGGTTTTTTTCTTAAAAACAATTTTGTAATATGAAATTGTAAAGTTCTTCTAGGATCGTTTTATCATTGTCAATACATGTCATTCCCGTGACCAGCTCCAAATACAACGAAATTAATATGTTTTAAAATTAATGATATTTGTGATATTTTTTAAAAATTAAAAACGGAAAATACTAATTGGTAATTAAGCTTTAACATCAAAATAGTATAAATATCTTTACATTACACCTCAAATGTAAATATTAGCAAATCAACACACGATATTTGTGAATAACAATGATAATCTTTGACGAATATCTCATCTTAATTCAATTATTTTTCAGTGAAACATGTCTAATTTGACGAGTATTATATTTTATTTAATCATTTTTTAATGTGACATATCATATTTGGCGAGAATTATACTTTATTTAATATTTTTTTTAAATATATCGTGTCCAATTTGAGAAATATTAATATTTTTATGTATGAAATGTCAAATTTGACAGATGTCGAATACAAAATGTCCGTAAAGGTACCTGTTACTCGGTTAAATTTAAATAAGTACATTGCTATTGGCAACCAACTTCATTTTAACAGTATTAAATTGTCAGATAATAACCAAGTGCAACTTTGCTATTTTTAATCATGTATAGGTTAATAACTACCAATATGACTTTTTACATTGCTATTGGTAACCAACTACATTTTAACAGTATTCAATTGTTAGATAATAACCAAGTGCAACTTTGTTACTTTTAATCATATATTGGTTAATAACTACCAATATGACTTTTTACATTGCTATTGGTAACCAACTACATTTTAACAGAATTCAATTGTTAGATAATAACCAAGTGCAACTTTGTTATTTTTAATCATATATTGGTTAATAACTACCAATATGACTTTAACCGAGCCAAAAAGGTACTTTGCTAACTTTAGATTTTTTCAGTGTAGACCTCTCCATACAATTCTCGCGTATTCTGGCTTGATACATTGTCGATATGTTAAGAGAACAAAGTTCTCCTGAACAAATCGACAGTTGGATTATTTAATTGTTTATTCGATAAACATATCTACATACTTTTTGAAATATCAATATTTATAATGGCAGGTACTAAAAACAACATTCGGACTGGATGTTACCTTGTGATGTATGTGCATTGTTTACTCCTGATTTCACATTTTTATTGTTCATGAGCTATAATGTTTGCTATTATCAGGCGTTTTTAAATATATCATATATCCAATATATTGCAACCCATCATTACATCTTGAAGCAAATAATATACCGAATACACATTAAAAAATCACTATATATAACATAATTAAAATATTTTAGAACATCCTACTTCATACTGTTGTGATATTGCTAGACACGTTTTTACTCGCCGCACTATGGAATAGTGGAGAGTCATGATTTCACAATTTTTAAGCGTACTTTTTTTATACTAGTTGCATGTAACACATGAGATCCAACTCTCGATAGCGATTGTATGTATAGTTGAAGAATATGTACCAAACTATAATCCCATACATACAAATTATTTAATATTTTAAGATATTTGATTTTCTATACAACACATGTACCTACATATGTATGTATGTCAAGATAGGATAGTATGGAGGTCAGTCCTTTGATCCTACCCAGAATGAGAAAACAGAATGATGGTATGTATGTATGTTTGGAGATTCGTATCAAACAATTATGTCTTCTTAGATATCGTGTATAGACGAAAGTCATACAAATTGTATGAAGCGATGTCGTCACTAAATTAAATTTTTATAAAAATTGTTAAAAAAAAATTGAGATGTTCTAATACAATGTTAATATTTTTTATAGAAAATTAAATTATCTAGTTGGGGTGTTTCGGCTTTTTTTGATATTTTTTAAAAAAATGGAAATATAAGCAGTTAAACTCATAAATTTATCATGAAAAAAATATTTTTCTTAATAAAAAATGTTTGAGAAACCCTGGATTTTTTTTAAAAAAACTTATTTGAGATTTTGTATTTGTCTATGTTTATACCAAATTTCAGCGTTCTAGCTTTTATAATTTCTGAGATATATGGAAAAATAAACCAAAATTTCAAAAGTTGGTAACCCCTGACTGAAACAAAAATTCCCACTTCTGAGTATAAAAGTTTTGTAAGCCTCTAACTGTTTATATATTTTGAAATTTTGGGCTCTGTAAATTGAGCGGATCAAAAGTTATAAGGGGGACACACACACACACACACACACACACAGACACACACACACACACACACAGACACACACACACACACACACACAGACACACAGACACACGAAATGTTCTACTCCGAATTCTGAGTAAATCCGTGTATGGAACATATATGCTGCGAAGCGTCTAAGTTGGTGTTTTTTGACTTCAAAGTTGGAAAAGCCGTGAAAAAAGTAGACCTCTCCATACAATTCTCGCGTATTCTGGCTTGATACATTGTCGATATGTTAAGAGAACAAAGTTCTCCTGAACAAATCGACAGTTGGATAAAAGAATAAACAAATAAATAAAGTATCTATCTATTTTTTAAGTGTTTTTCCTAGTCTAAAACTGTTTATATTTATATTTTTTGTAATTAAAAATAAATCATGCAATTATTGAATGAGTTATTTTAATGATTTCTCAATTATTGGTAACTCAATTATTGAATGAATTATTTTAATGATTTCTCAATTATTGATAACTCAATTATTGAATGAGTTATTTTAATGATTTCACAATTATTGATAACTCAATTATTGGATGAGTTATTTTAATGATTTCTCAATTATTGATAACTCATTTATTGAATGAGTTATTTTAATGATTTATTAACTTGAGGAGTATCTTTTAACGGAATTGGAGACCTGATGAAGAAGATGAGCTATGGCAGGTTATAGAAGAAATGGAGCACTTACATAGACCAGAGGTGCAAGTCTGGTCAAACGGTGGAATCAAAATCTTCATGATAACCCATATCTCGGATCAAGTTATTTTATGGAGTTCTATAATATTTTAAAATATTATAGAACTCCATATGATAATTATATCCGTGACATGGGTTATCATGAGGGTTTTGATTCCGTTGCTTGACCAGACTTGCCCCACCTGTAATGTCCGATCCAATTAAACCAAAATACGTACTACAACATTGCAATTGTAGTACGTATTTTGACGTATGCCAGTGAAACTTGGTATGCCAGAGACGTGGTAAAAGACGAATGAAAGAAGAATTAATGCTGAAGAAATAAGATAATAAAGAAGATTGGGTATGCAACGAAAGGATATATGATAGAATAAAAAATGAGGACATAAAGAGAGAATGCAAGAAGGATAGTGTAAGAAAAATTAAAGTGAATTGAGGCGGTTTGGACATGTTGAAATAATGAACGATGAACGACTGGTTAAAAAAATATACATGGGTGAAAGAGATGAAATGAATAGTATGGACTGCCTCAGAATGGAATGGTATGACCATGTGAATGATATTTTGTAAGAAGAAAATATAATGTAGATAACTCGATGTACCTGCCTTAAGGAAGCCATGATTTTTTCCAAATATAGAGGCGTATGACGCTCGGGTCTCATTGCCTACCCCGTTAGGGACCAAACTTTATTTTTATACGTTATTATAATAGATCCTCAGACTCTTTCTTAGTTTTTAATGCGTTCTTGAAAGAGTATCAGTACATATCACAACGGGTACCTACCTAATGTTAGAGGAAGATAAACAAAATTTTTAGTTATTTTAAGAAGTTATTATACATATTATATTATATTCACGAAATGAACAACCAAGTAACGGTAGATACCAATATTCCAAGCAATCAAGTAGAAAAGTAATAGTATGCAGGTTCGAACTTGGGTTTTGTCTGAATTGTGGAGCAAGTTGAAGCAATTAGGACAAACTTGTACCGGTCGGTTACCATTGTAAAGCTGAGACCGCAATCACATTATTCCGTTTCACGCGATACGTCAATTGTGTCAAAACATTTTTTATCAAAAGATTAATGTATGAGCAATTTGTTATTTATTTATTAAAACGTATGCACAAAAGAGATTATATTTTCATAAGGCAATCTCTTCGTGAAGTGTCAAGTAAATTTGTTTGGTACAAGAGTATGTGCCTACCAACACAATAATATAGCTATTATCATAATGATCATGGAAAAAATTTAAATCTGAATATTGAACTTCAACTATTCACAGCTCATCACACAAATAAATGTATTGTTGTCGCCAAATACCTTGAGCCCATTCGCAAAGAAGGGGGGCGATTTGCAAATTTAATAACCAGCTAGTAATAAAAAGGCAGAAATTTGCGCTCTGCAGTTGTTTTACGATAATTATACTTAATTGAGTTATTATTTGGTTTTTCAATTGCCTTAATTCTTCATTTTTTTTTTTTTAATAAAAAAATGAATATGTCCTTGTTAAACAAGTACATATACATCTTCCTACGTTCCCTAAAATAAGCAAATAAATGCTTGTGCTATAGGTGAACGAAATTGGTCGAGGCAGGATTCGAACTCGCGACCACTGGATTACTAACCCAGCGCGCTAACCGCTCTGCCACCGACCCATCTAGCTGTTACAAATGAATTTCATTAAGCTGTTACAAATGAAAATATTTACTATTTTCTTTGGTAATTCAGTACGTATGATACTTAAAATATGTCGAATTATGTTATAAACCATTTCAACAACTTACGAGTCAAAAGTATTTGGCTTTAAACTGCCAGGAAAGTAATGAAAAAAATAACAATATCAACGAATGGTTAGAAAAAAATATTTTCAATGTTTTTAAGCAATATCAAAATTATCTTTTTAAGGATGAATATGTCCTTGAAACAAGTAACTATAAATCGTCATACATTCCTTAAACTAAGCATAAATATGTACTTGTACTATAGGGGAACGAAATCGGTTGTGGCAGGATTCGAACTCGCAACCACCTGATTAATAACCCAGCGACCACCACCTGATTAATAACACCTAACCGCTCTGCCACCACCCATCTTCTGGTTCATCGATTTGTTCCCAAAAAAATATATCTTGTATAATTTCTAACCCTTTAATTGCGCTTGGTCAAGTCGTCTTGTGTGATATAGTTATGAGGTTTATAGTTTATGTAAGAAGTCGATTAATTATGCAGTGGCAAGTGCATACTCGTTCAGATAGATACGTATCTTGGAATATGAAGAAAACTACCTATGCACATTAATGAGACTGAATGCATTACTACACAATGCAATGCTACGATATAGGCAGTTCAAGACATAACTAACCGGAATCTTACATTGCGTATTACTTTTTCATCTGTGTGTCTTTATCACAATTCATACGAATCCGGAGCAGATACTTTGCGTAACAAAGTTTTCCTTAGAATCAGCGAAGAGATGGTATAGGTACCTATAGGAGATTGCAATGCAGCTGCGTTTTCAATACAACATTATTTTTTTCTGATTTCCTAAAGCGCTGATCCAGCAATTTGCAGATTTTTAATGAAAAACAAAAATCATCTCATAAATATAAGACAACTTAGTTACACAAGAATATTTTAACCAATTGAAAATAGAATGATTAAGTCGTAATCTTCTTCTTCCGCCCTACTTCGTCCAGTAATGGACATAGGCCTCCCCCTGAGACTTCCACTGCTCCCTTTATCGGGCAGACCGCATCCATCCGCCTCCAGCCACTCGTCTTATAATCAAACCACCTTGTTTGAAGCCTTTCAATACTTCTTTTGCCCGTTATAGGTCGCCATTCTAGCAATTTCTATGTCCATCTGGAGTCTTTGGTTCGGGCGACATGCCCTGTCATATGTATAAGTCATAATATCTCATGCATTCTTTTATGGCAACGATTTTAAGATATTGGGAAAAAAATCAAATAGAAAAACCGTTTAGTCGTCATAAGACATGATGATGATTAGATGATTATTTATACTATAAAAATGTATACCAACTATTGCACCATTATTTAGAAAAATAATTACTTGCGAAACCCTAACGATGAATTCAGCTGTATTGCTAGATGTGGGATCCAGCAATTGCAATCCCTAATAGGAACATCGTTGGCTAAAAACTTAGTGAAAGAGTAAGAAATACAGAGATCCAAAGGATGTTGGTAAGAAGTCGAACACGTTGTTAAATAGAGTAAATAGAAAGAGTTATCTGTCGATCAGGTGTCTACAATGGCAGATTCAAATCCGTAAGGTGTCAGGGACAATATTCCCCAGGAAAGTAAACCTCCAGCACGTCTTCAAAAAATATGACAGAATGTCTCAAGAGGTAAATCGATGGAGGATCACAGTGAACCAACAAGATGGGGAGAAATAAAAAGATACGTAATTAAGACATGGACACACTTGTCTTTTTATTTAAAGTCTAAAGTATTTATTTGATATGATTTTGTATACCGGCTTAGAATATGTATCAATAATGCAAAAAATACCGATGTTTTCTGCTTGGTAGATTTGCAAAAACCTTCCAATACACATTAGTTTGTTTATATTATTGAAAGCAGATTTTTTAAAGTAATTGATTAAAATTTTGACCCTATAAAATGTATGATTTGATCCACCCCGTCTGAAAGCTTATAACTAACCTTTGACCTAAATACCGAAAGGCAGTATCCAACTTCCTACATATTAAATATTTTCATATTTCAAATTATAGACAAATTTTCAAAAAAAGGACTAAATTAAAAAAAAAATTTTTTTAATATTTTTCCCGGATTCAGGAGTGAAAAAATAATTTATATGATTTTTTTCAAGAAAAAATAAAAAATCATGCATTTAAGGGTTAAATTTGTGTTTGGATTTTTAAATAAATCCATAATTAATATTGGCGCATACGTTGCTCCTGTTTCACCTTAGTCAAGTCGTACAAAATGTACCTACAACTCGCTAAAAATTGTCAGTGCCTGTCCGGCCTAAACTTAAATCAGCGTTAACGTGACCGATGGCATAGCTAATGTACCTATTATATAATTTAGTTCCGTTGCCTTAATATCTATGGTAATTTTGTAATATGTATGTTACAATATATCTAATTTGAAACGTCAATCTACTTGCGCAGTTCAAGACATTCGTTTGTCATCAAACAAAGTTGTATAGTTGTACTTGTTACCTTTCCTGAGTCAGAAGTACTAGTGTACTATGTGTGTATGAAGCTACCATAATATTATTGTTGAAGTTAATGCACTTCCTTGTTGCTAAATGACATACTCGTACGTTGCTCGTCAAGTTGATTGCAGATTCTGACCCACAGACAGTAGCAATCATTGCTTACAAACGAAAACCTAATCATGTTTGAAAACGAGGTCGCCAACAGGGATGGGTAAATAAACATTTGAATTTTTATTTTTTCATGTCATGATTTAAATAAAATAATTAAATTTGTACACTGGTGGGCTTATTGTCAAATTGATATTTCTTCCAACTAACTAGAATCAATGTTAAATATTATATCATAATATATGTCCTATTCTGATTCGTCTAAATTTATCCGTCTGAATTTTATCCGTCTAAATGTTGAGTGAATTTATATGGGACTCGTTACGTCACACCGCGCGGATATGCTCCATTTATCCACGGTCAACCGTTGATTTAGATGTTGTAATATTCTGAAACGAATCGTCTAAATTTATCCGTCTGAATTTTAGTATGAGAAATGTCAAAAAGTTAACTACATTTTGACGGGACTATTTACGTCACACCGCGCGGATAAAATCCTTTTATCCTAGGTCGCCAGTTGATTTAGACGTTTCGTATTCTGAAACGAATCAAAATAAGACATATATAGTAACAGTTTCTATAATAGAAAGGTACACACATGTCATAATAAAAGGAAAATAAAGATTACAGAAGAAAACAGAAAAAAAACAAAAAATGATTGAGTATAAAAATAGTTAATAACAATGAAATGAAATCAAAAGTCTTAGATCTCAAAATCCAAATTATAAAGAATAAACTAGATCTTGCTATCTACAGAAAACCCACCACAACAGACACTGTCATACCTAACTCCTCGTCCCACCCCATCTCCCACAAACTTGCTAGCTTCCATTCCATGATAAACAGACTCATAAATATACCTATGACACAAAACAACCTCCAACACGAACTACACATCATCAAACAAATCGCATTGAATAACGGCTACAATTACAAAATAATAGACAGCATGCTCGACAAAAAACAAAAACAAAAAACAACTGAACAATACATATATCCATTCAACACCAACAACCTAAATACAGAACAAAAATGGAGAAAAATTCTATACACAGGACCTATTTCTATAAAAATAAAAAATACACTGCCAACTAGTACCAAAGCTGCATTTTACACCAACAACAACATCAGTAGATCATTATTAAATTCTAAAACTAAAAGAAATTACAAAGAAAAAAGTGGAGTTTATAGAATAACATGTGGTGACTGTAATGAACACTACATAGGACAGACATCACGTAACCTAAATATAAGAATTAACGAACACAGAAGATGCTTAAACAACAATAATTTCTCAGAATTCGCTAACCACATTATCCAAACTAATCACTCTTTCAATAACCACAAACTAAAACTATTACATGAAACACAGAATAAAGGATACCGACTACCGACGCTCAAAATACATAAACACATAAATTCCGGTATAAAACTTATAAATAACCATACCTTTCATAACACTTCTCCAATACTTAATATATTCCCCCATCAAAAACAAAAACACTTCACAATACCCCCCTCCCCCCACTAACCCAACCAACCCTCAACCGCCACCCCCCCCCGCTTCACAGACAGACACACACAAATTCAACATGTTAGTCCTCGACACGCCGGTCGATGGAAGGACAGCGCTCCCGAAACATGTCGCGAAGTGACTCAAAAAACAAGTGGTTTATAGCTAATTTATATTTCAAAAATGGTTGAAATCAAAAGTATTAGGAGAGGAAAAAGGAAGGAAGAAGAAATCAGATATATCATCACATATATTTTTGCTTAAAACATTTTTTTGTGACTGTGGCTGCGTTAAGTAAATAAAACAAATTTATAACTTTTCACAACCCTATTAACAATGAATGCAGATTGCCTTATTTAAGAGCAATGTCTTCTCATATAAAGCGTAGTTAGATGAATTCTCTTGTATTATTCCACGGTCCCGTATGTAACCTTTACCTATCTACTGTTTAATTGTATTTTACTCATTATTTTCTTACTAAACCGTTATCTTGATTTTACATACATACATACATAGGAACAAACATACACATGTACAATGTACAACTATTAAAAGGTACAGTTTGCATCTGCGACTTTAATTTGTGATGAGAAAAATGTATATTTTTATTGTGAAATATACCACTGTGTGAACTGACACACATGGACTCGATCGTTGCAAGTTATTTTTACTATGCAAATCTCGATTACACCTCCATTACAATGAGAATATTTTTGAATAATATAAATTTATTAGAATTGTAATGCATGTCGATGACACGGAACATGAAATCACAACATGTGATATATATATATATATTACAAATGCTTTCTTAAATTCCTCGCGAATATGTTGCAGCCCTATGTAGAATCCGCAGACTCCTATGTCAAAAACTCAGAACATTTCATATCACTCATCACTGACTTAGAACTGGAAAGTACAGATATTCTTGTGAGTTTTGACGTTGTTTCTTTATTTACAAATATTCCAATTTAACGAGACACTAGACATAATCAAAGAAACACTCAATACCACAGACGATATTTTAAATTTATTTTATCACTGTTTAAATAACACATTTTTTTATTACAACAATAAGACATACAAACAAATAAAAGGAGCACCTATGGGTTTGTCATTGTCACCAGCAGTCGCCAACTTATTTATGACGAGGTTTGAAGAAGAAGTCTTAAAGAAAGTAATACTCAAACCAAAGAAATGGCTAAGATATGTGGATGACACATTCGTAGTATGGTCTCACGGAGAAGAAGAATTAAATAATTTTTTGAACACTATTAACAGCATTCATAAAGATATAAAGTTTACAATGGAGAAGGAAAATAACAGACAAATACCTTTCTTAGACGTTTTAGTGTTAAAAAAAAGCAAACGGTAAACTGGGGCACACAGTATATAGAAAGCCCACACACACCGATAGATACCTACACGCAACGTCCAATCATCACCCCGCACAAATATGCTCAGTCGCAAAAACACTAATAACAAAGATCAAAAAGAATTGCAGACCACGAGCATAAAAAACAAGAATTAGAATACACGAAAAATGCTCTACGTTGTAATGGTTTCTCAGACTATATAATAAACAAAGCATTAAAGAGTCCAAAAACAGTGAAAGAAAAATCCAATGAAACACCATTATCAACAGCCCGACTACCATATATCAAAGGCGTCACCGATAAAAATCAGCCGTCTATTAAACAAAAATAACATACGTACCGTTTTTCAGCACAACAAATAAAATATCAACCTTTCTAAGAAACCCGAAAGACATCATTCCACTTGAAGCTCATGGAGTATATGAAATACCGTGCGGATCGTGCAATAAGACTTATGTAGGAAGAACCAATCGAAAAGTTGAAGCACGAATAGCGGAGCACAGAGTCGACATGAGAAACAAAAAACTTACATCCTCACTTGTACAAACACTCGCTCACAGAAGGACATACAATAGATTTTGACCATTCAAAAATAATAGCAAGTTTAAACAGTGAACCTCTCAGAATTTACAGGGAAGCTATAGAAATATATAAGAGAAGGGATATAATGAACAATCGGGACGACGGAGTTCGTTTGCCTAGTACCTGGAAGAACATTTTATATGACAAACAATACAATAATAA